>JAJPUD010002766.1:252673-294298 GCA_023553655.1 Myrmecobius fasciatus
GCCCTGGAGCTGTTCACAGATCCAGCTCTGCCTTTGTTGTGAGCCATCTCAGAAGCTACCCAGTTCCCTGATGCCCTTGGTTCTCCAGAAAGAGAACTATAGGATTCCCTCCAGCAGACCCTCACTAGTTTTTATTTGGCCATCTCAATTCTGGCTGATGAACACACCTGGGATCACAGGATCAGAGACTTCCTTTCATTATAGAGCTGAGGAAAATTAGAACTGGAGAAATAAAACTACTTATTCAAAATCTCAGAGATAGCTAATTTATCTATCTTTGTCTCCTTAGGTTTTTTCCTTATTTATTACAAAATCAGTCATCAGAGCAAGCACAAACATTTCAATGGACAAAAAAGAACAAGAGGTTTATGTGAGAAACTTTTGAACTTTGATACATATAATATGTTTTAAAGTACATATATATATATTTAATTTAGTGGGGTAATAAAACAATTCTAGTTGTTTGTGTTCTCTTTTGTTTTAGGACATGAGACTTACATTTTTAATATCTGTCTCAAACCTTTGAAAAGGTCTAGCTAATTTTTTATTTGGATGGTGTGACATAGAGTGCTATCTGAGTAAAGGGAGATGGAGAAATTTCAAGGATAACCCAGATTGGTCTTTACTTCAGGGTCTCTGCTTCTCTGGATCATAAATTGACTACTTCAATGAACCCTTTAAATTTCTTATAAGTAATCTGGGCTGCACCCCGTAGCAATTGTGAGGAATCCTAATAACAAAAATTTTATTTGATAATGTATAATATGCTTCTATAATAATAGCAAACATTTACATAGCACTTAATATGGGCCAGGAATTATGTAATTATTATATCATTTGATCCTCATACTGACTTGGGAGGTAGATGCTATCATTAGCCTGATTTTACAGGGTCACACAGTTAGTGTCAGGGGAAGCATTTGAATTCAGGTTCTCCTGACTAAATGACTGCTCCAAATATAACAATGAATAATCTGTGCTACTGACCTTCCTTGAGGGATTTGATTTTCAATTTTTCATGCATTTTAACATGTTTTATTAATGTTCTCTCTTTTTTTGTGGGGGTAGCTACTACTAGCCATTTCCCTACCATCCCTGCCCCAGAAGCTGGCCTATGTAACAAATTTTATACATCAACAAAACAAATCAACGCATTGGACATGTGTGACGTTGTATCTCATTCTATTCCTAGAATCTGTTACTTCTGTGGCACAAGGTGGGAAGCATCCTTCATTATTATCTAGCTTTTCTTTCTAAGACTGAATACAAGGGCAGAGCTTAGACACCTTGTGTGCCAGTGAGCCAACAAATACTCTGGACAAGGCTACTTTATACCTTATTGAGGAGATATCAAATCCCGACTGCTATTCTTGTTAACAAGGAATTAACCTTGACAAGAAGTAAACCTTGTTAAGGGATATATGTGTTATATACATACAAATGTATTGTATGTATATATATATATATAAATATATATATATAGAAACATATGTATATATGTATATAGTGTGTGTTTGGTGTGTGTGTGTGTGTGTGTGTGTGTGTGTGTGTGTGTGTGTGTGTCTTTCCCCCAGTTAAAAATTTACAATACTCCTCCAGGCACAATGATCTATAGTCCCAAGTCTGAGTATTTTTCTGGTAATCTAGGAAGGCAATATCACATTAAGCAGCTTATTACTCAAAGAAGCAACTTCTTGTCCTCTTTCTAATAGACCTTGCCTAGCATCTTAGAGCTCTTCTTTACCAAAGAGTCCATAATGAAATCCTTTTAATGACATCCCTTGTATATTATTTAGTAACTACCCCAAACAGCAATCCTTTGTAAGAATCTATATCTCTCCTAAGTGGGTAGCCCTAGAACTTACACTCTTAACCAACACATAATTGGACAATGTTTCTTTAGCCTTACATCCTGCCTTGGTGCTTATCTTAAAGAACAAATATTTAAAAATCAAGCAAAATTAACATAGAAATGCCAGGCTCAAGAAAAAAAAAATGATTGCTACTAAATTTTTTCCCCACCACTACAAGCATTAGTAAATGTTAGTAGCCCAAAGTGGAATAAAACAAAACAAAACAAAAAATCAGGCAAGCCTCCAAAATATGTAGATCATACTCCAGAAACACTGGCTCTCCTAAGTACCTCAGGTTGAGATGAAAACCCATTGTCAAGGAAAAGGAGGTATTTTCATTATTTGTAGGTTCAAATATGAGCCTTTTTCATTTTTGGTTAAATGAAATAGTTCCTGTCCTATATTTTATGTGTTGTTAGAGTGCTTACATGGGAAACTGGTGTGTGTGTGTGTGTGTGTGTGTGTGTGTGTGTGTGTGTGTGTGATAGAGATCTAAATAAAAAATAAATTCTGACTAGTTACATGAGCCAAAAGAAAGAATAAATGAGAACTATCCAAGATTAAATTTGGACCATATAAATGCCAACCTGCAAATCTATACCCCAAATTATGATATAAAGAGAAGCAATGTACGATTCTGACTCATTAAGTCAATGAATTGAATTCATTCTCTTGGATCGGAAGATTGCTCAGTGATTATGGGGAATTATAGGAATAAAGATGGAGAATCTTGGTGGTTATTCCTTTAGTATTTAATAGGTACTTCACATAGAATTTATTGTAAATTATCTTATATTACAAATACCTTTATATGTCTCCAATTACTACCCTGAAAGCCCCTTGAGGGTCAAGAATCTTGTATCTTGATATCCTGTCAAATACCTCTTAAAGAGTCTTTGCCATAGCAGGCACTTAGTGAATGATTACAGTACTGAATTCAATACTTTCATAACTATCTGTTGGCCAAATGAATCAAATCCACTATCAGTATTTACTATTTGAGGGTTACAAGCATAAGTGGTTCTCTGCTTCAGGGAGCTTATCTATTTAATTGGAGAGACAAATTAAACAATGGTGGACAATACTAACTAAGGGCTTTGAAATAAGCAATGAAAAGGCTATGGCTGCTAGGATACAGTTAAAGGAAGCAGATGAAGAACACATTGAGGGGTCTTACTAGGGAAGTTCTAGAAATGGCTGAGGGATCCTGGAGAACCAGCACCACCAAGGAAACTACTCTTCTTATTGAAGATCACAAACTTTTAAAGAGAGATATTAGAGGTTATCTAATTAAAATTCTACCTGAAATATAAAATCTCTCTATAACATCTCCAACAACTATTCCTCCAACTTATTTTTTTTAAAAAGACTTTCAATGACAGGGAACTTACTACTTATCAATCCTTTTTTATAACAGCTCCAAATACCAGGAATTTCTTACATTGAAACAAAAAACTCTCCTTTGGTAATGTCCATTTATCAATCCTACTTCTGCCTTCAGGGATAAATCAGAATAAATCTAATGTCTGCTTCATAGGAAGAAGTTAATTTGATTTGAAAATAAATTCAGACAGAGAGCGTGCTATTCACATTTGGAAAATCCTTTAAGGTATATAGAATTCTGTTCCATAAAAACTACTGGAGTGTGATAAATTGTTCCTAGGAAGCCATGATATCAGACAGCTCAAAAGTACAAAGATATATAATCATGAATCTTTCTCACATCCGTAAAAATATTCTTTAAAGTTTTTCTTAAAAATAACTGCTCTTTATTAGGATAATTAATCTTAAATGGTTACCATGCATTTCTTAAACACATACTATATGTCAAAATGACAACTATGTTCATAAATTAGTGATCACAATGATGCTGATATTCTTTCTACTATAACACATCACAATCACCCATGACTTCTCATCCTGAATAATTTTTGTACATGTCTTTCCATAAATCCTACATGGAGAAGAAACAAAATACATTGTAGACCTTCCTCTGGTTCTTTTAATACTTTATGGATACTAGCACTTGGGCTTTTGCTACCCTACCATCATTATCACAGGCACATAGGCTAGGTATACCAGTACTCCCCCAGGAAGGAGAAATGGAAATGTTCCCTTAAGGTATGCTGATATTTCTGGTCCATGCTCTATGAAATCTATTCTCGGTACATTTATTTTTCTGGTCAAACTTGTTGATTATTATGCCTTTTATACCACTTCTCTTGTGAAAGCTTTTGATGATAATACAGTTTGACCTAATTCCAATGTCTGGGATTTTTTCCCCATTATCCATACAACAACCACAGGAAAATATAGTTATTAAATATATGTATATATGCACGGGGATCACTGAAAGTGTTATATAATTTTCAAATGTGATATAAACAAATCTTTTCCTCTTACTCAACTTAAAGACCAGTTCACTGTTCACATTCAGTACCTATCTTTAGAATATATGTACTGGTGAATTACCTAAGTGGATGCCCAATATACCTTTTTGTCATACCAAATTCTTCATTCATTTTGTTTTCCTATATTGATTATATGGCTGGTCTCTTGAGCAATTATGAATCTCATTGCAGAGGCCTTGTGAAATTCTGGTACTTCACAAAACAAAAACAATGACATTCCTAAATAGGAATTTCAATACCTTTTCTACTTACCCTTCACTTTTCCCTTATTACCTTGTCCTAAATCCTTAACTTCAAGTTATATGTTCTTCCTGGAAATCTGCCCCCAACTTTCATGTTCCAAACACCCCTGGGATGATAATCTTTTAGCAGCCAGCAATCTTCTCTCAGGCTGAAGACACAGGCTATCTATTCATTCTAATCTTTTCAAGCTAATTAAAGGAATGGCCATAATTTTCTTTCCTAGTATTTAGACTGTCTGCTTCCCTTCTCTACATGCAGCAGAAGTGAAAAGCAGAAGAAATAGCTAAATAAAGGTTTCCATAGAAACATAACTACTGGAAGGGAACCAGATGAGGGAGCTCCAGGAAGCAAAGCTAAGGAAGGAAAGAGAACTAGTTAAATTTGCCAGGGAAATCCATCCCCTCCCGCACTTATGGGAAATTATAGAAATGTTAAAGGGACTCAAAAAACTATCTAGTGCAACCTCCTCATTTTACATATGACAAAAATAAGATTCAAGACTATTAAAGAACTTGGTCCAAATCATATGGTTAGTTAGAAAATGAGCCAGGATTAGAACTCAGGTCTTTTGACTTTAAAAATAAATTTTATCAATGTTTTTTGCTTTCATATCATCTCTATTTTGGTTTTTCCTCTAATTTAAAGCTATCCTCTTTTATGTTTACTTTGAATTTATTTGGTCACCTAATTTTTTAATTGCATATTCAATTTATTTATCCTCTCTTTTTCTGTTCTGCTAAGCTAGGTTTTTAGTAATATTCTTTCCTTTGGAAACTGTTTAGCTGCATGCTAGAAATTCTACAATGTTTTATTATCAATATGTCTCTAGCATATTTAATAATTATTTCTATAATCTGTTCTTTAGTTCATTAATTTAGGATTTCATTTTTTAATCTCAATTTAGGCATGTGTCTTTTGCTTGTGTTATCTACATAAATTACTATTTCTTGTACATTGTAGTCATAAAAATGTCTTCAGTATATTTTTACATGTGTTTGTAATTTCTGTCTCTAATAATTGGTTTATTTTTGTAGAGATACCATGTGGTGATAAGAAACTTGTACATTCTTTACCACTCAGAAGATGTCCTAAATCTTTTATCTCTAAATTCTTCAATGGTTTGCTCAGTTTTATATCTTCTCTTTGGTCAAACTTTTGGTGAGATAGGTATATCTCTGAGAAAGTAATATTCATTTAAGCAAAATTAATCAAAAGGACAAAATATTGACTTAAAAGAAGATGAAAATAATAAACAAAAGGTAAATAGATATAATTACCACAGAAAGACTAAGAAGTAAAATAAATTCCCTTGTAATTAGTGGCTATTTTATTTTATTTTACAAGACGATCAGGATTAAAAGACTTGTCCAGAATCACACAGCTAGTGTCAAGTTTATTAGGCCACATTTAAATTCAGGTCCTCCTGATTCCAGGACCAGGGGTCTGTCCACTGGATCGATCACCCAGCTGCCCCTTTTAGTGGTTACTTTAAAGAAAGAAAAAGATTGAGCTATAGGATTATACAACAACAGAGACCCTGAAAAAGAAAGGAAGGAAGGAAAGAAAGAAAAAGAGAGAGAGTAAGAAAGAAAGAAAATATCATAGATGGAAGTAAAGATACATGCAGAATTTAAAGAAATAGGAGAGATGAAGATAGAAGAGCAGAACTTAATTAATTGCCATAGACTAAACCCCTCAAACCCACTTATAGAAGAATCATTGTATTTAGTTGAACAGAAATGTAAAGTGGGAGAGTCTATAAATAGGAAGAGAGAATGAGAACTGTGCCCTTATCAAGTCTATGAATAAATAATCAAGGAATGATTATTATAGTTGTCTCTTAGCAAGAAGGAAACCTGCAGGAAAATAGTGAAAATGACAGAAGAGATGGACTGAAACTGGGGAACTGAATGGGGAAATTCTCAATCCAAGCCAAGGGAAAATAAAAACCACTATGACGGAAGAGCTGTATGTCTTGAATGAAAAATGGGCACCTCATAATAGGTTTAATCAGGAGCAGGAGTGAGAAGTTGGTGCACTGGTAAACTATCTTTTCTGAGAAAATGTGCCTCCATGGACATCATTTTGTTCCAGCAGATTATACTAGTTCCTAAAGGCAGCTGGCAATCAAAAGGGTGGAGGGGATATGAGCCTAGGGATTAGGTATGTGGAGGGCAGGGGCTAGAATTAAACTTTATGGTTTGATATATGATAATGTCTACCATGGAAACCTGCTTCTATCTACATCACTTTCTTTTTAAATTGCCTCTTCTAAGAATGAACACTAGCAGAAGCAAAGGAAAACACATCAAGACCTATAAAGGCAATAACTGATTGGAGGAGAGATCGAAAACGTGCTACTTCAGAAATTTTAAAGCCACAAGGAATGAAAAGAGAAACTTCTTAGGAAAAAAGAGACTAGCACACACAAATAGCTGGAGAAGGAAGAAAGGAGTGAGAGGTTTTGAACTAGATACATAAGTGGCATAAAGGGGAAGAAGAGGAAAGAGCAAGAAATAGATAATAAGCTAAGTAAAAGAAATAGAATTCAATAATTCAAATAAATCTCAAAATTAGGGAAAGGATTAACAAATGGGAGTAGAAGGACAGGGAGGCATCTATGGGAATAAGATTGCATTAAAGTATTTTTAAGTAAAATTACTGGAGTGGTTTGCCATCTCCTTCTTCAGTGAGTTCCCATTTTACAAATGAAGAACTGAGACAAAGAGGGGTTAAATGACTTGCCCAGGATCACATAGCTATTAAGTGTCTAAGGTGGGATTTGAACTAAGATCTTCCTGACTCCAGAACCAGCTCTTATTGTACCATCTATGTGCCTTATATATATATATATAAATATAAATATGTATATGTATATATATTTATATATATATATGTATATATCATTCATTACATATATCTTTAATATTTACTGATATTATTTTATTGCTTATGGTTCCTTTGAATATAATTTTCTTGCTAATTTTTATTAATAATGTAAAATTTTTGCTTTATGTAATAACATCATAATTCCTGGCTTGTTTTTGGATAAATCTCATGCAAAATATATGTTATTCTAGCATCTCATTTTGGTTCTCTGATTCTCTGATGTTAATTATAAACAATAGATTGCAGGATTTTGTTTTCTTGTCCATTTCCGTATTCTTTTGCTCCATTGTATTGTTTAAATTATTTACCTTTCAAGTTATAAGAATTAGATTTGTATTTTCTTTCATTTTTTTCTTTGGTGTTGCTTTTCATTTTTGCATGTACATGCATATATATATATACATACATATATATATACATTTTGTATATATACATTTCATTCTATTAAAAGGTGAACGGCCAGAATACCAAATTTGTCTGTTGTGGAAGAAGAAATCAGAAGGCCTCTCACCTCAAAGAATGGGTAAATCTAAAGTTAATCCATCACTACTACAACAAGTCCCCTCTGCCCCCAAACAAAACAAAACAAGAAAAGCTCAGCAGGCATTAACAAGGAAATCTCAGAAGAAGAATTTCCATTTTTCCTTCCTGACAAAGCCCTGCTCTGCTGCTCTTCACGTAAGTGACCATCTATCTCTTGAAAATATAATAAGAAGTCATTGGAGAAGTGTTCAGTTCCTGACTTCAAGATGAGTATTTATCTTGAACAATAAACTGAATGGCTATATAAAATATTTCTCAATAAATATTAGTACCATATTCTGGTAACAATAAAGAACAATAAAAGACTTTCCTGATCTCAAAGCATCCTTCTACCAGATGAAGATCATAGGTTGCTATTGCCTGAGCAGTGAAAAGAGCATAAGTTTCAATGAGTATTAGTTCTAGTGGTCATGCTGGGTAAATAAATATAATTGGGATAAAGAAGTGCTCAGGGGCACCCATTCATACTTCCTCATAAGCATTTAGAGTGATAGAATCACAGAACCTTAAGAGCTGAGAGAGGATCTGGCTATCATCTAATCTAGTCCAGGAAGTTTAACATCTGGGAACTTTTTTGAAAAAATATTTTGGTAACTTCATTTCAATATAATTGGTTTCATTTGTAATCCTATGTATTTTGTGTTAGACTTTTAAAAACCTTGCTCTGAGAAGGGCTGTATAGGCTGTGGCAGATGGCTGCCAAAGGGGGCCAGGGCACAAAAAATAGTAACTACTCCTGATCCAGTCCAATTTTCTTCTTTTTCTTAGATGAGAAAATGGACATCCAGAGAAGTGACATGTTCTACCTAATCACTAGTAGCTAGTGACAAGTCTGGGTTTGGAAACCAATTGTACTTGATTTTTAGGTCAGTGTTTCTTCTCCTTATAGCATGCTTTCTTTCTACAAAGGATGCTAAAATTTTCAAAATAGATATTAGGTACTCATGTAAATAATACTGGAAAGTAAATATTTTATAAATATTGGTATTGTCAAATACAGAGTCAACAGCAAGCATACTTGTGCCAAAATTCAAATCTGACAAAGTATTTTAAAATCAGCATTTCAAACAGAATATCACAATTAGTGAACCTTAAGAGAGAGAGACAGAGACAGAGACACAGAAGGAAAGAAAAAGAAAGAAAGAAAAAAGGAAGAAAAGAAGAAAGGAAGAAGAAAGAAGGAAAGAAGGAAGAAACAAAAAGAGAAAGAAAAAATAAAAGAGAAAGAAAGAAAGGAAAAGAAAAACAATCTATTTTTCATCTTTCACCTGCACCTAGGCATCTCATGTTAAGGAAGCCTCATCAATGACAAACCTTTGCAATTAAAGGAAAGAATAAATCAAACTTCTTAATGGATTATTATGATGATAATTATCTAAATCTATATGAGATCCTCAGAAAATCTCTGCTCCCCAGAATCAAAGGCTACAAGTGAAGGTTATCAAAGAAGTAAAAGTATTCCTTCTTCCAATACACATTTTAAGATAGAAGAAAAGCCTTACATCTGACTAAAAAGTTCTTAAAAACCAGAAAAGCAGTTGAAATAGACACAAAGGCTAGGATTTTACATCAATACAAGTTGAAAAAGCATTGAACCAACAATATCAAAGACCCAGATACAAATCCCAACTTTGCCAAACAAGCTATGTGACCTTGGCTATGCCATTTCTGTCTTAACCTCACCTGTTAAAACAATAACAAAAAAGGGTAGTGAAAGTGACAATACTTTCTAAGACTGACCTGGAAAGCTTTGCCTCTAAACCAGGCATTCTTAACCTTTTTTTGTGTCATGGACCTTGTAAACAGTTTGGTGAAGTCTACAGAGCCTTTCTTCAAATCATGCACAAAATAGAATATATAGAATTACACAGAAAACCACTGGTATTGAAAGATAAATATATATATATATATATATATATATATATATTTTGCTGAGGCAATTGGGGTTAAGTGACTTGCCCTGGGTCACACAGCTAGGGAGTGTTAAGTGTCTGAGGCCAAATTTGAATGCAGGTCCTCCTGACTTCAGGGCTGGTGCTCTATCCACTGCGTCACCTAGCTGCCCCTAAGATAAAAATATTTTTAAAAAATTCATGGACCCCAGGTTAATAGCTGTCCTAAATTCTAAACTATTTTATAGCTGAGCACAAAGGGATGAGAATATTATGATTTCACTGGTTTGTAAACTCTTAATTAAGGGAACAATGTAGCTCAGCCACATCTTTGAAATGTCAATTCTCAGAGGTGTTCTGAAATGACTTGTCTAGGATCACACAGCCTGGCTGTATTGTCACAGGTGACACTGGAATCCAAGTCTTTTCAGTTTCAAAGCTGTCTCATATGAATGCATAAGTAATCAGTTTGAAAAAACACAAGTTTTCTCTCTAATTAGAATATGATCAATTGATGTTTTTTGGTCAATATCCATGGTACCCCTGAACATTCATTCATTCACCCACAAATCTATTGAACACCTAGCATACTTGAGGTATTGTTCAAATCTTTTGTTAGATCTAAAATTCAGAACTACAGAAATTCTAAACAGAAACTGTTTCAAGCTGTCCCAAGAAAAGGGTGGCAAGAACAGGGATGGATACAAAAGGAAGGAGGATGTGAGTGAGGGAAGGGGAGAAGGCTGTGTGTGTGTGTGTGTGTGTGTGTGTGTGTGTGTGTGTGTGTGTGTGAATGGGGGGTGTATTTGTATGTGGAAGGAGTTTGTGCATTTATGTGTAAACATATGGGCTTCTTTTTTTTTTAAACATATGCAACAATTACAAGATTCCTTCACAAAATGTAACTTTATAACTCTTCATCAGGCCTTTTACATTCTACAGAAAGCTTTACTATTTTGTTGGGTTCCACAAACATGCTCTCTTTCTGAAGCAAAACCAGTTTTAAAAGCACATAATTATAAATATTTTCCCCTATTCGTTTAATAGCAGAAATACAAAGAGTAAAGACTTCCTCCAAAGAAAATGCATTCTAATGCAATAGAAATAAAGGGGATTGAGAGGCAAAAATGAGAATCAAACCCTTCCCAGAATCTGAAATATAAAAACCTTCATCTTTCAGAGTCTGACTAAACCTTAACCAACAATAAAATGTAAGAGATCAGCATTCAATGTAATATTTCCCAAGTGCCTGACCAAAAAATGCTCATTCATTCATCCATCCATCCATCTCATGGATGCTACCTGCAAAAGTACCTGGCAAATTTTGAAAGGCCCCACATTTCTGTGGTTGAATATGTTACAGAAAGGTGATTGAGAGCCTTGAAGTAGTACCTTCAATTACTTGAACCTGCAAGCAATATTCTGAGCTTATGAATTAATCCAGAAAAAATATCATTTAACTACAAAAGATACACACATTTGCTATGGAAAATACTCACTTTCCTAATCCAAGGTTTATTAGATTGGAATCCAGCAAGCTGAGGAAGGTCTGGAGGGAACGGGAGTGTAGAGACTAAGGAAGTAAGCCATCAAACAGAAGAGAGCTCTTTCTTTGGAGCCCTTGGCAGTAGGCACTTACTCATTTAACACAGAGAGGCAGAAAAAGCTTTTCCTGAGGGGTGCCAGAGGGGGAAACCCTGCCCTGGTGATTTTAACTGAGCACAGTCCTTAACAGAGTGAAACCAGCTGCTGAAGAAGGCAAAGGCTGACCAAGACAGCCCCACACATTCTTTGGCAAGGAAAATAAATTTAGTGGCAGCAGCGGAGCAGATCACAGAAGGTTAGCACTGATGTGGGAGCCTTATTCATTATCCATTTCATTCCCTTCATTGTAGGAGATCAAAGAAGGTTAGAACTGATGGGAGCCTTAAAAAAAATCATTGCTCACATCTGCCTCTTTATACAGATGGAGAAACTGAGGCCCCAAAAGAAGTAACTGGTTGAAGCATAAATGGCTTGTTAGGGTAAGTTCTGGGACAGGAACAGGGTTCTTTTCACTGTATTGATGTCCAGACAGAACAATCATCCTTGCTTACAATTACCTACCCCCTGTGGTTAGTCCAATGCTCTTTCTGCTAAATTACATTTGTTGTTCAATTATGTCCAATTCTTCATGGCTCCATTTGGGGTTTTCTTAGCAAAGAATGATTTGCCATTTCTTTCTCCAGCTCATTTTACAATTGAGGAAACTGAGGTAAGCAGGGTTAAATGACTTGCTCAGGGTCACACAAGTAGTATCTGAAGCTGGATTTGAACTCCGGTCCTCCTGATTTTAGACCCAGCACTCTCTGTACTCTACCATCTACCTGCCCAGATATCACATTGATTCAAGCTTTAGAGACTTTAGAGACTATTTTTAAGCCAGCTCTCATCCCCAACCCTACCCCCACATTGGCTGTCAACGTAAAATCTTATAGAAAGGACAATTATAAAAATTATAGAGCTATTCTAGATCACCACCTGAGCCCAACCTACCTTTGCATAGATACTTCATACATACATACTTCAACTGCATGTTACTCCTTTCCATACACACTGCAGTCCTGCCAAACTGTTCTTACTGTTATTCCATGTACACAGTACTCCATCTCCCACTTCTATGATTTTGCAGTGGTTGCCTCCTATATCTGGTCTCCTTAGCCCTCTCATTCCCAATCCCTGTTCTTTCAAGGTTCAAGTTAAGTACCACTTCCTACCAGAAGCCTTTCCTTTCCTGAGCCTCCCAGCTGCTGGACCCTTCCCTCCAAAATCATCTTGTATCAAGTTTGCATATATGTTGTACATGCCTATGTAGATAAATAGATGACAAATAATTAGGTAGGTAGATGATGGAAGAAGACAAAAAGATGAATAGATGATAGAATATAGGAGAAATAGGGAGCTACAGAAATAGAGAGGTAGATGATAGAAGATAGAAGACAGATAAATAGACGATAGAATGATAGAGAAATAGGGAGTTGGCTAGCTAGGTGGGGGTAGATGATAGAAGAGACAGAATAGCTAGATGAACAAATGATAAAATGACAGACAAATAGGTAGCTAGCTAGCTAGCTAGGGAAGTAGATAGGTAGCAGATAGAAAAATAAATAGGTAGCTAGATAGGACAGGTAGGTGTTATAGTACATAGAATGCCAGGTCTAGAGTCAGGCAGACTCATTTCCCAGAGTTCAAATCTGGCCTCAATTACTTAGTAGCTGTGTGACTCTGGATGAAACACTTAAATCTGTTTGCTTCAGTTTTCTCATTTGTAAAATGAGCTGGGAAAGGAAATGGCAAATCACTCCATTATCTTTGTCAAGAAAACTCCAAATGGGGTCATGAAATTGGGTACAATTTAAAAAATTACAACAACAATAACTGGCATATAGATGAAAAAGAATAGAAAAATGAATAGATGAAAGAGGAGGGCAGGGAGGGAAGGAAAGAGGGAAAGAGGGAGAGATTGTCTAGACTATAAGCTCCTTGAGGGCATGGGATGTTTCACTTTTGTCTTTTTCTTCTCCTGCACAGACCCAGTGCATGGCACAGAGCAGTCATTTAATAAATGCTTGTTGATTTGATGATTTTGTCATTTGTCTCTCTTTCATGAAAGCATAGATTATGGAAAAGGCATCCTGCAACAAACTCTGTGGGAACATGCAGACAAATGGCATTCCTTGGTTGTGAGGGATGTGAGGGAAAAAGTGCCAGCAGATCTTGGTTACAAGCAATTCCTGCCCCAGTTTTTCACAGCTGCAGAAGCATCCATACTCCTTCTAAGCCAGGCAGGAGGCCCTTCTTTCAGTTGGGCAATGCACATGGTGATCTGGCTCCCCTGACTAGTCTTCTAGGTTGATTCACTTGGGAAAAAACTCTGAATGGTTTTCCAAGGCTGCTTGCAAATATTCCATGCCTTATATGATTTTTCTGCACCTAGGATCCATTTTATGCTATATTCTATATAATAAAGATGTTAGTGGATGACAGCTGATAAATGAATGAATTGGCAAGATATCTTTTTTGCATGAAATACAGGGTGCATGTGAAAAGAGCCTGGCAGGGTGAGCCTGCATATAAGAACTAAGCTACTGGAAGACAGACTAAGGGCCATAACAATGGCAACCTAGATCAGACAATGGAAGGTTGGTTCTATGGCAGGATATGAGTTATTCTACCATAGTGAATCATCCATGTTTTATAATTTTCATTAACCCTCCCTAAGTTCTATAACTCATTTTAGATCTTACACAGAGTACTGGAGATGGACAATAGATGGAGGTAACCAAAAGGGAGATATGCAATTGAACCCAAAGTTTGCCAAGAATGCACTCTGTCAGAGAGCATGTGGTGTGCTAGTGTAAATGAACTTAACTATGGGGAGAAAAGCTGGATGCAGTAGCTTGTCAGGTTACATAAAAAAACAGGAATGATATTGTTCAAGAATATGGATCATGTAGTTTTTCTGAGTGGTAGGTGAAGAAAAGGGAGACAGGAGCTCAAGGAATGTCACAGGGACAAAGTGAATTGAGCTCCCTGGCCACAGGATTGAGAAGTGTAAGATACAACAAAATAATTTTATTATTTTCAGTCTAATTCTCTTAGTTTACAGTGCATTGGAGAAGTCAATGAGCTGCCCAAAGATAAGGGATTGATTATACTTTAAAGCTGGAAGGGATTTCAGAAAGCCATCTAGTCTAATACCTTCTTTACCAAGACCCAGAAATATCAGGCACCTGTCTAAGCTTATATGGGTAATAAGAATGAAAGGCAAGATCTGAACAATCTCTTTCCACACCTTTTGACTTCAAAGCTAGTGTTTCCCCATACCAACAACAATGATAGAGATAGTAATAACAGTAGCTGAAATTTAGATAACACTTTATGGTAGCTAAAGTATACTTTACTACATGCATCTCATCAAGGTTTCAGAACAATTTTGTGAAGTAAATAGGACAGGTATGCTTATTTCCATTTTACAGATTAGAAAATTGAGGTTGAGAGGTCATGACTTGCTCAAAATCAGATGCTAGCAAGTATTGGAGGCAAGATTCAAAACCAGATGTGTTCAGGCACGTAGTCTGGTGCTCTCTCCACCAGCTACCCTCTCCTCTGGAGGCAAGTAGATAGCTAGGCAAAGTAGTTCCAGTCCATCCTCCCAAAGTGCAGATCTGACCAGGCCAGTCCCTCCTTCATATCTTTAATTTATCCTACGTGTACTTTGTACAGAGTTGTTTGTATATTGTTCCCTCCCTTTAGATCATGTGCTTCTTGAAAGTAGGGATGATTTTTTGCTTTTCTTTGTATGTTCCCAGTGAAATGCTTGGCACATAGTAGGCACTTAATAAATGTTTGTTTATTTGGAGCTATGCTCAAAAAGTTATCAAACTGTGCATACCCTTTGACCCAGCAGCATTTCTATTGGGCTTATATCCCAAAGAAATCATAAAGGAAGGAAAAGGCCCCACATGTGCAAGAATGTTTGTGGCAGCCCTTTTTGTAGTGGCTAGAAACTGGAAATTGAATAGATGCCCTTCAATTGGAGAATGGCTGAATAAATTATGGTATATGAATGTTATGGAATATTATTGTTCTGTAAGAAATGACCAGCAAGATGATTTCAGAGAGGCCTGGAGAGACTTACATGAACTGATGCTGAGTGAAATGAGCAGAACCAGGATATCATTATACACAGCAACAACAGTACTATATGACGATCAATTCTGATGGACATGGCTCTCTTCAACAATGAAATGTTTCAAACCACCTCCAATTGTTCACTGAAGAGAGCCATATACACCCAGAGAGAGGGATGCGAAATGTGGACCACAACATAACATTCTCATACTCCTTGATTGATGTTTGCTTACATTGTGTTTCCTTTATCTGATATATCGTTCGTGTAGATAAGATTTTTCTTGCACACCAATGATAAGTTTGGAAATATGTATACATATATTCGATTTGCCAATATTTTAACATAATTAACATGTAGTGGATATCCTGCCATCTAGGGGGAGGGGTGGGGAGTTGGGGGGAAAAATTTGTAACGGAAAGCTATGTAAGGGTTATTGTTGAAGAATTACCCACACATATGTTATTCAAATAAAATAAAAATTAAAAAAAAATAAATAAATGTTTGTTTACTTAACTTGACAATTAAAGGAGGGATTCTATCTCCTCCTGTGCACATAGACCCATTCTTGTAAGAAAGTGAAAAAAGACCGAGATATCAATGATAATAATTATAAATTGGTCATTTGGATGTGGTCAATAATACTGGAAGCAGCATTTGTGCTTTATAATCAGATATCTGTGTTGTGCTTTATTATGTACTTGGAAAGCTATGTCTTCTCCCTCTCCTGGTAGATTTATACTAAGTTGTTTCTTAAAAACTAAATTTTGTAAATAAAACTGAAAAGGCTTGCTGGAAGGAACTTTAGAGGTCTTTTGGTCTGATTCTTGAATCTTAAAGATGGCTCAGAGAAAGGTGGTCACTTGTCCAAGGTCACACGATTAGTGAATAGTAAAAAGTAATTCATTTCTAGAATGAAAAGTGGGACAGTAAATCTTTATGGTAACTCAAGATAGAGCTCTGTCTTATCTTTCTGGCCCATGATGGAAAAAAAATTTAAAGATCACTAGTTGTCTCATTGAATTTGGTGGCTACCAGGATAGTTGTAAGGATAACCTATATACACTCATCTCAGACTATTACTATTGGAAAGAACCTTAGAGATCACTAAGATTAATTCCATTACTTTGCAGGGGAGGAGAGGAAGGCTAAAAGAGAGATGAAAAGTTTTGCTCAGAGTCACACAAAGAAGCAAAGAGGCACGTTTTCTCTCCAGCCCATGCTCTTTACACTATGCTGTGATTTTTTTTTGTTAGCGTTAGTCTATTTAGGGGAATCCTTTGTCCATTCAAAATAACATTCAAAAGGGACTCTTTAGATTTCTGAGAATTCTAGGCTAGTTCAACAATCCTGAATTGCTGCTAGGCAATTGCAAGAATGTACATAGTTCTCAAGGGCCAAGAAAATGACAGAAGCACAGGGATCAATGGCAGGGTTTCCTGGTGTGGTGAGTCCGTTAAACACTGCACAGCTGGCAAAAGCTGATAAGAAGCTTCCCTCTAAGTGCTTAGTATGTATCTTTGTGCTATCCAAGTAAAGCATCCCTTTTGATCATGTACTAAAGACCCTGAGTGCTTCACTGAGTCAAAAGAGAACAGATTTTGAGTCTCAGCTAGAAGCAAATTGGCTTAATTGATCAAGGTCTAGCCTAAAGACTTCCTGATTCAGAAAAGGTCTATAGAACTAGGAAACCATAGGCTTTGGCTGACAGCCAATAGAATGGTTAGTTATCAGAGGGCAATATTGAATATCTGGCCAGTATAGAACAGGCACAGAACAGGTAGCAGGCAGGCAAATTCATTGGATTCCTTGGTTTATTTCCTGTTTGTAAACTAGAACTGAGGACATTTTGGTATCAGAACAGTCCTCTATGACTAAATTTGCCCTCTAGTGTGATCTATAGGTAAGGGTTGGGAGTGGAAGAGAACCCTAGTAATACCAGCCCTGATGACACTGGAGACCATAAGGCTCAAAAACTTCTTTTCTAAGAGTTTGATGTTTTTCATTCTACTTGCTGAGTCCTGTCTTGGAATCTCACTGCCATTCATCATCTCGGTCACTAAAAGCCAAGGGTCAGCAAGTGGACTGTGATAGACTACAACTTAATATAAGCACAGTGCAGCTGGCCACAGCTGATAAGGAACTTCCCCTGAAGTGGATGATCCAGGAAACAGAAACTTTCAGAGAGGAAGCCATCTGGAAGGGAAAATCTGTCTAAGAAGCAGAAGATCCTAAGACTTGACTCTGTTCCTGTGTAGGTCACTTTTGCCCAGAATTACTGATCATGGCTAAGTAGACAATGGACCACCATAGGGAGCTGGGCTCATCATATATCTTTGTGCTACTGTTTAATTTAAGCAATCATTTTCTCATACATTTATTTTTTTAATTTTTTTATAGAACATAGGATAGTTTACCTCTCAGATCTATTTCTCATACATTTATGACCCAGAATGCTTTATTAAATCAGAATAAAACAATTTAAAGTCTGGGCCCAAGGAAACTTACTCTGATGAAAGAGGGAGCCATTGGATTCTATTAGTACAATTTGTTGTTGTTCAGTCGTTTTTCAATTGTGTCTCTTTGTGACCTCATTGGGGGTTTTCTTGTTAAAGATACTAGAGTAGTGTGTCATTTCCTTCTCCAGCTCATTTTATAATGAATAAACTGAGGCAAACAGGATTAAGTGACTTGCCCAGAGTCACACAGTAAGTATATGAGGCTAGATTTGAATTTAGAAAGATTAATCTTCCTAACTCCAGATCTGGCATTCTATCCACTCTGTTACCTAGCTGCCCTTCTAATGTAATTAGGAAGGTTTTATGATCCACAATGAGATTATGAATTCAATACAGTAATAGATTTAGAAATGATAAATAGAGTAGCAACTCTATGGAGTTCTATCTTAGACTAGAAATGTACAAATAGAAAAGACAGCTGCTATAGTTCCTTAATAATAAGATCTTTATTGATAGAACTCAAATTTTTTTTGTTACACTTACTAATATGTTAAATTCAATCTGAGGCTACAAATACAAAGACAAATTTGGAAAATATGAAGAGAGAACAACAAAAGTAGATTAAAAGTTTGAAAATAAAATCATTAGCAAGATTAAATAACTTGGAGACATGAAGCGTAGTGAAAAGAAGGTCAAGGGTAGACAACTGCTTTTGAATGTACAAATAATTATTTGTGAAACATAGCAACCAACTGTTCTTCTTGCAATCCCAAATTGTTAGAGCTAGAAAGGACTTTGAAGATCAATGCCCCGATAAGTTCCCCCTAAGGTAATAGAGCAAAACTTCAAATCTGGGCTCAAATTCCAGCTTTCATGCTTACCAGCTATGGATACATCACTTAACCTCCCTGGGCCTCAGTTTCCTAATCTGTAAAATGAAAAGATTGCATTAAATGCTCTGAGATTTATGATTTACAGATATATATTTCTATGACTAGATTTCAATTATCTAGAATCCAAAAATTTCAGTTTTTAATCAGAGAATCAAAACCTCAATCAGAATTTTTTTTGTAGGTTTCTGGCTTTGTTCTGAGAATAAAAAACAAGAAAACAAGTTAATTTCAAGGATTGTTACTACAATAAAACCATATCTAGGATGAAGTTTGTGTAGATTCAGTCTAGCCCTTGACTTAATTTTAATCTAGCTTCTAAGAGTAGAGCTAAGGTGAAATCCCATGTGGAATTACTGGAAATAAGGGATATTGTTGCATGTCCTTTTCTGTTGATTTTTAAAATCAAGGTGATACTTTCTCTCTGGAAGTATTTCATTTAGTCAAATAAAAAAATTGTGATAATTAATGGTTTTTAGGGCATATAGCAGAAGCACTAATTAATAAAAAATTAATTTGTAATCATCATCAAACTGTTTCTTAAGAACTCTGCATTCTGGGGCAGCTAGGTGGCGCAGTGGATAGAGCACAGCCCTGAAGTCAGGAGGACCTGGGTTCAGGTCTGGTCTCAGACACTTAACATTCCCTAGCTGTGTGACCCTGGGCAGGTCACTTAACCCCAATTGCCTCAGCAAAAAAGCAAAAAAAAAAAAAATGAACTCTGCATTCTGGCACTCTGAGTTAGTTCTCTCCAAAGGAAGTTAAAAAGCCTTAGAATTTGACTTCTTGAACTATAAAATCTAAAATAGGGATGAAAATTTAACTCCCATGATTATTCTCTCCATTCCAACTCTCTACTCTAACATGAATTTGTTTTCTATCCAAAAATATACTCACCTTTATTGCATATTCTAGTGGTTTTGTGAATTGTAAATCTCATTCAATATAATTACAATCCATGTCAAACTTTCATTGACTGCCATTTTTTTTTTTTTTTTTTGTGGTCAAGGGCTAAACCGCTAAATGAATTAACGGTCTCTTTTGATATCTTTTAAAAGCAGATCAAGATGTATTTTTTTTCAAATCTACTCCTTCAAAGAGACATAGGCATGGAACATGCAACAATAAAATGTTGAATATCCTAGTAGAAATGGAGACCTCCCTTTCTCACTAGGTAATCTGAATGTTAACATCTATGTGTTCATTGGTCAAAGGTTCTTACTCTGTTATCTGCATATAGACTCTTTTTAATAACTGTCTTAGATGGCTAGATTTTCAGTGGCCATGAATACTCTGTGTAATTTTCTGTGTATCTAGAATTTTTCATCTCAGAACCACTTTGGATAAATCAATCAGGTAAAGTAATATAGGGTATTATTGGAAGAAATTCCAGTTCAGGCAGCATAGCCCCATTTTATTCAGGACCAACCCCATTATTCCTCCATAGGTAGGTACAACTGAGCACACAAAGAGCCAAAGAGGGATTATTGTCTAAGACTAAGGTTTCTGCTGGAATTATAAAAACCAGTGCTTCCTCTGGAACGGATATTAGAGAATAAAGCTTGCCAAATGAAAATGTCATTTTCCATTTTCAGGGCATATAGAACAAGTTCATTTTAAATTTTATCGGTTTTCACAGTTTAAATTCTACCAGTACCCAACCATTGCAATAATATCTATAAAATTTAAAACTAGACAGAAATCTCCAGTGAATTGAAAAAAACCTCAGAGGGAACTCTACTTTGGGATGTAGATTTACCTGGAAAAGAACTATACAGAAAAAGTGTACCTAGGTTACAATCTACTAGGATGCAAAATGACCATTAATTTATCTTAGCAAACAGAGCTATAACTAGTAAATCTGGGAGCCAGGACAAGCAGCACATTTTCAAATCAACTTTTTAAGTTGATTTCAATGAGTATGAAGAGAGAAGTTGGGACACAAGACCACAATTTGGGAAAGATTCTCCCTCCCTCCCCCAAGACTGCTGTTTAGGAGGCTAGGATGAGAAAAGAGACCCTACACTGGTAGGTAAGGGGGCAAGGAAGGCAAAACATCATGAAGCCACTGTTGTGGAGGTCAAACCAGGAGGAGAAAGCAGAAAGGATTTAGGAGGCAGAGAGAAGCCTCCTAGTGATTTTAACTAATAATAATTCTTACTAACTCAGGCCTAGGTTAGGTTCAGTTGTTTCTGTCTGCTGAAAGTGGATAAATGCCATTAGGACCCTGTAAATGTTGGTACCTTAGGACATATCCCAGTATTTATATACTAGTTACGGCTCTAAAAGTGAGTGAAACTGTATCATATGCATTTTCCTATAATAGCAGCAAGCTTTATAAAGACAAAATATTTTACAAATAATATTTCATATAAAATTAAAGCTAGAGAGGACACAGTCATCATCTAGCTTATCCCCATTTTATAAGAAAGCAAAACTTAGGTAATTTGCCCACATTTACCTATAGAGAGGGACATCATAGAGAGGACAATCATTCCAGCTTATCTAAAAGGATACGAAGCAGAAATATCAAGTCTGTGGTTTTTACAAAGAATTTCAAGTGATTGATGTATAGCAAAACTTTAACCTAAACTAACCTCATCAGAACTTTTAATTTAATCTTTTTCAACTCAAAATCATAATGCAAGAATATAAGCTCTGATCATTCAACAATAATATTTGTGATCTCAGCAATGTGGAGAACACCTCCAATGATATAGATTACATCTATTCATGATGGTCTATTCTAAAACACTCTTTTCAATATCCTCCCATAAATCCTTCACAGGAGCATCTCCTGCACATGAGGTGAATTGATGCATCCAATAATAACCATAAGGTCCTTAATTCTGAAGAAAGGGTTAAAATGTGTTCTCTTTACTGTATTTATTAAGGCAGAAAAGTATATCAATATAATTTAGAATGAGTTTTTAATAATAAAGGCTTGATAAATCAGAAAATTTAATGAAGTAGAATACCCTATTCTGTGGGCTTTCCATATAGTATGAAGAGAGAAGTTGGGACATAGTAAGGTTTAATACTGTATATAGTAACAGTAGTATTGTTTTAAGAACCACTTTGAGCAAATAAATTATTGTGATAATTATAAACATGGAAAATAACTATAAAGGACACATGAAGATG
Organism: Myrmecobius fasciatus; assembly: GCA_023553655.1. Classification (NCBI taxonomy): domain Eukaryota; kingdom Metazoa; phylum Chordata; class Mammalia; order Dasyuromorphia; family Myrmecobiidae; genus Myrmecobius; species Myrmecobius fasciatus. Next base: position 274,669 of record JAJPUD010002766.1, read on the forward strand.
CTATCTGCAACTAAAAAAAATTAATAAATAGAAATATGTATAGAATTAGATAAATAGATAGATGACAGATAGATAGATAGATGCCTATTTGTGTCTAATGTTAACCATCTCTAAAACTGGGGAGGGGGAAGGAAAGAAAAAAAAATTCATGATAAATTGTATATTTGAAAAGAATACTTATAGTAAATTTATAGTTTTACATGCAATCATCTTTTTATTATACTATGTTATAGAAATGCTAGCTTTATTCCATAAATTAAAAATAAAAATTTAAAAGGTTTAATACAAATTAATATCTCTGGGACAAGTTTTTGTTTTGTTTTGCTTTAAAAAAAAATCAACCTGAACGGCATTCAGTGCTAATCTGAAATAAATTATTTTGTGGGGTAGTGCCTTTAATGTGACAAGTATTGACTTTGTTAATGGGAAGTAAGGGTATACAAGGAGGGTCTAGGTATTATTGGTTCAGGTGTTTTTTAGTGGGCTTCAGAGAGGGAGCTAAGAACTGAAGTTCTGCCACAGGCTAAAAAGGAATGAGACTCAAGCCAGCATACCATAAATATCCTGGGATGATACTGGATAAATAATTCAAAGCAACCCTATCTCCCCCAAATTCAGGTTGTTGGCCTTCATGTATGCTTTAAGTCTCTCTTCAGGTTTCAGAAACCATGCAAAACATTTCAGTTAAGGATCTCTTATGTGTCAGCAGCAGGAAATAAAGGTTTACTTTTGGGACTCCCTGCTAATAAAGAGGTAGGGGGTCATCTCTGAGAACCATAGTTATTCAAGCATTCTTTATTCTTACCAGATGTTTCCACAGACAGGTCTTGTGCACAATTTTTTACAAATATGTGCTTATTTTATGGTACAAAATGTCCTCTGCTATAAAAAATATCATACCATAGAATGAAAAGCTCAAAACTCAAACCAAAATTGGCAGGGGAGAAGAAAAGGAAACAGCTTGGAAACACATAATTTAGGGAGGGATATTTAAAAAATGATGCTAGGAGTGTTTAATTATCTAGGTAAATCAAAATTTCTTTGAGAAATAAAATTTGTTCTCAGCAAATTCTGCCCTGAAGGCATATGGTCTTCAAATCTAAGCAGTCTGTTGAGGCAGAATTCCTATATTATACTGACCCAGACGTAAGTAGTACCGTAGCCCTGAGATGATATCATTTTTGTCAAGATCTAAATTATATTCTCACTATTGCCACTAATGACCTGTGTGACCTTGGGCAAAATATTTTACTTCTCCAGGTCTTAGAGTTACCCCCAAAACAATAGGATCAGATTAAGATCCTTTTGCACTTAAAAATTCTATGAATCTGTCATCTTTCTATCTATCAAACTTATGACCATTTATTCATCTTGGGTTACACATGCTTAGAGTCTCCTTCATTAACATGTCTTATTCCCACATCCAAGTTGAGTCATAATATCTGAAACGTTCATTTCCTCTTTTGTTCTTCTTCCATCCCCATCAAAAACAATTGGCTTTCTGCATGTTCAATGGCTCTTAATATTCTACCTCTTCCAGAGAGCTTTCCCAGACTGATGAGAAGAAAAGTAACTGCTTCTTTCAGTTCTCCTTTACCTGGATATTGGGTTTGTGTGATTATACTCTTTACCATTTCCTTGTCCCCCAAATTTATTAATCCTTACAATACATATAATTCTATCCCCAGAGGTTTAGCCATTAAGGTCACAGATTGCCAAAAGGTTCTTAGAGGTTACCTTAGACTCACCTTCTACCTGATGCATGAATAGGCTCTCTACAACATCCCCAACAGGTGATTATTCAGCCACTGAATAAATAGCTTAAGTGACTTGGAAACTTAGGAATTGGGAGGATGATTCAGCCATAGCAATGGGGCATGGTGTTTTTATATATTACTAAGTCCCATTTGGAAATAAGTCAAGTTAAAATAAATTTGTCAGGAGTTCAAACTCTTGATTTTTATTGAACTTGATTCAAGATTTCAATGATATATCAGGAAAAAAGGCCACCAAAGTGGGGCCCTGGCAATGTCTGTTATCAGTGGCTAAGACCAAAGAATAGAAATAATTTTGGCCAAGATTTGCACATCAGTTTCTTCTGATCACTGACTAAATATACTTTTTTTTTTTTGCAAAGCCTGAAATGGGTTGCAACTACTTATTTAAGATTCATAATCAAACAGATTTCTAAGGAATAAGGAGATCTTTAGCAGGTAGAAGTGGTTATTACCAACTACAATAGCAGTTGCAATTCATCAAGTAGAATAGGGGAGCATGACAAGTGCCAAACTCCTGAGCTCAAAAAGGTAGCATTATCATTTCCATTGATTCATAAGCTTGTTAGAGTTGAAATGTATTCTATCATCGTCAACCTTATTTTTTTTTCACTTAATATTTTATTTTTTCCAATTACATGTAAAGATAGTTTTCAACATTCACTTTTGTAAGATTTTAAGTTTCAATTTTTTCTCCCTTTTTCCCTTCCCTTTTCCCTCACCAAGATAGCAAACAATCTGATACAGATTATACATTCAACCTCATGTTAATGGATGAAGAAACTAAAGTTAAATAACTTGTCTAAGATCACAAAGCTGTTATTATTAGTCTAGTCCCCTTGTATTATAGCTGATGAAACTGTCTGTGGCTTTGAAGTCAAGCAACCTAAGCTCATACAGTTAGTAAATAGTTGTAGAGGTGGGACTAGGAGCAAGGTCATCTGATTTCTATTCCAATAAAATTTCAACTATGCCACATTACTTGGAAATAACTGTTTGAAGAGAAAGATACTTATCTGTTCTTGAAAAGTAAAATAGAAAGATAACTAACTGATTAAAGAAAATCAGCCATGAGATTAAATGACTGATTACCTGAAATCAAATGAGGATTGATGGACATGAACATGGGTACTGCAGACTATTAGTGTCCTACCTGTGGTAGAGCCTTCAGAGCTTTCACTGGTCTGATAAGCCACAGTTGGACACGTTGAACTTTGACTTCCCAATATAATGATATCATTTTGGTCTTCTTTGAGAATTAAGGACAAGGAAACCAAAGTTACCCTTTAGCTGTTATTATCATCTAGTAACTCAATGATTCCATTATCATTATAAAAGATTGACAAAATATTTTGGATCCTCATTCTAGAAATAATTGGTTTTCTTTATGTTCCATGTCATATACTGGAATCATTAGGGAAAGAAAAATTCTCTAACTACATGCAATATCTATAACAGAAAGTAGTTTGGGAGCTGTTACTGAATCATGTAGAATCATATCCCCCACCAAAAAAAATTAGATCTAGAAATATTATTGGCCAATATTAAAAACTTTAGGGAAAATGGGCATACTAAGATTTACACAATGAAATACTTTTGAATCATTACATTTTTAGAAAAGTTTTACCATTCACCTTTCACCTTTCTTCAACTCAGAAAAAAAGAAAAAAATAAAGAAAACCACAGATACAAAGGTCTGATGGGCAGAGAAGAGTGTGGAATCTATCAGTGATAGACAGCATACCTTGGGGAAAATATCTGCAGCAGAGGACTCTGGAGGCTATACGAGGATGGGTTTCAGTTCCCTATAAGAGAACAAAAAAGGAGAAAAAAATTATATAAAGAACTCACAATTATCTAGGCTTTGGGGCTTGTCAAATGCTTTAAGTACATCAAATTCATTCTGCTCTCATAAGTACCCTGTAAATTAGGGAGCCATTTACTATCTACAGTAGGAAAACTCCCACTGTTATAAGTTAGACCATGAAAGGAAACATAATATAGATTTTAATGTGGTAGAACTGAAGTCAGCAGACGTGGATTCAAGTTCCACTTTTTGCACTTATTATATGACCTTAGGCAAGTCACTTAACAGTATCTGAATGTCAGTTGAAATGGGAATAATTGCAATTTTCTTTCTCTAGTCTTTCAAAATTGTTGTAAGACAAGTATGTTGTGAATCTTAAAGGACTGTGGACATTTCCAGGGTACTGAAGATAAAAAAAAATGTCATCCACATCTGGATAAGAAATTTTTTTTGGACATAGCTGATGTGGGAATTTGTTTAGTTTGACTATGAATACTTGTGCAAGGTTTTTGTTTTTTGTTTTTTCTCCCAGCGAGGGGTAGTAGAAATAAAGAGAAAATAAATGTTTGTTAAGTGGAAAAAATAAAATTTAATTTTTAAAATAGTACTGTGAAAATGTGATGACATAGCAAAGAGATAAAAGAAGGAGAAAAGGAAATACATATACAAAAATATAATGTGTCCCCAAAGTCTTAGAGTAGTTTAGAGCTGAAATGTGTACCAAGACTTTCATGACCAGCATATTTATAGTTGCTCTTTTTGTAAAGGCAAAAAAAAATAAATAAATAAACTAAAACTTGATAGTAAGAGGGTGCCTATCAATTAGGAAATGACTTACAGAGTATGCTATATCAATACAATGAAATACTGCTTTGCAGTCAGAAATGATTAAAGGGACAGTTAAAGAGCAACTTGAGAAGACTTGTATGAACTGATGCAGAGTAAAATGAGCAGAACTAGGAAAAATTTTTTAAATTTTTATCAGCTATTATAAAGCCAATTTTACAAATGAGCAAACTTAAGGTATCAGAGGGTAAGTGACCTGTCCAAAAATATTCAGCTAGTGAGTAGCATAATCAAAACTTGAATCTAGAGCTGAGTTCCAAGCCTCGTGCTTATCCGATAAATCATATAGCTTATGAATCATATATAGCCAAGCGATAACACAAGTATAATGAAATATAATGAAAATTCATATTTATATAAGGCATCCCCAAAATCTCAGTGCAGTTTAAAATATACTTTATAATACTTTATGGTTTATAAATGCTTTGCTACATTATAATTTCATTTGAGCTTCATGACAACTCAGTGAGGCAGATACCACTATGATGGTGATGATGACTATAATCATTTTTACAGATGAGGAAACTGAGATTATTATTATTGTTATACCCATTTTTACAGATGAGGAAACTGAGACTATTATTATTATGCCCATTTTTATAAATGAGGAAACAAAGACTTGTCCATCACTCAGGTAATTAATATCAGATGCAAGATTATTATTGTTATTATGCCCATTTTTACAGATGAAGAAACTGAGACTATTATGTCCATTTTTACAGATGAAAAAACTGAGATTATTATTATTGTTATGCCCATTTTTACAAATGAGGAAACTGAGACTATTATTATTATACCCATTTTTATAAATGAGGAAACAAAAACTTGTCCATCACTCAGTTAATCAGTACCAGATGCAAGATTTAGCCTTGCATCTTCCTGATCCCAAGTCCCAAGCTCTACTCACTCTAACACTCTGACTTTCATGGAATAAAGGCAAGAGATAACATAGCTCAGCCTAATCATGCCAAGCCTGAAATAGAAATTAGTATGTCATTACAGTGCCATCAAAAGAACATATTCCCTTGTGTCCTGCAAAACATGACAGGAATCTTGCCTTGACAAATTTAAACAGGGGAATAATTTTTTTAACTTACTATTTTTAGTTCCCATTTGCCTATGAATCAGCCTTCATGATACAGGAGCATCTAAGCCCCATCAGATGAAACCCAAGGCGACATTTCTGTTTATTATTTCGAAAAGTAAGCCCTGGTGCCAAGTTTCCTGCAACACCCAACTCAAACTATGAAATCTGGAGGACAGAACGTCCTGTTGCCAGGATTTAAAGACAGGAATATATTGTGATCTAATAGATCAGCCGTACTTTCTTTTGGCAACAGGAAGGAATTGAATTCCAAAGAGCAAATGGGGCTAAACCAATACACCTTTTGAGGTTCATGTGACATAACTTATATTTAAGCCCTTACATCTTTGTCACCTTTAAAAATGGCTGAGAGTAAATACATTTTATCCAGACACACATTAATAAGTAGCACTTGTTTGGTACATGCAAGTGTTAACAAGATATTGCTACATTCCCTTCAATGCTATTCCAGAAATGAAATTACCCAACTGGGAATAAAAGCTTCAATATTTCAGTGGATCTGGGGGGTCACTGGTATGTACCAGTATCAGGTCTCTTATTCTCTGACTTTTCTCCATAATCTTCCCATAAATCCTTCCTAGACTACCTAACACACTGGAGGACTTCTTCTGAACATTTTAATAATCACTATGGCATTTCAGCTCTCCACTTGTCTTATTATCTAATCGACTGTTCTACTTTCTTCTCAGCTATAGCAAACTTTTCCAGGCATATTTTGCATGCACATCATCATTAGTAATATTCTGTAATATTCCACTGCCTACACAATGCCTACATGCAGTAAGGTGATATTTGAGTCATCAGCAACTTTGAGTCTTTCTTTGGAGATCATGATATTCCTTGATACAGCATCACCAAGAAAGTACTGGAATTTTTTAAAATGGGCATTAGTCTGGGATTCTCCAGAGCCATTTGGTACAATCACTGCGACCTCAGGTGACTCCAGTATCTTGCATCTTTCTTTGAGAATGCAGTGCAAAACTACAGAATGTTAGAAGGAGAAAGGACCATAGAATGATAGTTTTGGAGGGCTAATTCAAATATTACTTTCCTGCCTAATAATGATCTTAGGAAAATCCCTGAGATTCAGTTTCCTTATCTGAAAAATGAAAATGCGGCTTATATGATCTCAAAAATTCCTTCCAGATTTAAATCTACTATGAATCCATGATCATAATCTTCATTGGAAAATGAGCTCTATGAGGCAAAGTGACTTGCCTAAAATCCTATGGCAAGCAATCTGCAGAGGTGGATCCAGAGCCTACCCCAATGCTCATTCTAACACACCACACTATAAGGCATATTCCAGGACATCATGTACTCTTCCAGAGATGGTGACAGAGCCAAAATGGAATACAAGCTAATTCAGATGCCTCTGATTTTGATTGATTTATATGTAACAGTGTGTTAACAGCTATAAGAGAGCTAAGCTGAGAACTAGTAGTAGGAATAATGCTGGAGTGATTATCAGGAGCCTGGGGTTCAAATTCACAAATGTTGTGAAATTTCTGTGAACCTCAGTTTTCCCTAATTGTAAAAAACCATTTGCTCTGCCTTCTACCCAGGGAATTTGTGAGGATCAAAAGAGAGAGTGAATGTAAAAGTGCTTTGTAAATTGTACATTGGTTTAAAAATATAAGGAATCAGGTAAAGTCACTGCCCTATCCATATTCATACAGTTATTAATGCTTTCCTCTCCCCTTCCATCACTGTTGATACCCAGAAACTATAAATAATGATAATCATAATAATGAAGATGATCACAATAGCAACTAGCATTTACATGGTGCTTTAAAATTTGCAAAGCACTTGAAAAATACTCTCTCATTTGATCTTTATAACAAGTCTGGGAGGTAGGTACTATTATTATCACCATTTTATAGATGAGGAAACAGACAGGCTAAGGTTAAATGACTAATCCAGGATCACACAGCTAGTAAATATCTGAGGTTGAATTTGAACTCAGGTCTTTCTAATATCAAGCCTAATACACTATCCCTTGTGCCACCTAGCTTTACTTTAAAAAACATTTTTTTTTTAAATCCACTCATGTACTGAAAGCCTGGCTTGATCTGCCAGCCCTGGAAGAAGGAAGGTCTTCTCTCCTCCACATTAGCCCAACCCCATCCCACGATCCCATGATCCTAACACACAGCAGGTGCTCCAGGATAGCTGATGAGGAGGAGAGGAACAGAGGTCATTAAAGGGCTGGGCTGGAACTCTTATGGGAATTCAGATTGTGCAACCTGGAAAAAAGAAGCCTTGAGGGGAAAAATTTCCTAATGATTTTCAAGTAAAACAACAGGGAATAATTGCAGGGAAAGGCATTCTCATCCAGTGAAACATCTGAGTTGATAGTCTAAAAGAAATGCAATTTTAGTCCTTCCCAAGTAGACTCAGCAACTCTATCAGCTTCCAAAAGAGCCTCAGTAAAATGTGGATCTGCTATTAATGAAGACTTCAGAAGAATTTTTAATTAGCACATTCATTGTTTGTATGCAAATGACTGTTGCTGAAGTAGTTATGAAAGTGCTTGAAGACAGCTTTTCTGAAGTAAACAGCCCTCTGGCAATCTTATTTATACTTTATTTGCTGAGTCAATCTTTCTTTCCAAAATGGTGAAGACCTGAAATTGCCCATTAGAAAGGAAAATGTTCCAGCCAGTAAGATTGGGAGAGGCAGTTTCTAGTCCTAGGTCTATCATGCAGTAGCAAAAACCTATACTTCTTGGAACCTCAGTTTCCCCATCAGTAAAATGAGAAGTTTGAACTAAATGATTCAATGATCTTTTCTAACTCTAACATCTGTGATTCTATGCGTGAATGTCTAATTCATGAACTGGAGCCTGCATTAATTAGTTTTTTCTATAGACTATGTTTATTCTATAGAGAAACCTATAAACCAGATTTGAATATTAAGATGACTTAATTTCATCTCAACACAGCCAGGAGACTCCATTCCTGCAGCTCACAGAGTGGTTCCAGCCAGAGAAATAAAGAAATTATCATGCTTGTTCTGGGTTATAAATCTGAGAATTATCGGAAAAATCTTAAGGAAGCTTCCTTCAGACTCTTCCTTTAAATGACACCTCCCAAATGTTTCCTTATTACAACCACTCAAGTCCCTCTATTCCCCCACTCTAGACTCAACTGTTGTCCTGTTCCTTTATCCTACTTATGAGAGGGAACTCATTAGGTGATGTTGACCCCAAGGTCTTGTTTTCCAGGGACCTAGAGAATCTCCAGTCTCCATCCTCCAGTCAAGTTCATTCATAAAATCAGTCTTGGAGTGTGATGGGACTCCTGACAGGGGCCATTTCAACCTTACCACCACTTCCAAAACTGTCCAGTTCCTAATGATTTTCAAGTAAACCTATGGGCAATGAACACAGGGAAAGACATTCTAAATTAGTTGATGGCCTATGTGAACAACTCATTATCACTTAAAATGAGTGCTTCTTTTCTTTCCTCTAGTGACTTCTGCCTCCATGTTCTCTGAATCAGAATTCCAGTCCATGAATTAGACATTTACACCTAAAAGCTCAGACATCATATAGCTTCCTCAAAACTCTAATATCAGAAAAAGCCCACAGTACCTAGACTTTCCTGCTTGGGAGCATGTTACAGAACCACTGAATCACAGAATTTCAATAATGACAAAAAAAGAACCCCAGGGGTCATTTATTCTAACACCATTCATTTAAACAAGAAAGAACAGAGACCTACTGATTCAAAAGTGATAGTGAGTAGTTGGCAGTCAAGATTAGAATTCAGAGCACAGACTTTGAGAGTTGGAAGACATCTCAGAGGCCCTCTAATCCAGCCCATGGAGGAACCCTCACTAAAACATACTAGACATGCAGTTGTTTGGTCTCTGCTCCAAGAGACACCATTACCTCTCAAAGCAGCCTGGCCCATTCAGGGACAGCTCAAACTGTCAGGATGTTTTTTCCTATCATCATGTCTATATTAACCTTTTTATGACTTTTACCCATTTTTCCTGGTTTTGCCATTTGGGGCCAAAAAGAACACATCTCTCCTCCCCATGACAGTCCTGAAAAGACTTGAAGGTAGCTATCATGTCTCCCTCAACCTTCTCTCTAAGCAAATTTGCTCATTTGAGCCCTTTGAGGGCAAGGGTTGCTTTTCTTTGAATCCATAGTATTTAGAACCTTGCCTGGCATACAGCAAGTACTTAATAAATGTTTATCAATGGGCTAGTTCCTTCAGATGTTATAGGTCAAGGCAATTTACCACTGTGGTAGCCTTCCTTTGGATATTCTCCACTAGGGGTGTCCAATTCAAATGGAAATTGGAGACCATTAGACCTTACACAAAGATGAGGCCATATTTTGACAAAATATTATCTATATTCTATTACATTTTTACATGTTTGTTAAATATTTCCAATTATATTTTAAACTGGTTCCAACAATCACAAAAAGTGTTGCAAGCAGACAGCCATGAGTTTGAAACCTTTGCTCTCCATTTTTTGGATATCTTTATAGTGAGGTGCCCAGAACTGAAACCAATACTCCATATGAAGATGGACAATAGCAGAGTACCATGGGATTATCACCTCCCTATTGCCATAAGCATTGCCTGTCTTATGATGGTCCAAGATATTTTGGCTGCCAAATCATACTGCTGGCTTAAGTTAAGCAGACAGTCCATTAAAATCCAAAGGTCTTTTTCAGAAGTGCTATCTAATCAAGCTTTCCCTATCTTGTATTTATGAAATTAATTTTTCTGGTACCCAGGCACAAGACTTTACTTTTATTTTTATCCCTATTGAATTTATGTTTTTAAATGAGCCAGCTTGTCAAAAATCCTTTGAGATTCTGACTGTCATCCATTCCATTAGCTACCATTCCTCTCTGTTTTGGGTAGCCCGTAAATCTGATAATCAAACCAAACTGATTATGCCTCCATCCAAGGCAATGAGAGAAATATCAAGAGCACAGATTCCTACTCCACTGGACACTTAACCCTCACATTAGCAACCACTCTGAATCTAAGCACCCTATCAATGTAAATCCGTATGATATTGTTAACATCTAACCATTGTCTTCATCTTCCCCACAAAACTCTTTGCCAAAACCTGAAGGTACCCCATTGTCCTTATCCACCAGATGCTCCAATTCCAAATCTGGGACTCTTCCAACTATACCCCTGTGATACTAGGGATATACCATTTAACCCTTCAACATGGACAACTCTTCAAGATGGTAAATGACAACTGGGTGGCTGAACTGTGTGGTTGGAGGAAGCTTTCTTAGAGTTCATTACACCAATAAAATTATAAGGCCAGAGACAGGAGGACCAGAATTCATATCCAGCCTCAAACACTTGACACTTACTAGCTGTGTGGTACTGGGCAAATCACTTAACCCTAATTGCCTTACCAAAAAATGATGATAATGATATAATATTACATGCATATAATATTAATAATAATTACATGTCTCACCTAAGTGGTGATGAACATACAAATCAGAACTTGTCCCAACTGAATAGCCATACTCAGTGTAATGTCAGCATCTCATGCCCATAGGTTTGCACTTCCTGCCATGTTCCTTTCTACTTCCTTCAGTATTCTGCCCTCAGAGCAGTGGAAGGTAGTGGCTGTAGTTCTCCCAGTGATATGTGAAGACTTATGGGGGTGACATGCTGCAAGTAAGGAACACCAGTGTCCACACCATGGAATCTCATGTTGAAACTTTTAAGGCCCCAGGGCTGCTGCTACAAATCAAGTCTGATCCCATCTCTACCCTTCTCAAATACTGGTAGTGTCTCCACACTGTCTCATAGATAAAATAAAGATACCTTATCCTTTCTGGCATTCATGACTCTTAACAGCCTGTCTCTAATTTGCTTTTCTAGCCGTATTTTACACTCCTCTCCTTCAGGCATCCCAGACTTACTAGACCACATGCTGCTCTCCATTTTCAACCTGTCAACTCCTGTTTCAGAGCATTTGTGTACAAAGTCCTTATCATTTGTTAAAAAAAAAAATGAGGGGCTTAGAATAGAGAATTCTAAGGTTCCTTCCAGCTCAAACAGTCTGATTCAAACTTGCTTTAGAGATCTCCTCCTCTTCCTTGAAAAAAAAAAGATTCCTAATAATACATACATAGATCTCAGATTCACAAAACTCTTCCCACCTGGGAAGTTAAGTTGAGCAAGGGCTATTATCTCAGCATGGTGTTGTGATCAGAGCTTTGGCCCTGGACTCAGGAGAGCCTCGAACTTCAATCTTAGTTCTGACCTTTACTAATTTTACAATCAAGGACAAATCATTTCACTCTGCTGGTGTTCAGGTTCTACATCTAAAAAAAATGGTGATTAGACTTCCACAGAACCTACTTCACATCATCAGTCGATGATGAAATGAAATTAAAGAACTATAAATGTCAGGTACTGTCATTGTGTTTTTCATTTTAACAATGAGGAACCCAGTGGCCATGTTCAGGCCCAACCAAGCTGATTATTTTGAGGAATATGTCATCCAGCCCAAGAGGGAGAGCTTCCCTCTAGAACGAGAAGACCAGAGTCAGGAGCTAGAAGACTTTAAGGAGCTAATGCAGAAGCATCATGAGGAAAGGCTGCTCCAGACTGCCCAACAATGACCTGGGCTTTCTCTGGAAATCAAAGTGCCCTGTCCAAACCTGGATGCTGCACAGCAGACATGGAGGTTGGGAGACAGGTCCCTAACAAGGGGGCTCCTTCCATCCTTGCCTTCTGATGAGGAACTCTGCAGGTGCCATATCTCCCCCCTCAGTCCCTGGCTCCACTGAATACCTGGAGAAGCTTATGGCCTTGAGATCTCTTCCACCTTGGACCAGCTTGTCAGACACATCACCCAACTCCCATTAACCCTGTACCCTTCCCCACTTTGGTCCCTGCCTTTCAGGGCTTTAGCTAGGGGCCATCTGAATAACCATTCAAGGATAGTTGAGAGAACTATCACAGTTCTTTAATACAACAACAATAACAATACAATAACACAATACAATAATACAATAACAATAACTCAGTTTGATCCCTCAAAAAAAACCAGTGAGGGAAACTAAGGAACAGAGAATCTAAGGGTCAAGACATGAATCAGTGTCAGAATCTGGCTTCAAATCCCCTGGTTATCCCACAACGTCAAATTGCCTCTCATAAACATTTTAATTTGACCATAATTATGTCATAATTCCAGATTCTCCCTTTTTGGGTGGGTTTTTTTTCTTCATTTTTCTGATCAGATTACAGTCTCAAGGAGATACTCTTTGTCTTTGCCTCTCTTTAATTCTTAGTAATCTCTCTTTTAACAAGTAGGGTATGCCAAGGGGCCAGGAAGTCTTTAAGTCAAGGGGAAGAGGGGAAAGGGTTGAGGCTCCAAGTGACCTTTAGCTAGTCCAAATGTCTACTCTGGGATTAGCTAATCCAAAAACCTTTCCATATTTACTTAGCAACAGTTACGGATACTCATCCCACAAAAGATAAACTGGGACAAACCAGGAAAAGGAAAAGGAAATGGTGAGATAAGGGTAGTTGCATACTTGGCACTGAGCTGGGAAAAGATGCTTGGTTGGCCAGGATATATTCTTCCTTGTAAGAGAGGAATAAGATAACGTATCATTGTAACTTTAAGCTATAACTAGTTGCTAAGAGGAGAACTAACAGGACCCATCTTTTCTTTCCACTCATTTTCTTGTGATTAATAGTCAATCAATTGGCAGCAGACCTCCTATTTCATGTTGTAATAAGGGTGTAGGTAGGGGAGCCCCTTACCTTTAAATCTCTGCTCTCCTCACAAAGGGGGGAAATTAAACCAATCATTCATTGCCTCAGTCAAAGTGTTTATTAAACAGAGAGACAGGCTACAAGAACAATGAAAGATGTGGTTCTTGTCTCCTTGAGCAGTTCAAAATTCAATGCACACAGATGGAAATGACTTAAAAGGAAGGTAATATATCCAAAGTTCAAAGTAACTTACAGCTAACTGAATCCACAAAAGCAGAGGAAATGCTGTACAGAATGGGAGTTAATGTAAACAAGAAAAAGTTAAGGATTTGACTCATTGTAACACAAATTCAAAAATATTCACTGAGAGAATTTTTTTATTTATATAAAAATTTCATATATCTTATATATAAAATATAAAAATTAATTTATTTTATTTATTATGCATTTATTATGCACCTACTATGTTCTAGGCATTGTGCCAAATATTGGGAATATAAAGACAGCCCCAAACCCTACCCTCCTGGAGCTCACAATAGAATGAGGGAGACAATGTGCAGACAACTATGCAAGGAGGAGATAGAGACTAGAATAATTGAGGGCAGACTCAAAGGGAAGGCACTAAAGGTGAGGACTGCAAAAGACTTCTTGCAGAAGGAAGGATGTTAGCTGAGACTAGAAGGAAGCCAAGGAAGCCAAGAGGGAGAGATGAGGAGCAAGACATGGAGGATAGCCAATGAAAATGCTCCAAGTTCGGAGACAAAATATCTAGTGGAACTAAGAGCAAGAACACCAGTGCTACTGGATCTGAATATGTGGAGGTGTAAGAATTTTAACAAAGCAGGAAGGAGCCAAGTGATGAAGAGTATTAAAAGTCAAATAGAGGACTTTAAATTGGATCCAGGGAGCCCCAGAGCCCCAGTGGAGTTTATTTAATGGAGGGGGTATATGGTGTATGATAGGGTCCGATTTGCATTTTAGGAAGATCAATTTGATGGTTAAGAGAAAGATGGATTGGGAAGAGATTTCAGGAAATCAAGTCAGCAGACTAGTTTTGCAAGAGACCAGGTCTGAGATAATGAGATCCTATACCAGGGTAGTTGAGGGCATATATGAGAGATGTAACAAAGGTAAAAACATCAGGATTTGATGATTAGATATGGTCTAAGAGAGAGTGAGTGGTCAGGGAAAATGGTGAAAGATACCTTCCAAAATAATAGGAAAGTTAAAAAGAAGAGAGAATTTTGGGGGAAAGATGACAAATTTGGTTTTGAAGATACTGAGTTTAAGATATCCATGGGACATGTAGTTTGGAATGTCCAAAAGGCAATCATAAATACAAGACTTGAGGTCACCAAAGAGTTTAGGACTGGCAAGTAGATCAAAGAATCATCTACATAAAGGTGATCATTGAAACCATAGGAGCCGATATGATCACCAAGTGAAATACTGCAGAGAGAGAAGGGAAGAGGTCCCATGACAGAGTATTAGGGGAGCCCCACCCTTAGCAGAAGTGACTCAGATAAAGATTTAGTGAAGGAGACAGAGGTGAGGGCAAACAAGAAAAGACAGGCAAAGAAGGAAAGATCAGTGTCACAAAAATCTAGAAAAAGAGAGTATCCAGAAGAAAAATCATCTGGGGATTGAGGATCAAGAAAAGGCCATTAGATTTGGCCATTGAGAAATCACTGGTAACTTTGTGAATGAGGTCAGAAGTTACACTACAGAGAAGTGTAAAAGAGAAAATCTTTTATCTGAGGCCTTAAACTAAGCCTGTTGGCCATTTAAATGGTATCTTCTAGACTAAATCAAAACTGACCCCTATCTCTCCAAGAATTGAAATTATCTTTATTTTGCTTAAAATGTTGTTGTCTTTTTTTTTTTTTTAAACAAAGACATAATATATGGCCTACTTCAGAGATTCCTGTAAGGAAAACATTCTACAAATCTTAAAATGCTTTAAAAATAAGTAATTATTGTTTCAGGCAATTATTATTCAGGTTAGATAAAAAGGAGGTGGCAAGTTTTTTTTTTTTTTTTCTTGAAGGAATAATAGGAGAAATAGTATTTCCCAACACATTACATCTTACCCTTTCCATCTAAACCACCCCCTGTTACAAAGAATTTTTCCCCCTGAGGCAATTGGGGTTAAGTGACTTGCCCAGGGTCACACAGCTAGGAAGTGTTAAGTGTCTGAGACCAGATTTGAACTTAGGTCCTCCTGACTTTAGGGCTGGTGCTCTATTCACTGTACTATCTAGCTGCCCCAACAAAGAAAATTAATAAACCTAACTGACCAAAGGTCCATGTCTGATAAAGTAGATAACAACCTCCTCCCAAAAGTTTCTTTCCCAAGAATTGAGAAATGGGCTTCATCTTTCAGCTTCCAAGACTATAATTAATGATCACATTGAACATGAGTTTCTCTGTTCTTTAATATTGCTTATATTAGAATGATCGCAGGGGTAGAGCCATGGTGGTGGAGATCAGACAGGAGTCTCTGTAACCTCCTCTAACCTCCCCTTAAACCAACAACATATGAAGCCTCTAGACTGATTCTGAAGCAAAAAAATCCACAATATCTGGAGAACAACACGATTCTAGAAGAAGATACTCTGGAAGAACCTCAAAACAGGTCTGTTTTAATTGGGCAGGGGGGTGTTCTACTGAACCCAGACTGCAGCGCAGGGAGACCGGGGCAGGGAGCTGGAGCAGGGAGCTGGAACAGGAGTCGGAACAGGAGTGGGAGCGTTGTGCTTTTCACACACCTGGGAGTCTTCTTCGGGCCTCTTGGAACAATCTGTCCTGATTGTGGGCAGGTGGTTTGGAGGGTCTGCCTTTTGAGGGGGATAGATTGTGAACCACTGAACCCCTGATGAGCATCGGACCTAGCTGCCATTGCACAGCACCTTAAAGCAATCAATCAAACAACAGGACTGATCAGCTCCAGAAATAATTCAATCAGCGGAGCTGCCCAGTACCTGAAATAATTCAATCAGCAGAACCGCCCCAGGGTGAACTAAAGCAGAACTGCCCAGCACCTGACATAACTCAATCAGCAGAACTGCCCAGTTCCTGAAATAACTCAATCAGCAGAACTGCCCCAGGGCAAATTAAAGCAGCTGTCCCACCTTTGCCCTAAACAGACCTCACACCTTTAAAAAAAAAAATGAATAAAAAACCAAAAAGACCTCTCACCATAGACAACTTTTATGGAGAGAGGGAAGAACAGACCTCAAATCCTGAGGCCCCTAAAGGTAAAGCAACTCCAGAAAAAGCCCTAAAGAGAGACATAAATTGGTCTCCATGTCACAAGGCTTTCTTTGAAGATTGCATAAAAAATCTTAAAAGAGAGTTAGAAGAAACATGGGGAAACGAAATGAGATCACTACAAAATAAAATAGAAAAAATGGAAAAAGAATGCAATGAACAAAAAAATGTAATTGGTCAATTGCAAAAGGAACTAAAAACAGTAACTGAAGAAAATAAGACATTAAAAATTAGAATCGAACAATTGGAAATGAATGACTCATCAAGACTTCAAGAATCAGTCAAACAAAAACAAAAAAAATGAAAAGATAGAGAAAAACATGAAATATCTCCTAGGAAAAACAACTGACCTGGAAAATAGATCTAGGAGAGACAATCTAAGGATTATAGGGCTTCCTGAAAGCCATGATGAAAAAAAGAACTTAGACACTATCTTCCAGGAAATCATAAAAGAAAACTGCCCTGATATTTTAGACCCAGAAGGCAAAATACTCCTTGAAACAATCCACTGATCACCTCCTGAAAGAAACCCAAAAATTAAGTCCCCCAGAAATATCGTGGCTAAATTCCAGAACTATCATACCAAGGAAAAGATATTACAAGAAGCCAGAAAGAAACAATTTAAATATCGGGGAGCTACAATTAGGATCACACAGGACCTAACAGCTTCTACTTTGAAGGATCGAAGGGCCTGGAATCAGATATTCCGAAGGGCAAAGGAACTTGGATTACAGCCAAGAATAAGTTACGCAGCTAGAATGGGCATTATCTTCCAGGGAAGAAGATGGTCATTCAGTGATATAGGAGAATTTCACCTATTTCTACTGAAAAGACCAGATCTGAACAAAAAATTTGATCTACAAACACAGAACACAAGAGAAACATAATAAGGTAACAAGAAAAAAAAAAACTCTTGAGAACTATATTTATGTTATAGATACTTATAGAATGAGAGTTGATTTTATGAATCTATTATTATGTTATGATTATGATATGATTACTGTGATTTTATGATTATTATGATATGATTACTATGATTTTATGATTATTTTGATATGTTTATTGTGATTTTATGATTATTATGATATGATAAACTGAAAAAGAAATTAGAGGTAGAAAAGGGATAACACTGGAAGAAGAGGAAAAGGAGGTAAAAATAAGGGAAATTATATCACATGTAGAGGCAAACAAAACCTATAATGATTGAGGGGAGAAAAGGGAGGGGAATGAGAATTGGGTTAATCTCCATCTCATCAGATTTGGCTCAGAGGGAATAATAGATGTACTTATAAGGAAACAGGAGGGAAAGGGGGGAAAAAAGGGGTGGGTGGGGCTCTAAAGGGGAAGGATGGTTTGAGGGAAGTGGTTTTCAAAAGCAAAATAGTAGGGAGGAGGGAAAGGGGATAAGAAAGAGAAAAGCATAAGCTAGGGTAAATAAGATGGCAGGAAATACAGAATTAGTTATTTTAACTGTGAATGTGAATGGAATGAACTCTCCCTTAAAGCAGAAGCAGATAGCAGATTGGATTAAAAACCAGAATCCAACAATATGTTGTATACAAGAAACAGATCTAAAACATAGAGATACATACAGGGTGAAGGTAAAAGGCTGGAGCAGAATCTATTATGCTTCAGGTGAACAAAAACAAGCAGGGGTAGCAATCCTGATCTCAGACCAAGTAAAAGCAAAGATAGACTTCATTAAAAGAGACAAAGAAGGAAATTATATCTTCCTAAAGGGTACCATAGATGATGAAGCAATATCAATACTAAACATATATGCACCAAGTGGTATAGCATGGAAATTCCTAGAGGAAAGGTTCAGAGAGATGCAAGAAGAAATAAACAGCAAAACTATAATAGTGGGGGATTTCAACCTCCCTCTCTCAGAACTTGATAAAACAAACCACAAAATAAATAAGAAAGAAGTTAAGGAGGTAAACAAAATGTTAGAAAAGTTAGGTATGATAGATCTTTGGAGGAAATTAAATGGAGACAGAAAGGAGTTTACTTTTTTCTCAGCAGTCCATGGAACTTATACAAAAATTGACCATGTGTTAGGACACAAAAACCTTAAAATCAAATGCAGGAAGGCAGAAATAATAAATGCATTTTTTTCAGATCATGACGGAATAAAAATCACATGCAAAATAAGGCCAGGAGAAAATAGACCAAAAAGCAATTGGAAACTAAATAGTTTTATCCTAAAGAATGAATGGGTGAAACAGCAAATTACAGACACAATTACTAATTTCATTCAAGAGAATGACAATAATGAGACAACATACCAAAGTTTGTGGGATACAGCCAAAGCAGTAATAAGGGGATATTTTATATCTCTAGATGCTTATTTGCATAAAATAGAAAAAGAGAAAATCAATGAATTGGACTTGCAACTAAAAAAGCTAGAGAAAGAACAAATTAAAAACCCCCAATCAAATACCAAACTTGAAATCCTAAAAATAAAAGGAGAGATTAGTAAAATTGAAAGTAAAAAAAAAAAAACTATTGAATTAATAAATAAAACTAAAAGTTGGTTTTATGAAAAAACCAACAAAATAGATAAACCTCTAGTTAATTTAATTAGAAAAAGGAAAGAGGAAAATCAAATTGTTAGTCTCAAAAATGAAAAGGGAGAACTTTCCACCAATGAAGAGGAAATTAGAGCAATAATCAGGAGTTACTTTGCCCAACTGTATGCCAATAAATTTGATAACCTAAGTGAAATGGAGGAATATCTACAAAAATATAGATTGCCCAGATTAACAGAAGAGGAAATAAATTACTTAAATAGTGCCATTTCAGAAAAAGAAATAGAACAAGTCATTAATCAACTCCCTAAGAAAAAATCCCCAGGACCAGATGGATTTACATGTGAATTCTACCAAACATTTAAAAAACAGTTAACTCCAATATTATATAAACTATTCAAAAAAATAGGGAATGAAGGACTCCTGCCACACTCCTTTTATGATACAGACATGGTACTGATACCTAAACCAGGTAAAACAAAAACAGAGAAAGAAAATTATAGACCAATCTCCTTAATGAATATTGATGCAAAAATCTTAAATAAAATATTAGCAAAGAGATTACA
>JAJPUD010002767.1:0-12002 GCA_023553655.1 Myrmecobius fasciatus
AGATTAAGTAGTGTTTTTCTCTGATATTATGGATTTTTGATTAAATCCAAGAATAAAGAATAAGATCCCACTTATGTAGAAGTAAAGACCAAGGGGCTATTTAAAAAGTCTCATCAGTAGCTTAGGTCCATAGAATCACTTCTACAGTTGTTGAAGAACTGGGAATAATTCTGGAATCTAGGTTGTATTTAAGGGACAACTAGTGGCACGGTGGATAGAGTGCAGGTCCTAAAGTCAGAAAGTCTCATCTTCATGAGTTCAGATCTAGTCTCAGACACTTGCTAACTGTGGCCACAGACAAGTCACTTATCCCTGTTTGTTCTTACCTTTAAAATGAATTGTAGAAGGAAACGGCAAAACACTCCAGAATCTTGGCCAAGAAAAAACCCCAAATGTGGTCACAAATAAACATGACTAAAAAACAGTTGAATATGAACTTGTATTTCTTATGTTGAATAAAATACTTCCAATGCCAGAAATGAGTTAGGCTACAAGTTTGACTGTGTAAAATCCATAGGTTTTTAAGCTGAAAGAGATACTAAGGAATATGTAGTCCAGCCCCCATATTTTACAGTTGAAGAAACTGAGGCAAAGGAGGTTAAGCTACAAATGCAGAAATAGCAAAGTTTAGGTTTAAATTAAGATCTTCTGTCATCAAATCTAATGCTCATCCCGTTCTATCATACTGACTTCCGACATATGTCACGTCTGGGAGGACTGCTCGTTCATTGCTATTTTCAACTTTGTGTCAGATGATATATCCAACAAAAAGTCCAGGTGTGCTATGGTCCCTTCTCTAATTCATTGCTTCCAGTCAAGTGACCTGGGAATATCAGTATCTGGTACTCTCCCCAAGGGTAGCTGCTATCTTCCATTCCAGGCATTCACAACAGAGAATTGTTTTATTGACAAGTTAGTAGACAAAGAAAAAAACCTTATCAGTTCAAAGCTCCTCCCCTAATGACAGTTCTACCTCCAGAGATCCATACAGATTCTATGGATTATGTAATTCCAGCAACAGGGGATGCTGGTGTTTGCTCCTGGATGTTGGTGCTCCCTCTGGGGTCATTTGTGCTATATTGCTTTTCCCCCTGAAAGCTGTTGCCAAATACCAATGATTCTTTGCCACCTCTGACTCTTGTAGCTCCTCAAAGTCCTACAGTTCTCCAGAGCTCTGGAATCAATTCCCAGAATCAATGTCATTTGTTCTGCTAATTTCCAGAAAATAGTTCTCATTTTCCCCAGGGTTCCAGCTTTCTGGCATCTGCTCTCTCTGAAGAGATCTCTTTTTTACATTGGCCCTCCTTTCATCATTCATTATTTGTTCTTCTTTCCATATTTTATGTTTTCTTTTCTACTTTCTAAGTTGACTAGGGGGTTCCCTGTACAAACATATCAGTCTCTTTAGGTAACTTTCCTTTTTCCTCTTCATCACAATCTTCAATATTTCATTCTTGAGAGTTGTACTAACATCTTATCAAATTTGAACCCATACAAATCTTTGTAATCTCCGCTTCCCAAACCTAAGATGAGTATTATAATTTTCTTAGCTTTCCTTTCTCTTATAACAAAACCTAAAATGGCCTAGTCACCTTCCATCAGTAGTTAATTGCTCATGGTTAGTGAGAATCAGACCCAGAATATAATTTCTCCTTGTTAGTTCTTCTACCTTTGGAAGATTGAAATCAACACTAAGGGAAGTCAAGAAATTATTAAGTGTTCTGCTTTTGGCAGAGTGTTAAAGCAGATTTTTGGATAATGGAAGTCCCCCTATCATTAAAATATTAACCATCTCTGCTAAGCTTGTGATGTTTCTGGAAGTCATCATCAATTTCCTCTTTCTGCATAGGTGGTTCAGTTATCCCAACGACAAAATTGTTTCTGTTCCTACCACAAAAATTTCTTGTCCGAATGTTCTTTGTCATACTTCCCCTCTGATACCTGCAGTTCCTTCCATGGATTCATCTTCTTAATATACGAACTACTCTGCTGATCCTATTCCCCTGTGAAATTTCACCAAATTTCAGTAATACTTACAAGTTTAAATTAGCTTCTTTGCCTCAAAATCTCTGGATCATCTTAATAGTTGCCCATGAATATTTTATGCATTCAACTTCTCTTTTTTCATTTCATACCCCCTACTGTTTGCCAAGTACTCAATACTCTCCCCTCTGTCTACCTGTCTATCTTTGTGTGTCTTACAAAATTTGCTCTCTCTGATCTTCACTCTCTCCCTTAGTAGCTTTAGAATGACATATAAATGCTTGCTAATAGATTAAAGTGTACTCAAAGACATTTCCATTTTAAGAGTGATCAGTTTTAAACTAAAGGAAGCAAGCTTTAACTGGCATTCCAGTCATTTCTCAGAAAAATGGGGAAGATTTTTTAGTTACCTGGCTAACAGGTAGCCAGATATTCCCTGATACTTTAAAATGTTCCACCTCTGCATTTTTGCTCATATTATTCCCTCCACCAGGAATATCTTTTTTCCTTATCTACTTACTGGAAAATCCTAGCTATCCTTCAATGCCCAGTCCAAATGCAATCTCTGTCAAAAAGGCTTCTCGGATTCTCATCTCCATCCCAGATAGATGGGACTTTGCAGTGAGGCAGTATTATGGCTCGGAGTCAAGAAGACCCAAATTCAAATCTATCCTCAGACATTTACTAGTTGTTGGCAAGTCAACAAGTCAATAACTTTTGTTCGCCTTAAGTTTCCTCAACTATAAAATGATAAGGATAATAACAACCTTGCAGGGTTGTGATGAGGATCAAATGGGACAATATTTGTTTTTAAAAAAAAAAAGTGCTTAGCACAATGTCTGGCACATAGTAGGCTTTATGCAAATGTTTATTTATTCCCAACACACTTCCCCTTCTCCCTTTTTGTAATCTTTATAGCCCTCTTAGTTCTTTGCACCTGTCTGAATTCTACTTTAGATTACATGTATTTATGAATTTGTCTTACTTTTCCTAACTAGATTGTAATCTCTTTGATAGTAAGGATAGTGTCATTATCTTTGTTCCTGACCAGGATACTTCTCATTGCCCCTTGTCCATGTTAAGTGCTAAATAAATATTTGTTGTGTGAATGAGTAAATGTTCAGCACTGAGGGTTTCAAATAGGTTAATTGTGTGCACGGTAGCAAGGAGCTGGAACTGGGGAGGGAAGTTATGGGAGCTAAGTAGCCCAGTGGATTGAGCATCAGGTCTGGAATCAGGAAGACCCATCTTCCTGAGAAGAAATCTGGCCTCAGATACAAGTTGTGTGACCATGGTCAAGTCAATTTACCCTGTTTACATCAGTTCTTCATCTGTAAAGTTAGTTGGAGAAGGGAATGGTAAACTACTCCATTATCTCTACCAAGAAAACTCCAAATGGGGTCAGGAAGTCAGACCTGATTGAAACAATACAACCACAGAAGAAAGAAGGGGCATGGACAATGAAAAATTTAATGATTTGATCCCAGATCAGTTCCTATTCTAGCTGAATCTGTACCTAAGGTTGTACGGTTAAGCTCCCAGACATTCAAATGAATAGTTCTCAGAATTTATCTCATGATTTCTAAGCTTTTACATAATTCCTCCACCAAAGAAGATGGAAAAGTCCTGTACATTTTTAAAATTTTCACTTCCCACATTCAAGGAGAAATGAAAAATATCATCTTCTCTATTAACAACTATAAATTTAAAATTACCTAGTCTTCTCCAAAAAAGCCATTTCCATTTATAGTCAATATAATTTTTGCTTTAGCTTTTGACAAACAATTCCTACCTCCTCAGCATATCCTACTCATTTCTTTTTCTGTCTGTTTGTCCTTCTCTTTCTCCCCTTGTTAATCCCTCTTCTCTCTTCTAGAATGTGTCTGGATGAGATGTAGAAGAGTAGAAAAGGAGGCAACATACTCAGCTTAAGAACTACGCAAAACTGGGGCCAGATGTTGATAAATCATGGTTTATGTAAAAACCATTCTTAACTTCCCAATCTGAACAAAAACAAGGGGAAATCCAGATGTGTCCCTTAGTCCCAGATAATTAACAGAACAACAAATCAAACCCTGACTTATAGTGTTTGTCTATTTCTAAGTATTGTTCACACTGAAAATTTGACAAGCAGCACATATGAGTGAACTGGCTCCAGCACACTGCTACCTACAATTGTCTCTATTCATTCTAATCCTGGCCCTTGAAGCACAAAACCAATCTCAAATGGACCATATAATGCATTTGATATTAAAGATCTTGATAAAGAGATGCATAGTGAGGGTAAGCTATAGCATGTTATCATGGATAACTTGGTTACAAGTAGTGTGTAAAATCTATGAGTAAAGGAGGTAGCCTTAGCCTAATCATGTATCAGGAAAGAGGGATAACAGAGAGATAGTCCAAGAGCTACACAGTTACCTACATAAGGTATTTAAACACTTAGAAGAAGGACATTAGCATGTTGGATGGATAATTTAGGATTTATGAGAAGAGATGGACAAGAATGATAGGGAAAGAGAAATCATGGTTGGTTTAGGACTTGTACCACTGGAATAAATACTCAGGTCATATTACGGATCTATTGAGATCTTAGAATTAGAAAGAGGTTATAAGTCAGGGTTTTTCCCAAAGTAGTTTTACTACCAAAAAGCCTGACATCCTGTCTCTATGCTAATAAAGAATTCAAGTCTCCTAACTCAATGGCAAATAGAAAACATCCATGTACAGTTATCCAACTTCTGTGTCCAACCTGTGTCTTGCTATGAAGGGACAGAAAACTTCCCATTAAACCTGTGCCTGTTTTTGCTATATGTATACTATCTCTCATGTCTCATTGTGAATCTGGTAATTCAAATAATCCCTAAGGGAGGGGTAGAAAAATTGTTTTATTTATTCCCATGCAATCTAGGGCTTTAAAATCAAGTTCAACTGGCTTTTTATGCAGAATGAAGGAGTAATAAGTCAAAGGATGGTGGAAAATAAGCATCCAAATTATCCAAATTATTATTTACAGCTGCCATTCAAGCCAAATAGTGGTGGATCCGCCCTGATATTCAGCTGCCTGTCAGAGCCATGTGGCTGCTCATCAACCAGCCAACCACTATGTGCCAAGGGAGACCCAAGCCTGGAGTATAGCTTCCATTGAGAAAACAGAGTAGAGGTAGGTAGGCAGACTATTTTTCAGTTTCTTTCAAGTAGGTAGCACACTCAGACATGCCCTTCTCTGCTACCCTGCTTCTTAGAAACAAGCCTCTTCTGCAGAATGTACATACCCAAAGCCTGATAACAATGATCACCAAGGATACAAAAAAGCGGGAGACTATACCTGGAAATAAGCCATAATTGAGAAGAGCATCCTTGCATTAATTCAAAAGCTGGTGATGCTAATGAGATCTCTTGCCAATTTCTTTTCCCTTTACCCAATTGATAGCAACATGCGTTTGGGCAACTTTCCATTTAACAAAGTCACTAAATGTGGTTTGCATTAAATAGGTTATTTTTTTAATAAGATCCTTATCTGTTTGGAACCCATGCTTTGAGTTTCTGTTTTGATATTCCTCTGTTTATAGCAGTTTACTATAGTTACTATCACCACTGGTTTTGAATTAGAGGTTCTTGGTTCACCAAATGCTTGATTCACAGTATCATCTAGTTAATTTGTCTTTCAATATGAATTGTTTTCAGTGTTTAAAAAGTAGAGAGGACAGGTACTATTAGGATGGTAAGGGGGGAAGGAGGTTCAGATATGTCCCTATTAGTCACAGAAAGCCCAGAAATCTGGATTTAATCAAGCAAGCAAAGCAAACTTGGCATAAATTAAGTCCTAAATTTGTACCACACTTGATTTGCCCATTGACTTTTAGAGCATGAAAAAGAGTATTTATTGGATTTGGAATTCATGTTTAAATCCTGCTTTTACTATTTAATATTTGTATGACTTTGGAAAATTATATAAAGGAAGAGAAAGGAATAAGCATTTATATAGCACTAATAATGCTTTAGGCATCATGCTAAGTGCTTAGGTGCTGTTATTATCCCCATTTTACAGATAAGGAAACTAAAGCTGGGAAAGGTAAAGTAATTTGCCCAGGGCCCCATAGCTAGTAAGTGTCAGAAGTCAAATTTAAACTCAGGTCTTCTTGACCCAGGCTCAGCCTTCTATCCATGGTTTAACCTCTCTGAATTTCAGTTTTCCCATCAGCACAGGCAAAATGCTTTTACAAATATTATTTCATTTGATTCCCACAACAACCTTAAAATTCGGTGCTACTATCATCCTTATTTTACAGAAGAAGATGAGCCTGTAAGATTAAGCAACTTGTCCAACATCACACAGATCACTGGTGCCTTAGGCAACATTTGAACCCAGATCTGCTAATACTCCATCCAGTACACCACATTGCCTTAGAAAATGAAATATTTGGACTTTCTAGCTGTGTGGTCCCGGATTTACTTCATCTCTCTCAACCTCAATTTCCTCTTGTATAAAATTAAAAAGTAGGATTTTATAGCCTCTAGGATTCCTTTTGTCTCTGAATCTCTAAGGCTAAAACTTGATGATTTCTAAGATCCCTTTCCAGCACTAAACAATCCCATGAACCTAAAAAATCAAAATTTGGTTACATTCTCTGAGAAAGAAATATTTCTTTCCAGCCTTCAAGAAAACACTATGGCAGTCTGCCCTATTTCCCATGGATTAAACAAAGGAAAGCTATTCATCCAGTCAGGCAAATTCCATTTAGATGGGACAATATAGGTCTCTTCCAAAGACTCATGATTTCATTAGTCTGAGGGTTCGCATTATTGACTCAGATTAGGGAATAGATGGTCCTTGAGAATGACATAGAAAAAAAATCATCTGGTTAAAATCTCTTGAATTCCAGCACAGATGTATATGAATTACTTTTGTTGCTTTTGTTTTTTTCTGCCAATAAAATAAAAAGCCAAATTTGTTGTTGCTACTGTAAGTCTAACAAAGTACATGGAGTATGGAAAAAGCCTTTGAGGGATTGTCAGTCTGAAAAGGAATTGGAAGTCCAAGAACTAAGGAATTTTGTGGGTGTAAGTAAAGAAATCCAAGCTTTTAAGACAAAGTTACAATTTGGATGTATCTAGCTAATGCAAATTTTTTATGCCAGAGACGCACTGGCATGATTTCCTAAAGCTCCTGACCTGCAGATTCCAGGTGTTTACAGATCTCTCCAGGCTCTGCCCCTGACTCTAGCCTCTGCCACCTTACCTCAAGGTGATGATCCTTTCATCTCTTTAGCAGCTTCCCCCCATTGGTGGGTTCCTCCCAGAACTTCCTTTTTAAGGAAGTATCCAGGCCAATCATCCTCCATTCCTCTTCTAGCTCCGCTCCATACTCTATCTTGTGAATACCTTCTCCTTTTCCCTTACAACACTCCACTCCCTCTCTTTGGTGTTTTTCAGTTCCCCTTTATAAACTGTCATCCTCCATTAAAATCTAAGCTTCTTGAGGCCGGAAACTGTCTTTCGATTTGTATTTGTAACCACTATGATTAGCATAGTGCTTCTAAACTTGACCTGACTTGACTTGATTTGCTTACCTTGACCTATTGAATTTCTATAAGGAAACAGCTAAATTTAATAAGATTAAAAAAGAAAATATGTTCTTAGTATTGAATATTCTGACAGACTTTGACATGACAGAGAGAGTCCTGATAATCAACTGAAATATTGGGTCCATTACAAATTTATGCTATACCACCTCAACTGGGCCCTCATCCTTCCTAGGCAGTCTTCTATATCTGCCATAATAACTCATTATCCAACTCCCCATAGAGGCTCTTCCAAATCTTTCCCTCTCCCCTCAAACCTCCTATGACTCCTTCTCCCCTCAATCTTTCTCTCAGCTGAGAACCTTGCCTCATATTTTACAGAAAAATTGAAACCATTCATTATGATTCCCTCTTCTTCCTTTTTCCTAATTTCCTATCACTCAGAAACCTTCTTCCACCATCTCCTCCTTTACCCTTGTCCCACATGGTGGTGTGTATTCTTTACCAAGGCTAGCCTCTCTACAAGTTCAAGTTATCCCATTTCATCTCAACTCCTTCAACAAATTGCCTCCTCTTCCATCCCCACTCTGTCACTGATTTTCAATCTCTCCCTATTTACTGGCTCATTCCCTATTGCCTATAAACATGTTCATATCTGCACCATCCTGAAAAAACTCTCACTAGATCCTTCTATCTTCCTATAACTTTTCTGTCCTTTTAAGGAACCTTTTCAATAAGGCTCTCTGCAGTAATTAGTTCACTTTCTCTCCTCTCACTTTCTTCTTAATCCCTTACAATCTGATTTTGAATTTTATAATTCCAACCAAATTGTTCTCTCCAAAATTACCAGTAATCTCTTAGTTGCCAAATACAATAAACCTTTTGTCAATTTTCATTGTCCTTGAATTCCCTGCAGACATAACTCTGTGGATCACCCTCTTCTCCTTGATACTCTCTTCTGTCTGGATTTCTCTCCTAATTCTTCTCCTACCTATCTGACCAATCCTTCTCTCTCTCCTTTACTGGATCCTCTTCTAGATCACATCCTCTAATCACAGATATCCCTCTGGGTTCTTTCCTAGGATTTCTTTTCTTCTCCTTCTATACTACTTGACTTTGTGATTCTCATTAGTTCCTGTGGATTTAATTACCATTTCTTAGCTGATGTATTTCAAAATTCTACCTATCCTGCCCCAATTCTCTGTTGACCTCCAGTCTCACATCTCCAATACCTACTTGATACCTCAAACTAAATTAGCGATAGATGTCTTGAAAAAAAAAACCACGTTTAAAATATAACTCATTATTTTTTTTCTTAAATCCATTCTTCCTCCTACCTTCCCTATTATTAAAAAGGGCAACACCATCCCCCTAGTCCCTCAAGTTCACAACCTAGGAATTATTCTGGACATCTTACTAGTTCTCTCTCCCCATATCCAATCTGTTAATAAGGTCACTACTTTCACATTTGAATCTCTCTCTAATATACAACTTTCTCTCTTCTGATTTTGCTATGAATTTATCACATCATACATGGACTATTGCAATAGCCTGCTAGTAGGTTGCCTACTTCAAATCTCTTCCCAGTCTAATCCATTCTCTATTCAGTTGCTAAAGAGATTTTTCCTAAAGAACAGGTTCATTATATAAAAAATAAAATAAAAATAAAAGGTATGAATTATAAAAAAAAAAAGAACAGGTTCAACCCAGTTGATATCTCCCACCCCCTCACTCAATAAACTCCAGTGGTTCCCTATTGCTTCTAGGATCAAATACAAAATCCTCTGTTTGGCATTCAGTCTTTTCTAACCCAACAATCAACTACACTTTCCAATCTTTTTATACCATACTCCCTACCATATATTCTTCAATCCATTGACACTGACTACTTGACTGTTTCATGAACAAGACACTCCATCTTTCAACTGGCATTTTTATCTGCTGTCCCTTTCATGCCAAGAATGTTCACTAACATCCTTGGTTTCCTTTAAGTCCTATCTAAAATTCCATTTTCTATTGAACGCTTCCCCAATCCCTTTTAACTATAGTGCCTTTTCCTGTTAATTAATTCCTATTTATCCCGCATATAGATCGATACATATATATGTATGTATGTATATATATATATATGTATATATATATATATATATTTGCTTTCATGTTTTCTCCACAATTAGACTCCATGATCTTTGCGGGCACGGGCTGTCTTTTGCCTCTTTTTGTATTATTAGTGCTATAAAGGAGGCACTTAAAAACTGTTTATTGGTTCATTAAAAAGAGAGTTTATATAAATATTCTGCAATATTATGGATATTTTCTTACTTTGACCTCCTTGAGATACATGCCCAGTAGTGGAATCATGATTCAAAGGGTTTGAATAGCCTCATGCTTTTTGTTGCATAATTCTAAATTGTTTTTTAAAATGGTTGGACTAATTCATGGCCCCACTGACAGAGTACCAAAGGGTCTCTTTCTGTTTTTTATCATCTTTGCCAATTTGGCAGGTATGAAGTAAGATCTCAGAGTTATTCTAGTTTCCATTTTCCTTCTTATTAATGATTTGGGAGATTCTTTCACATAATTGTGGGAGGTTTAAAATTCTTATTTTTAAAATTGCCTAATTTTCTCCCCCAGAAATTTTTATTTACCCAAAACAAAGTGAAGAGTTGAGTGAGCACTCATCCAACAAATTTTTCAGTGTAGTCAGCCAGTATGAGTAATTCAGATCTCTCTTTTTCCTTCAAGGTAGATGTTTGTCTGGCTTTTACTATTCTATTAATTTCAATTCTGCTCCTCAGTTCATTTTTACCTGTGTACACACAGCTAAAATGTTCGCCTTGGGATGGAGATTCTTCATGCCTCTTCTTCAATTAACAGCTTTAGAGACCCTATAACATGAAACACCACTGTTTTCTATTCATGTACCAATGAATCCAGAGACTTTTTAGACTTCCAAGATGAAAGACTGTGCATATGTTCTAGTATAAAACAAAATCATTCAGACAGTTAATAGGAATTTATTAAGAATGTACTATATGCCAGGCAATATGTTAAGCTTTGAGTATTAAAAAAAAAAAAAGACAATTCTGAGTCATGTGAGCAATAAAATGTCATGCTAGACATTTACTCAAAAGCCTGTGACCTCTCATAGAAATTGGGTGCCAAAGATGAAGTGACTACAGGTATTTTCATGGTTCAGCATACGTAGAATCCAAAAGAAGGTAAAAAGACAAACAAAAGCCAACAATCCACTAACTTTCATTAACTGACTAAATTCTTTCATCCCCTTTCATCCACATCCCACACTACTAGAAGGGAGGCTGTGGACCCAAGGATATAACACAGGCTTATTTCAAAATCTACCCTGTACCCTGTACCCTGTTCCCTTCATTATCTCTCTCCCTTTCTCCTTCTTGACAATGTTCTAGAGATCCTATTTCCAGGTCATGGACATTGCTTTGACAGCTAGTTTGGCTACAACCTTTCTGGAACAAAAGTCTACCCCGGTCTACAACCTTGGAGCACCAGTGCTGTAACACTTTGAATTGTCAATGTGAGAAAAGTGGACTCTCCCAGTGCTGGGGGAAAAGCCTCTGAATTGCTGGTGCTGGACCAGGGATTTGAAGAACAGAAGCAGTGGAACAGGTCATCAGGACAAGATACTGGGCATGGGCAGCACTTCACTAAGCCTGAGGGAAAGAGCACAGCATCCAGCTGGAACCAATTCAGATTACTCCAAAGTCAATTGGGACAGAGACCTAGATTTTGAGCCCTCAAGGATTCTACTATCAGGGGGGG
The DNA here is from genome assembly GCA_023553655.1 of Myrmecobius fasciatus. NCBI lineage: Eukaryota > Metazoa > Chordata > Mammalia > Dasyuromorphia > Myrmecobiidae > Myrmecobius > Myrmecobius fasciatus. The sequence goes on from JAJPUD010002767.1 coordinate 11,307, forward strand.
AGGGATACAGAAAGTGAATGAGAAAGAAAATAGAAGTGGGTGGAGATGTTTGAGTGGGGATGGAGATTGAAAGTACCAAAAATTTCAGGAAGAAAAAATCTCAAAGATTTTGAACATAAACAGATAAACCAACAAGAAAAAAACTAAGAACAGAAAGAAAGACATCCAGATCTAATAAATGAGTTCAAACTTCTATGAATAAATACTGTAAAATGCAGGAAAACTATCCACCACTTTATGAGACAGAGGACCCTGTAGAATTTGAGAATATAAAACCACAATACACTGTTCCTGAATGATTTAAAAGAGAAATGAGAATTATGAGAGCAAAATGTATGTCTTTCATAGGAAAAATAATGAGTAATATTTAAAAAATTTTAATAATGACAAGTTCACCAAAGGGGAAAAGGGGAAAAACAATAGATTGAAAGAAAATGCACAGAAGTGAAGGAAAACCTAGTAGAAGATAAGCAAAAATCAGGAACATTCAAAGAAAATATGCTCACTTCAGTCCATTCTACATCCTGCTAGCAAAATACTTTTCCATAAGCCCAAATCTAATTATGTTGTTACTCAAACTAACTACTATGACTTATTTTTGCTTTTGGGAATGAAATATAAATTCCTCTGTTTAACTTTTAGTTCTTTGCAATTTGGCCCTGATCTATATTGCCAGCTTCATTGGACATTATTTGT
>JAJPUD010002767.1:12012-57697 GCA_023553655.1 Myrmecobius fasciatus
TCTCCCTCCCTGAATTTATAATTAATTTATGAAAATGTGAATTGGGGGATAGGCATGCCCTATTTTAGGGTACTCACTGGGAAAGTCCTCAATGGCAGAAGGAAGTGGGGCTTTAATAAGGCACAGAGGGTAGGAGAGAAGTGACAATAGTAGTACAGAGGCAGATGGCATGGAGATCAGGGGATGGGATGGTGAAAAGAGATAAGTAGCGTGAGGAAGGGGTTGGGGAAGGAGGAGTGTGGCAGAAAATATCCCTTATATAACCATAGATTTACAGTTGGGAGCACTAGGCAGTCTGGACCCGATGGAGATGGAAGAATGCATAAAGCCAGAGTTTGAGGTCTGGTGCCTTATTCTGCCAGGTGACCTTCACAATTTTCCTAAGACAACTCAAATGGAAGCAATTCAGTTTCCTGGCATGGTGCTGGCAGACTATCTAGTTTTCCTAGGCATACATTAGTATAGTCAGAACAACAGTTAAGTAGATGTTCAATCTGGTGTGTAGCCTGATACCTCTTCTTTCCCACACTTTCTTTTGGAGTCTCCCAAAGGCTGAGCTAGCTCTGACAAGACATGAATCATCAACCTCCCCAAGTATATGAATAATCCTGGAGAATATACAACAAGGTATGTGAGCTTATCCACAGCACTTAAATTTTCTCCATTTATTGTGACCAATAATTTTGTTGCTCATACAAAAGTGACTAAAATCTTCCAAACTACATGACAAGAAGTCATCCCCCAGGATGCCTCCACTGTCCGTCTCTATTTCCAGTCTTTTGCTACCTTTGTTATCATCTTTACTGCTTTAATACAAAGGAATATATCTTAATGCAAGGCCCAAAGGAAAAAAAAAAAAACTTTGCCTCTGGAATCAGAAGATTTTAGTTCAAATTTGATAGGATTAATTGGGGAACTAGACAAATTAATATTTTTGCCACATTGGGGTTTATTAACATATCCAAATTATCTCAAAGTTTTTGGTAAAACTTTAAAGCTAATTGTCTACATCACCTCAAAATTATCAGCACCTTTTGATTCTGTGGACATCTGGAACTTGTCTTAAATTTACATATAATATAACCAAAACCCTTGACAGAAGAGTGCAAATGTCTTCCCTTGATTCCACACATATTATCAGAATGTAATTTTTGATTATTATATGACACAGTTTGCAAATTATGCTCCTTTAATCTTTGGGACAGTTTATGGGTAATCTATAGGTTCCCCTTTGCAGTCCTTCCTGCTATTGCCATTCTATACTGGCTACACATAAAATTACTTACTATACTGACAAGGGTGATGGTAGCCAGGAGCACCAGAGAAAGGCACAATTTTTTAACACATTTTCAAACTACCTTATATGTAATTATTTGGCAGCTATAAATACATATATATATATACACATGCATATAGTTAGATATATATACATATATGTATGCACCTATTTATATATATATGGGTGTATATACATATAAGTAAATGCATATGTACAATTTATTTTATTAATTTATTATAATATTTTTATTATTTATGCTTATATAATATATATATTATTAAATATATTATGTTATATATATTATTTTATTTTAGACGTATGCTACATATTTTTATATGTAACCTAGGGCTCAAGCCTGGAGATTCTCCTCATCAGTGGAAAAATTAGTACTTGATATTTTTTATCTTTGGGAAGGGCAGAGTAGAGACCTGGGAGTAGAGAAATGTTCTTAGAGTTTAGTTTTGAGAGAAGAAACACATAGCTCTAGGTTTTCCTCAGAGAGAGGCCCTTGGAAAGAGTTAAAGATTTTGGCATGATGAATGCATGTAGAGGAGCCAGCACCTTCATGTGTCCCTGATTTCTAGTTTACCATACCAGTGGCTTCATGGAATTTCCCTTTCTAATAATTGAGACATCTTGCTCTCAGTAGTAATCATTCACTATATATTGTATTTTAAATTCAAATTTGTATAACTTATTTGGTTTCTGTTTACTATATTTTTATATTAATGATCAATTTGCAATGCTCTTTTGTATAACTAGCATTTGGTGAGAAAAAATTCAGTCTTTGAATATGGTCTGGGTCAATCCTTCACCATTAAGGAATAGTAAGCAGACAAGCAACTTGAAACTAAAAATCATTTTCCTTGTTTGCAATATTTAGAGGGGCAAATATAATTCTAGTTCAGTGTCCTCTCTATGAGAAGACAAGAGCAAACCAGTCTCAAAGTCCCAAACTCCTACTCCCCTTCTGTCAGAGATCAAAATCTCAAGTGGAAAAGGATGGATGAGATTTCAAAGTTGTCTCTTCACTCTCACCTGTGAACCTCATTTAGAACAACCCAATGAGAATATACACATAAATTGCTTAAGCCGCATATATGTCATAGAAATACAGAGACTCATAAATATATAAAATAGATATGCCTACATCTATCTATAAATATATAGGTAGAAATATATACACACATACTTCTTGTCTCCCCCATTAGGACATAAACCTATTGTGAGTAGGGATTGTTTTATTCTTTATATTTGTGTACAGCTTAAATCCAATGACCCCTGACTTTTTTTTTTACTTTATCTCTAGAATCCCACCCTTTTGGAGGTCTTAGGTGACCCCACCTTACAGTATCCAATCAGAAAGCCAAGTTAGGATGTCAAATCCCTCGAGGTCAACTTTTTTCTATACATTTCCTATACATTTTTGCTGAGTCTTTTTTGAGTTAACCTGCCACTGTTTGATCTGCCTTGTCCTTCTTCCCATCCCTCCCTCATGTCTCATGGTGTCTTTCTCCTTCCTATAGCTAACTCTTTTAGAGTGCTAAACTCCTCTAAGAATTTAACCTGGAGGGGGAAAAAATTGTAACAGAAAGCTTTGTAAGGGTCAATGTTGAAGAATTACCCATACATATGTTTTGCAAATAAAAAGTATTAATTTAAAAAAGGGGGAGGGGTGTGGACTGGAGGGGGGCAGAATTTGTAACAGAAAGTTTTGTAAGGCTCAATGTTGAAGAATTTAACCTGGCAATCAATGGTATACTCCCACCTTATGGTGGAACATGTCTTTTCCATTTTCCATCATTAATTATTAAATTTTTTAATTGTTAATAGTTAAAACCCCTTTCCTTTCTAACTACATGCTCTCTCAAATTTATTTCATATTTACCACTTCTGGTATACCTCTACATTTTGTCTAAAACCTCTTCTCATAAATAAATGTAATTTTTGGCTAGGAGAAAGACTTTTGTTGAATTCTTCACGAGTGAATTGCTACCAAACCCCATCATTGGGACCTTGATCTCATCAGTACTCTTTCTAAGTACCAACATTATGAGTGAAATAACCTACTTTCAGCAATGTGGGTCCTAATAAAATTTAAAATTCCACCCAATGAGCAAATCCTTCCCCACAAGGATGATTACAAGTTTTTCTCCAAAGATATGGTCACAAGAGGGAGCCAGAGTTCATCTTTGTAGCTCAGAAGAGCTTGAGCCCCAGGCAGAAATAAGGGGGAAAAGGAGCAATCCCGATACTGGTTAGGTAATGTTTCTTCTGCTGATAGTATCAGAGTCATTTGTTTGCATGTGAGATGGAATGAATGTACTTGTTGAATGATATGTTTGCATAAACCTTCACCAGACCCTGCCATCACCTTAAATACCATCCTCCATATTTTCTTTCTTATCCGAAGGAAGCATCTATATCCTTTGTCCTGGCTTCTTCACTTTGCACTCATTTCTCATTCTCTTGCTATCTGACTTCCAATCCCTCTACTCTATGAATGATAGTTCTCTCCAAGATTATCAATAATCTCTTAACTACTCAATTCAGTGGTCTTTTCCTCAGTCTTCATTCTGCTTGACTTCCTGGCAGCTTTTGACTCTACTCATGACTCCATCTTTCAGGAACTTTCTTCTCCTTTGGCTTCCATGACTCTTGATTCTCTTTCTGCCTTCCAACAATTCCTTCTGGTCTCTTTTGCTAGATCGTCATAGTCTTCCTACATGTTGCTCTAGGCTCTGCCTTAATTCCTTTTCTGGTCTCTCTCTATATTAATTCCTTAGTCATCTCAAAACTTCCCAAAGATTTGATTTTTTTTTATCCTGTGTAGATGTATATACTCAGTTCTAATATCTCTCTCGAATTTCATCTCTGATTTACTAAATGTCTGCTAGATATATGACCTGAATATCTCCCAGGTGTTGCAGGCTCAGATTATTTGTAGCTTTGGGACTGGCCAGTGAATGCCCAATTCTTAGAATTTGGGCAATATGCTCTGCCAGCTGCTTATCTTGCTGAAGGCTTTATGAACTTATTTCTAGAAATGCACAATAAAGGGGTCCTTTCCTTCCCTACCTCACAACAAACACAAATATTCTCTGACTGTTTCCTGTCACTAGTATACTATATGTTTTTTTTTTTTTTTTTTTTTTTTTAAGTCCCTTAACTAGCTGCTGAGGAAATACTTAGTAAGCATGCAAAAGGCTTGGATAGGTGGTGAGTAAGACAAAAGCTATTGTGCCCTTCTGGAATGAGGAAGAGACAGTAGTGGCAGAAGCCACATTAGTTGTGGTCTGCTGCTATCTATCTTATCTCCCAACCCAGATGCCATGCCTCCATGCATAAAGGCATGATGCTCTGTTTCTTCTGTTTCCCTTGTGTTTATTCTTTTCTTATCTTAGGTGAATACTAGAGATAGAATGGATCAAATATGACTTGGTGAGCTTCAAAAGATCAGAGTAGCCATCAAAGTTTCCCTGACCAGCTAGAACCAAGAGCAACAGTAACCAAGTCAACTGAAAGTCAGCCCCAAGAAGTTATCTGCTTGACCCAGTCCAAGAGTAGATTGTCCTGGCAGCCAGAACACTATATCCTTAAAATAATAAATCATTCATCATTTATACCACACTCAGTAAAGTCCCTAATGGGAGAATAATTTTATAGCAAACACTTTAAGTTTGAGCCTTTTCTTTCCAGGAACTAAGGCGTGTAGAGGGAAAAGTGTTTCCATGGTTTGGAATGTTTTGTTGCACTGGGATCTTAATATAACTCCACAGAAAATGTCCCTTTATAAAAGCTATTGATTAATTAGCTATCATCATTAATAGATAATAATTAATTGGTTAATTGATATTGGGAGGTGATAATCAGTCAAATTATATTGGAGGAATATTTTAGATAGGGAACTGCGAGAGACACATCAAGACCTTTCAGGAGATTATGCTCTGGGGACCCAACTTGCTTTTGTGAATATGAGCTAGGAGAGTGAACCCAGAGCACACACTACTTATCTAAAATAGAATTAATTATGTTTCCCCCTTATTCTAATTCAGGTAGTTTTCTATTTCTAGAATATATTTTTCTTCACCTTTGATTGATAGAATCCCTAGCATCCTTCAATGCTTTGCCCATTTTTCACCTCCTTTGTGAGCTCTTTCCAGATCCTGCAAGCTGTTGATGTCCTCTCCCTCTTAAAATCACTTTGCATATTCTCTGTATTTATTTATCTTTTATACATGTATTCTGCATTTCTCTCCCCACTCCATCTGCCAGGAGAATATAAGCTTCTTTAGGGCTGAAACTGTTTCTTTATTTCCTCAATACTTTGTACATAGCAAGGACTTACTAAATCATTGTGGCATTGAATTTAATCCAGGATTAAATCTAATTAGGATCTAAATCAAAGCTTGTAAGTAAAATAAAATGAATTATCACAAATGTATTCACAATTCTGCCTCCAAGACTATAGAGATCATAGGATAAGTCTACCTGGTCTTAGTTTAAAATTCATTCTTCTTTTTTTAATTTTTAAAATTTATTTTATTTTAAAAAACAAAATAAGAAAAACAGAAAAAGAATACAAAATAAAAGAGAGTATTGTCATGTACCCAGCAGAACCTCAGGGAAGATTCAAAATATGTAACAACAAATTACTAATTCAAGAAAGTATGTAATATATCTTTTCTTTACTTTCTTATAAATTGTTCCTTTGTTCTCTGACAGCCCTTTTTGCTTTATTCTTTCTCCCCCCCTCCTTTCCCCTACCCCACCCCCCACCCCCACCCCCGCTTTCATCCCTCCACCATCCCAAGCTAATTATAAAGGATATATTTATGTATAAATATATAGACATATATACACATAAAAACACACACACACACACCATACCACCCCTCAGATACACATACACAAACCCAACTTTCCAATTCCTGCTGACCCTTTGCTGTAATTCTAAATCTAATTTGCCTTGCTATTACTTATCCTCCCCCTTGTTTTCTTCCCTCATCATTTGCTTCCCCATATGCCCATCCCTCCCCACCCCTTATTTCTTTATAGATTTTGGAGGGTGCTATACCGTTCATGGTGTGTGTATGTGTGTGTATATATAGAGTGTTGCCTATTTAACCCAAAAATTCAGAACTATGAGCACTCCTCCCCCCTCTAATACCTCTGCATCTGTTTTTCCTCAGCACCTCATTTGTATAACATAATTATTATTCTTTTTACTTTAACTGCCCCAGGCTTTCTTTTTAGCTGCCCTGTTGTTGATGCCAATCTTAAACATGTGATATAAATTTCCCATGTAAAAAAAAATAATAATAATTTGTCCATGTTGAGTTTCTTGAAACTGACCTTTGATATTTGCTCTTTTATATGTTAAATTTTCTATTAAGTTCTGGTTTGTTTGATAGAAAGTCCTGAAAATATTCAAGTTTATTGAATGTCCATTTTTTCTCATTCATTATTATAGATAATTTTGCTAGATATGATATTTTGGCCACAGACTAGTTTTTTTTTTTTTTTTTTTGATTGTTGGCAGGTATAATTTCAAAACCTGAAGTCTTTTATTGTAGCTGCTGCTAAGTCCTGTATAGTTGTAAGTTCCAGCATATTTGAATTTTTTTTCCTTGTTTCTTGCAAACTTTTCTCTTCGATCTGAGAGTTTTGAAACTTGGCAATAATATTCCTGTGTGTTTCCCACAAAGAATCTCACTCAGGTGGTGATCAGTGCATTTTTCTATTTCTACTTTTTCCTCATGTTCTACCACTCCAGGACATTTTTCTTGGATTATTTCTTGCATCAAGCTTTTTTTTTTTTATCACAACTTTCAGATAGTCCAGTTATTCTCATATTTTCTCTTCTTTATCTGTTTTCCATATCTGTCATTTTTCTCATAAGACGATTCATATTCTATTCTATTTTTTCATTTTTTTAAAAAATAATCTGTTTTGTTATTTCTTGGTCTCTCATAGCTTCACTAGCTTCCCCTTGCCCAATTCTATTTTCCAAAGAGTTATTTTAGGCTTTTAGATTCTGTATCTCCTTCTGTAGTTGGTTAACTTTTTGTTTTTTAATAATTTTCTTGTTTTTCTTGTCCTCCTCTGAAGATGAACCCTGGGCTTCCCTGTTCACATAGTATGTTGCTTTGGTAGGGTTCTTTCTTCTTTGTTTTTTTGTTTTGGGTTTTTTTTTTTTTTTTTTTTTTTTTTTTAATAAGAGGCATTAGTATAAACTCCTCTAATCCTAGGGTGGGGGAATGATGCCTCTGGCTTTACTTCAGCTCTCCGTTCTGACAAAGAACCCCATACCAAGAACTCCACCCTCCTGCAAGTGCCCTCCACCAGCAGAGTCCCTGACCCATGGCCCCTGCACTCACCAGGTGCTGGTCCTTTCTTCCCAGGGCTGAGTCCCTGCAACACAGTTGGGCCTGGCATTCCTAATCAGGTAAAATTCCCTCAGGCTTCTTGGGACTCAGATTCCAACTCCACAAACAATCCAGGAGGTGAAAGTTTCTGTGGTTCTCGCAGTGGCTCTGGCCCTAACCAACTAGCCCCAAGGCTCCCCACTTAAAGTTTCTACTGAGCTAGCCAGAGGTATTTACATTTCACACCAGTTAATCCCTGCCCAAGATCTTTCTTTCAATCTTCTCACAGTGTCCAAGGAGGACCCACTTTCTCCGCCAAATCTTCTTGATTTTTCAGCAGTCTGTGTGCACCTTTAGGTGCAAATTTGTTTTATTCGTGGGGGAAATCTGGAGAGCTTGAAATTTGCCAGCCTACACCGCTATCTTCCTAGAATACTTCCCCTAAAATTCATTTTTATCCTATTCTAATAGACATGTGATGGAAAAAGCTAACTGCATTCATAGAGAGAACCGTGGAGATTGAATGTGGATGGAAGCATAGTATTTTCACTTTTTTGTTGTTGTTTATTTGTTTGCTTTTTCTTTCTTGTGTTTTTTTCTCCCTTTGACCTGTTTTTTCTTATACTACGTGACAAATATGGAAATAATTTTAGTAGAATTGCAAATGTTTAACCTGTATCAGATTGTTTGCTATTTGGGGGAGGGGAAAGGTAAGGGAGTCTGAAGGGAAAAAAAAAAGCAACTCAAAATCTTACAAAAAAATCAGTGTTGGAAACTATATGTGTATTTTGAAAAATAAAATATTATTGAGGGAAAAAAGAGAGGAAGGAAGGAAAGAAGAAAGAAAGGGAGGAAAAAGGAAGGAAGGAAAGAAGGAAGGAAGGAAGAGAAAAAGGGAGAAAATTCCTTCTTCTCCTTTACTTTGTAAGATTTTTCTCTGCCCATGTAAACATGCATGTATACATATCAGAAATATGTTGAAGAAACAGTTTCCCCTCTTTGCTCAACATTCTCTCCACCAATTTGGAGTCTTCTAAATACAAAGCTTCAGAGGAAATATTCCAAATTTAAAATCCTGGTTCTGACTTGTTATGCTAATAGCTAATAGCCAGCACCTGCAGTTCCAGATATTAATATTACAGTGGAGAAAGTGTTGGTTTGGGATTCAGACAACAGAACTCTGCTGATAATTAGCTAGCCCAAATTACTTAACTTTTGTGATTTTGTTTTCCTTGTGTGTGAGATGAGGATGTTGAAGCAGATGTACCATAAAGTCCTTTCCACATCTAAACTTCAATTTAAAATATTCAAGAATAACCTAAAAGTTCTTTCATATTATAGGATATATTAAAAAGGTTTGACCCTGTAAGACTGATTCAATATTGAGGGTATGGAGGAGAATGGGGGAGCCAAATGGTACAGTAGGGAAAGTTTTGGACTTTTAGTCAAATGGGACCTGAATTTGAAACCCAAATATAAAATTGCTATTACATAGCAATTGTATAACCCAGAGAAAGTTCCTTCAACTCTGAGCCTTGTTTCCCTAGCTATAAAATGTGAATAACAATACTTATATTATCTACCTCACAGTTTTGTTATAAAGAAAGTATGTTGTAATTTTTTAATGTTACATAAATGTGTTTTTATTATTAAGGACAAACACACACAAAAAATACAAACCATTATAATATCGACTAACTTCTGGAGAAGATTTGGGAGCATCTGGAGTGGTCTCTGCAACATCTGCTGGGTCATCTACCAGCTAATAATGTTGCTTGGGGGCGGTCTATCAATGTCAGGTCATTAGATTTGGCTCCTGCTCACAATAATCTTTAGTCTTTTATAAAGGTGTTTGCTGAAAAAGGGGTGGTGTCTCTATTTCTCAAGGGATCTCTTCCCATAATGCAAACATTAGGACTGACAAAATCAAGACAATTTCCTTTGTACTTTTTTTTCTTACCTGAAAGAGAGCAGCATAATGATAAAGGCAAGATCTTACTCAGAAAACAGTATACAGGGTGGATTTAAAGCATTACTACTCCAGTCCCCTAGCTTATATTAGACACCAGAGACTCTTAGAGAGAATGTGGTTTTAATCACTGTTATGTTAAATTGTCCAGTGCTGTGGTTGGGACCTATTAGATTTCTAGCTGGAAAAAATCAAAGTCGTATACCTACAGTGGAATCTGATGCCATTCTCCAATGTAGTCGGGGGACCAAGAGGTGACCACAGGCTGCAAGTGTTGCTGTTGGAATCCAGACAAGCAATATATTGACTCTGAGTACATTTGCCAGATCTACTCACAATAAAATAATATGGTTTCATTTTCAAAGGACTTCAGAATCTGAGACTCTTTTTGGAGGGTCATGACTGGCCAATTTCTTGTACCCCTTTGAAAACTTACCCTTAGGTGGGTAGTCAAAATGCAGGAATGGCTCACATGCTAGAAAATTCACAACAAGGTTAAAGTTATTGTACATCTACATGTGTTCCCTTTCTCTTCTTACCCCCTCCTCCATCCAGATGCACCTATCCTGATATTCTAGATTCAGGGCATTTTTTTCTCCGACTCAAAACACAATAGTAACACAGTTCTTCAAATAAGCACACAAGTCTCATATACATAAGGCCTACAAGAAGTCAGAAAAGTCCAAATCAAATTCAGAACTTTTCTTTTCACTAGGATGGGTAGGGGAGGGCTACACATTTGGTTTTAATCATATGCTTTTGCAGACCCAGGTATCAAGGAATGATTGGGCTTACTATAAATTCATATTAACTAGGTATCACCAATTTTCAAAGATGGAAAAGACCTCAAAAGTTTTCCAGTCAACTTATATCTAAGCAAGAGTCCCTTCACAATATGACCAATGAAGGAGCATTGAAAACTCCAGTGGAATAGAAACCCACTACTTTATGAGTTCTACAGACTAATTTCCTTTAGGATAGCTCTAATTATTAGGAATCACTTCCCTTCATAATAGCTCTTTTAAGAACATTTATTAAAGCTTTTTTATTTGCAAAACATATGCATGGATAATTTTTCAAAATTGACCCTTGCAAAAAATTATTTTCCAAATTATCCCCTCCTTCCCCCAACCCTCCCCTAGATGACAGATAGTCCAATGCATATTAAATATGCTAAAATATATGTTAAATCCAATATATGTATATATATTTATAGTTATCTTGATGCACAAGAAAAATCAGGTCAAGAAGAAAAAAAAAACAGAAAGAAAACAAAATGCAAGCAAACAGCAACAGAAAGAGTGAGAATGCTGTTGTGGTCCATACCCAGTTCCCACAGTCCTTTCTCTGGTTGTAGATGGCTCTCTTCATCACTGAACAATTGGAACTGATTTGAATCATCTTGTTTTGAAGAGATCTATGTCCATCAGAATCGATCTTCTTATAGTCTTGTTGTTGCCATGTATAATGATCTTCTGGTTCTGCTCATTTTGCTCAGCATCAGTTCATGCAAGACTCTCCAGGCCTCTCTGCAATCGTCCTGCTGGTCGTTTCTTACAGAGCAATAATATTCCATAACATTCATGTACCATAATTTATTCAGCCACTCTCCAATTGATGGGCATCCCTTCAGTTTCCAGTTTCTAGCCACTACAAAAAGGGCTGCCACAAACATTTTTGCACATGTGGGTCCTTTTCCCTCCTTTAAGATCTCTTTGGGATGTAAGCCCAATAGAAACGCTGCTGGATCAAAGGGCATGCACAGTTTGATAACTCTTTGAACATGGTTCCAAATTGCTCTCCAGAATGGTTGGATACGTTCACAGTTCCACCAATAATGTATTAGTGTCCCAGTTTTCCCACATTCCCTCCAACATTCATCATTATACATGATAGCTCTTACTGATTCTCTAGTTCACATTGGGAAGGACTATAACTAGATTTTAAAGTATCATGTACTCTATTTTTTTCTTCCATCTTTAAACGTTACTTTGACAACCTTTTACAACAAATGTATGTCAAAGAATGTTATTTATTGCCTTCTTAGAATCATTAAATATTAGTCCCTGGAAAGCCTTACATTATACTTGGGAGAACAGCTTAGTCTCCATAATTACACCTTAGATACTTCCTGTGTGACTCTCATTCAAGGCACCTGGCCTCTCTCAGGCTGTTGATAATATTAACATTTTTCTTGCAAGGCTGTTATGAAGATTAAATAAGCGTGAAGTGCTTGGCAGATCTTAAAGTGCTATATAAATATTAACTATTATTATTGTGTTTATTAATAACCATCATAATCATCATCTTCTCAACATCAAATCTCTTCTTTCAAAGTATTTATCTCTCCTGGCTCCAGGTTTTGACTTTTATTTTTATATAATCCCAAGTAGGAACAGCATACTGATTTTTTTGGGCTCTGGATTTAGAATTATAAATCAATCGTCCTTGATTTTATAATAATAGCATGTCATAGTTTCATTATGAAGCTAGCACATTTATTAACCTCCTCAAAGCTTGGACAATAAAAGAATGACTAAATAATGGTATTCCCCAAATTCATCCCCTAATAGGGATAATGGATACCGGCCTGGAGCCTCAATCACTTAGCCACTTGAGAATTACTTCCACATGGTGAAGGAATAACTGTCAAGTTGGGGTAAGGATGGGGAGAGTGGAGGCAATTTAAAGGAAAAAGGAATTTATATGTACTCTGATCCAGACAGTAATTTGCTTTTTAATTTCTAACTGCAGTTGAAAGAATTAAATCCATCAACTTGTGGGTGAAGTAATCTATTGTTAATTAAGTCAGGTCCTCTGCATGGGCCACCAGAGAATGAAATGATCTTTATTTGTGATCATTATGCCTAATATCAGTATGGAAAAAATTTTCCTTTTCTTATGAAAAATTGCAAACTTTTGGTCAATTATTATCTCTTCCAATATTTCATGGGTCTTTGATTTTGCTGATGTTAGCTGTCCTTCTAATCATACCTACTATGAGCCACTGTGCTAAGTGCTAGAGATTCAAAGGTAGCCTTCTCTGTCTGGGCAGACAACTTAGAAACAGTTTAGGAAAAAAAGTAAAAATTAAGAGTCAGTCTTCTGAGGATGAGTCTGGCCAATCTTTGGTAACTTACACCTTGGGTAACCAACACAAAATCCATCTTCATGTAGGTATTCAAAAATCCGTCCAGCTTGCTAGAAGCTGCTATACCTTGCATTCCAAAGACATGGTGTTTGAGAGTACCAGTTCCACATTGAAATGTGCTGAGATGAAACTTTTTTTCTTATTCTTTCTGTGACACTGCCCAATGACCTAGTTCCTGTAGCAGGGCAGGATTCTCTAGAGCAGATGTCTTCGACTTTCTCCCCCACAGGAAGTCATGCTCAGGCGAAGATAATCCAGTTGAGTAGTCTAAAACGTGAAATCTTGAAGGAACACTAGAATTGTGAATGATATTAAAAGGGTAATCAATTAAGTGGTAAAGGATAAAAGAACATCTTGGCCATAAGGATTGGAGACAGTTGGTATTTGGGAATTGCTACAAGTTTCTAGGCAGGAAACTGATGAGATGACATTTGTGTTTGAGGAAGGGAATTAACACTATGATTTCTAAGTTAAATTGGAGAATGGAAAGACAGGACCATCCTAGATTTTGAAGAAGTCCTGGGCCTCAGTAGTCCATTTTGATTTGGCTTTAGTGAAGAAAAGTCCATAAAATTTAAACATCCTAATATCACAACTGGCTTATTTTTTTTTTTGCTTTATTGTTTTCTTCTTTTGATTCATTTTCTCCCAAATTTAAAAAACGCCAAATAAAATGGGCATTTCAATATAAACAGTAGAACAGAAAAGTAAAAGAATTGTTCTTGGAATTGCAGGGTTTAAGTAGTTTACTTTTCTGTTTAGGCATATAATAAATTCAAGTTATCTCTCAAAGATGTTCTGCTGATACTTTTTTTATGGCTTTCCTTTTCTGTTATATGGCCCACACTACTCTATTTGTTTGTTTGTTTGCTTGTTTGTTTATTTTTGGCTATTCTATTCCCATCTCCCTCACCCTCTTACCTCATATCCCCTCCCTGACTTCACCCCATCTTTATAAGCATTTCAATCCTTATTCTTCACTCCAACAACTCTTCACTCCAACAACAACAATAATTGTGCTTGTTTGGGATCTGAGAAAGCAAAGAACTAAAGCAATTTCACCTAAGGTTAATAGTAAACTAATGTCACATTCTGAATTTGAAATCTCAGCCAGAACTTGTTTAGCATTAGGTAATCCAGTAAATCCAGCTTTCCTCTCTAATAAGAGTGACTACATGAAATAGAATTACATGAGGTGGATGTTTCCAGAACATTTCCAGGATTAGGATGAAGATACAATTCTATAAATTGATCATAGAATTTAGCATAGATCCAGATACCCCAAAGACTCAAAGGAACCAAGATAGTAAAAAATACTTAGAAGCATCAACAGAAAATTAAATATCTTTTCAGAATGTATATTGTAGAAATCAGTTGACCATATTTGCTACAGACATGTAGATGTCTATTGATATAGGCAAAAACAAGAAGATATTGAGAAACTATAAGAAAATAATTAACAAATAGAAATATATACAGAATAATTTTTGTATTTCTATACCTAATTTGTGTCTAATGGTAGCCATCTTCTAGGAGTAGAGAAGGAAAAAAAAGAAATTTACATAATAACTTCATTGCATTTTTAAAAGAAATAGTAAGTTGTACATAGCAGATTTGCAAGTTCATGTGCAACCATCTTTTCATTATATTACATTTTGAAATAGCTTGTTTTATTCCATAAATTAAAAAGAAAATAAAATTTTAAAAATAGAAAATAAGTGGATGGTAATGAACCATTCAAACATGGAAGACTGAACAGAGTTTTTAACTCCTGAATAGTTTTTTAAAAATACTTTATTTTGCACTTACCTTTAAACTACAAAAAAAATTAACATAGACTCACAACTTAATTTTTTCTCAATAGTATTTTAGTTTTTAAATTACATATAAAGATAGTTTTCAACATTCATTTTTGGAAGATTTTGATTTCCAAATTTTTTCTTGCTCCCTCCTTTACTTCCCTCTCCCCAAAACAGCAAGCAATCTGATATAGATTATACATTTACAATCATTTTAAACATATTTTCATATTAGTCATATTGTGAAAGAAAAATCAGAACAAAAGGAGAAAATCATGAAGAAGAAAATACCAACTAAAGAGAGAGAGAGAGCTCAAGAGACAGAGAGAGGTGAAAAATAGCATGCTTCGATTTGCATTCGGTTTCCATAGTTTTCTTTTGGGATATGAATGGCATTCTCCATTTCAAACCTGTTAGAACTATCTTGGATCACTGTATAGCTGAGAAGAGCTAAGTCTATCAAAGCTGATTGTCACATAAACTTGCAATGTTCTCCTACTTCTGCTCACTTCACTCAGCATCAGTCTGACTTTATACTTAAAAGTTAATTTCTACATAGAATGTCTGTGATCATTCATTAATTACTCTCTATAAGTCCTAGAATACTGTTCTATTCTGTTTCTCAGAATCTTAGAGTTGGAAGGAATCCCAGATTCCCTCTTGGGAAAAACTTTGTTAAAATGGAAAATCAACTGTAAGGGAAGCTTTTTCACTGAAAGTCTTATATGAAACATCAAGTACTGAGAAGAGAGAATACTTGAAGAGCATCCCTTTTACTCTTCTTCCTTCTACATGAAGGAAACTATGACTCCTGGTTGGCTGAGAGATCTTAGAAGATGGTTGCTTATTTACAGAAGAGACAAAGTATTCACTTAGAAAGAGGTGGTCAGGAGTGAGGAGAGTCTCAGGAGAAAATTAAATGGTTTTCCTCGGTAAGATCAGTGAGAGCATCTCTTCTTGGTTGAATTGGTTTACTTTGATCTTGCTCTCAAGCTGAAAGCTCACTTACTTCTGATGTATTTTATTGCCTATCATAATCTGTATAACTATCTTTATTGCTATTTATTATTTACTTTGATTCAGAAGTTCACTAGTTATTTCACTAGTTATACTCCCCAAAATGTATCCCTGGGCTATAAATATTTAAGGTGTGACAAATATCTAGATATAGATATAGATATAATTCTAGCTCAGTATTCCTCTTGGAGGCAGGCAAGTGCCTAGTCACTTTCTTTCCCCTACTACTCACAAAAGCAGATGTTTTATTCTACTTTGGAGAAGGAAGTCCTGATCAGATATCTATTCATGCTACAGCAAGCCAAGCCATTTAGACAGAAACCACGCATCTATCTTTCATAAGTATACAGCAAAGCTATATGGTCACTTGACTTTGGTTGTGAAGCTATTGAATTTCTGTCAACACATTGAGTCCACCAGTATCTTTGAATGGAATGAATCTTCACAAAAGGAGACATCTTCAGAAACTACCATATTACCGGACATCATGGAGTTTTATTTGCTGTCACCAAGGTAACTAACTGACCAATGACATCTCCTAGAGCCCTGCTTTTTGAGGTGTGTCTGGAGGGTTAGTCCCTGATCTCAATTGCAGCATGTTCTGTCTTGGGAAGATGATTCTCCATCAGAAGGAATTGTATACAGATGCTCCTTCCCAAGGCTAAGAACACTTGACAAACTGGATTCTCCAGTTAACTAGAAGGTAGGCTTTAAACCAGCAGACTCATAGCCAGCCAGACTCACAGCAAAGAGCAATGGAATATGGGGTGGCACACCAGCACATGGTTACAGCAGATTAAATATATATATGTAACCACTCCCATGATACTAATGGCTTTCAGTTCATATTCATCTACTCTGAATGTAGTTTCTATGTACCTAGATATTTACCTGTTGGCACCTCCTTTAGAATGTATGCTCACTGGGGACAGGGACTGGGTTTTTTTGGTTTGCTTTGCTTTCCTTACTTTGTATTCCCAACATTTGGCACATTCCTGGTACATAATCAATACTTAATAAATGCTGCTTGACTAACTGACCATGACAGAGAGGTAATTGAGAAAAGATTAGGATACATGAATTTGGTCCTCTGATTTCTTTGGATGGGGACGTGCTGATGAAAAAACTGCTTCTGTCATGCAAATCAAGAGCCCATGTGTAACTTAAATTCAGAAAATTTTCGGAGTCACTAAGAACTTACATTATTTGCTCATAATCATATGTCCAGTAACTATCAGAAGTATAACTCAGGCAGGGGGTGGCAGGGTACAGCTAGATGGTGCAGTGGATAGAGCACTGGCCCTAGAGTCAGGAGGACCTGAGTTTAAATCCTACTTCACACACTAAACACTTACTAGATGTGTGATCCTGGGTAATCACTTAACCACAATTGCCTTGCAAATATATATATATAAACACCCAAGTCTTTTTGACTTTAAGGCTAGTCTTCTGTCTTCTATATCACACTGCCTGTCTGAAGATTTCTTGAAAAATATACAAAGTATCCTAAAAATCTTAACGTCATTTTAGGCACATTACAGGTCCTGGGCTATGCTGAAATTACTGATCTAGGGTAGTGGGTAGCCACTCTTTCATCACCAAGACCAATTTCATCTGTGATAAAAGAATGGCTACACATTCCATCACTCATGTAAACACAGCCTGAGACCCCCTTCCTGAGAACAGTAACTCCAGCTCTGCTACTTACTTTCTTTCTGTGTTGACTTTGGGAAAGACACAATGTATCTGAGAGCCAAATTCTTCATCTATAAAATGAAGAGGTTAGATTGTATAATTTCTTAGATCCATATAATAATAATATGGGTCTGCTTCCCTGGATGGGATAGGGGAGTAAATCAACATTAAAGGAGACAACAACTGGGACATAGGTTAGGGAGTAGATTATGAGAATAAAAACAATAGATAACAAGGGAGGAAGAGTAGACCATAATCACAGAGACTTCTGTGGTCCATAAAGTCTTGTTGCACCTGGCAGACCCTGGGCTAACCAGGGTACTGCTCAAACCCAGTTTTCTTTTCTTTACATCATCTGTTTCCTTCTCTTTTGGCTGTAAACTTCCTGCAGCTTTGACCCTTAGTTACCTGACAATTCCCCATGTCTAAAACTTCATCCTCAGTCCCATCTAAATTGCAATAAGAAACACAAAATTATATAGTACTTCAAGGTTTATAAAGTGCTTTACATCTCACATGAGATTCTCAACATCTTTGTGAGGTAGATACTGGAAGGTATTAGTCCCATTTTCAGTTGAGAAAAGTGAAGTTTAGAGAGATTAAGTGAGTTGCTTGTGGTTTTATAGCTAGTAAATACCAGAGGTAGTATTTAGATCTATGTCTTCTTTACTTCAAATCTGACACTATCTGCTGTTTGTTTTTGTTTTATTTTATTTTAAAAAACAGAATAAGAAAAATAGAAAAACAGAAAAAGGAAAACAAAACAAAAGAGAACATTATCATGTGCCCAGCAGAACATCAAGGATTCAAAATACATAACAACAAATTACCAGATCAAGTAGAAGAAATATTCAAGTATCCATCTTTTCTTTACTTTCTTGTAAATTGTTTTTGTTCTCTGCTGCCCACCTTTTTTACTTTATTATTTTACCACTTGCAAGCAAGCTATAGTTAAGAAAAGATACATTTATAGATACATAGGTAGATATATACATTCATACCCAAACACACACATACACACACATCTTTCCTATACCTTCGGACTCTTTGCTTTAATTCTACTCCATAACTTGCTTTGCTATTACTTAACCTCCCCACCCTCCCCCAAGGCTTTCTCCCTTGTCTTCTTCCCTCACCCTTTGCAATTCCATCAGCCCATCCCTCCCCCATGATTTCTTTTTAGATTTTGGCAGTTGCTATACTCTTCATGCCTATTAAACACATTCTCAAGGTGAGTGAGTTTTCAGAACTATGAGCCCTCTTCTTCCCTTTAATACCTCTGGGTCTGTTCTTCCTCTGTACCTTATTTGTATTATACTATTTTAAAATAATTTATTATATGATATACATATTACAATATGTATACATATAAATATACAATATAGTATGTATTATATAAATATAATATATATAATTTATAAAATATAATTAATAATTTATAATTACTATTTTTACCTTAACTCTGCCCCGATCTTTCTTTTGAGCTACTCTATTGTTGATGTCGATCTTAAACATATGGCATACATTTCCCAGGTTAAAAAACAAACAAACAAAAAATTTTGTCCATATTGAGTATTTGAAAATGATTTTTGATATTGGCTCTTATGTGTTAAATTTTCTCTTAGATTCAGGTTTGGTTGATAGAAAGTCCTGAAAATATTCAAGTTCATTGCATGTCCTTTTTTTTTAATTCACTAGTATAGATAATTTTGCTGGATATGATATTGTTAGCTGCAGGCCTAGTTCTTTTGATTGTTGGTAGATATGATTGCAGGACTTGCATTCTTTTGTTGTGGCTGCTGATAAACCCGGTACAATTCTAATTGAGGCTCCAGCATATTTGAATTTTTTTTCCTTATTTCTTACAAAATTTTCTCTTTTATCCAGGGGGGTTTTGAAATTTGGTGATAATATTCCTGTATTTTTTACAAAGGATCTAATTGAGGTGGTGATTGGCAGTTTTTTTTTTTTTTTTCCATTTTTACTTTCACTTCATGTTCTATCATTCCAAGACAATTTTCTTGGATTATTTTTTGCATTATTGTGTGAAGGTACTTTTTTTGGTTACAAATTTCAGGCAGTTCAATTATTCTTATATTTTTCTCCTTGATCTGTTCTCCAGATCTGCCATTTTTCTTGTTTCACATTCTGTTCTATTTTCTTATTCTTCATAATCTATTGTTCTGTAATTTCTTGGTCTCTCATGGCTTCACTGGCTTCCCTTTGCCCAATTCTAATTTTCAAAGAATTATTTTCATCTTTGAAACTCTTATCTTCTTTTCTGGTTGGTTAACTTTCCCCCTACCCCCATAGTCTTCTTGTTATTCTTTCATAGTTTTTATTTTATTTTTAGGCTTTTTAAAATAAAATTTCTCAATGTCTCTCATTTTATTTTTAAATTTGTTTTTGAGTATAAATTCTCTCTGGGCAGGGAAGCATTTTATGTTATTCTTTGAAGTAGAAGTGTTTTTTCCTTCCTTCCTAGCTCCCATAGTAAATCTCTATCATGGGATTCTTTCTTCTTTGCCTGCTCACTTTTTTTTTTTTTTTAAATAAAAGGTATTAGTGTAAGCACCTCTAATCTTAGGGGAGGATAATGCCTCAAACTTCCCTTAAGCTCTCCCCTCGGACCAGAAATTCCTTATCAAAAGCTCCACCTTCCTGCCAGTACCTGAAGCCGGCAGCATCCCTGCTCAGCTGCTTCTGTACTCCCCAGGTGCTGGTACCTTCCTAACTAGGGTTGAGTCTCTGCAGCACAGCTGGGTTCACTCTATCCTCTCCAACTTTGACTCTGAATCCACAAACATTCTGAGAGGTGATAGTGTCGGTGGCTCCTGCTGAGGCTCCAGCAACACCCAGCTAGCCCAAGGGGTCCCCACTTAGTATTTCTGTGGAGCTAGCCCAGAAGTGTTTGCACTTCACTTGGGTTAATCCTGACCTGGGGTCTTTCTTCAGATTTTCTTGGGTTGTACCAGGATGACCCCTCCTCTGCCCTAAATCTTCTTGATTTTCCCCCAGTCTGTGTTCACTCTGAGATGCAAATTTGTTATATTTGTGGGGGAAATCCAGAGAGCTTGAAAATTACCAACCTACTCTGCCATCTTTCCTGAATCCTCCCCCCACTCTTTGTTATAGTGTTTGACTCTTCTTTCTTCCATAGCCTATATTGTCCATGGGATTTTCTTGTCGAAGATCATGGTGTGATTTACCATTTCCCTCTCCAGCTCATTTTATAGACGAGGAAACTAAAGCATACAGGGAGAAGTGACTTGCCAGAGTCATACCTTATAAGTGTTTGAAGTCATATTTGAACTCAGGTTTTCCTGACTCTAAGACCAGTACATCATTCACTGAGCCATCTAGTTGTCCCTTTCCCACTATACCTCACTGCAATCTCCAATATCTGTTAATAACTGGCTCTCTCCATAGGGTTGAGGCAGGAATTCTTAAGAAGTCCTTGTTTGGGGCAGCTAGATGGCTCAGTGGATAGAGAATTGCCCCTGAAGTCAGGAGGATCTGAGTTCTGATCCTGGACAAGTCACTTAAGCCCAACTGCCTCAGGAAAAAAAAAAAAAGCCCTTGCTTACCTAAATCCAGCTCACTAAGCTTATTCAAGGCTGGATGTATCTTGTCTATTTAATTATATATTTAAGAAGAAGAATGACAAAACTGTGAATTCCAAACAACTAAAAGGAGGACTTCCAGCAACTGTGGCAAATGCAAGTCAAATTGGGATATGTTCTAGTGTATAGCGGCCAGCAGAAACGGCAATCTGCTCCTCAAACTCTATCCTCAACCACCCATGACCCTATTCCATTGTCTTCCTCCTCAGAATCCACAGAAATATAGGTTATTGAAGGACTACAAAGAATGAAGCAAAGGGCTGCAATCTGGGGCCCACAACAACCAAGAAGCATGACTTCCATTGGATAAGCATAAAATTATAAAGTATAATCAGTATAAAGTCTTACCACTTTGTCTTGGTTACAACCCTATATTCAGAACAGGAAAAAAAGGTCTAAGAAATCCTTTAGAGAATAGTTGAAAAAAATGAGAGTTGTTAGCCTGTAAAAGAAAGGACTTCAGACAAGGGTTCTTAATTTGGGATGTTAACTTTCTGAAATTATATTTTGATAACTGCGCATTTCAACATGATGTTTCCTTTGTAATCCAAAGCATTTTATTTTATGCACTTAAAAACATGCCTCAACTTTACCAGAATACCAAAAGTGTTCATATCACATACATACAAATAGAGTTCTGACTTCAGAAAGTATGTGGTAGTGGACTTCAAGGACTTGAATTGCTGTCATATAAGAAATTAGATTTATTCTATATATGTGTTCAGAAATTAGAACTAGTATCTAAATAAACTAGACTTGGGCTCAATATAAGGAAGAATGTCCTCATAATAAGTTCTCAATAGAATTGATGGTCTGCTTCTTGTCTCTGGAAATACTAATGCAGAAGATTAGGTGGCAATCTGTCAAAGATAGTCTACTTCTTAAAATGTGGATTGTGACCCCCAAATGCATCTCATAACAATGTGAGAGTCACAAAATTATAATTCATTATGAGTAAATGTTTGATTTGCATACCTATTTTATAACTTCTATGCCCAGGGGCATGTAAAAATTTCTCAAAAAAAAATCAAGAGTAGAAAAAGCTTAAGAAGTCCTGAGGTGGAGTAGTAAGGGAAAGAGTAAGATTAAATATTGTTCTCTTGTTTGTGATCAACCAAGCAGAAAACAGGGTAGAGGATTGCATTTCATCCTCCCTGCCATACTAGTCATAGGGCTGTCCTCCAACATAATCTGTCCATTACAGTCTAATACTCCCCCAGTCCACTTCCTTCCACCATTATTCAAGCTCACAAATTGATTATGGGTCCCTCAAGACCCAGCTATAACCTAACCCTACTGGATACTCTCATCAGAAGCCACATAGGTATCATTGGGAAAATTTCCCAGCTTCACTCTAACCCTCAGCATACCTATAGGGAAAAAAAAGTGATGATGATACATAAAAATTTGGAATATGTGGATTCTATTGATTGATCACTTTTGCCCCTTAAAAATTACAAGAGTATATGCAAGGTCCTCTATACTGAGCATGTTGAGTATGAAAATAGTCACTCAGTATAAGTTCTGAGACTTGTTCTGTTTGCCTGGTTGTTGACCTCTTGGCTCCTAAACTGACCCAGATCAAAATTTTTGGTTCCTGCTGTTTTCTATCTTCTCCAACATGGTGTTTCAACAGTCTGTGACTCCCTGATTCTGACCCCTTATTTAATTTGTCATCTGCTGCTTACTTCTCCCTGCTGGGCTTCTTGCCTCTCCCATGCCCTTTGCAGCTGTTCAGTTGCTTTTCACTGCTGGGGACCCTGCTGTTAATTGTTGACTGATTCACATCTGGCTGACCTGGATGTGACAAAGTAAAGGGAGATTTGTATTATATAACCTCTAAGGTCACTTCCAACTTAACTAACATGAAGCAATGGATAGAGAGCTGGATAGAGAGCTGGCTTTGGAGTCAGGAATCTTGGGATTGAATCTGATCTCTCAAACCTAGCATTTGTGTGACCCCAGGCTAGTGACTTAAACCTCTTAGTGCCCCAGGTAACTCTCTATAAATATAAATAAAAGACACCATAAATGTTAGCTATAATCATCATCTTTATTATTATTATTGATTGCAGAGCAGGTGCAGATCATTACTGTTAGAAGGAATTTCCTTTCAAAGAGCCTGCTATCCCCATAGAGTCCCTACCACAGCCCCTACTGATCAAAAACAAAAACAAAAAACCAAGGATGAGTGCCTTGCTGAAAATAAAAATTCACGTTTTAAGGATCACAAAGTTTTTTGCCTACAACAACCTTATATGATAACTATCCTTTAGCATAACTAACTTTTTAGTATTAAGTCTTTTGTATTTCTCTATTCTCTCCCTCATAGGACCTAATACAATACCCTGCACACAACAGATAATAGCAATTAACTTATTGAATAAGTTATCATTTTTAAGATACATAGACTAGTGTCTCCCTAATCTAGTTTACTCTCTTTCCTAGAGTAGGAAAGTAATAGTTCTTGCATACATTATCTCAATTGATTTTCATATATAATAACCTTTAAGGTCTGTATACCTGTTGTTTCTTATATAAAATTACTAGAATGTAAGCTCCTTGAGGCCGGAACTATTTCTAGTTTCTCTCAGTATATGATGCACCAAGGACAATTCCAGGCACATAATAATCACTTAGTTGATATTATTAAATATAGAAATCCATAACTGGGAGAGTGAGCACCTATAATTAGTCTCATTTTTGTAGAAGAGGAAACAGACCCAGAAAGCAGTAGCAGAATGAGAATTTCAACCTAGGTACTCTAATTCCAAGTTTAGGACTTTGTATTAAGTAACACAGTCTTAATGAGACTTTAGTTTATTTTCCCTAGAGGGCTAAAAATTTTCCCTCTCTCCCTCTACTCAGGGGCCAAAGAATTGTGAGATTCTTTGTTTTTAAGCTTCCTGATTCACCTGGACTAGTCAAACTCCAATTGTGGCTTCCTGTATCTGACCTGAAAAGAAAATCACCATGTAAAATCCCTGTGAATGGGGATTTCTGTACACTAAGAAATCAAGGCCACACTCTATAGCAATTATTCAGGAAAATGAAATCCAAACAACTTTTGCTGGAATAACCCAAGAAAAGTTAGCAAAACAGAACTGTCTGAATTGTTCTTTTCTTTTACCAATTTTATCTGAGTATTTCACTCTATATACTGCCTGATATTTCTGTGAGAGGGCTCTTTTCATTGCCAAGAAGAAGAGTGCAATTTGATATGTGGATATGGTTTAAGAAATCTAGAAGGAGAAACATCCAGTCCTTGGCCCATTCAATCAGCACCACTCTATTTATCTGAACAAAACATCAAATAAATTCTTAATCCTGTGCAGCGTGAGTAATGGTTCTTCAGATGACACAGGGAAGCATTTGGAAGTCATCTGGCTGCTTTTTACCCTCTCTGATTGGAATTACGTGAGTCTGGAGCCTCTCATCTTATTCTAAATACAAATGGATGAGAAATAGTATAGCTATATGGGAATTATTAATGTTATCAATTGAAGGCTTGTCTAGCTTCCCATGGTGGTATATAGCATGGCTGTATAAAAGATTTTTTTTAAATAGCAAGAGTTCTGACATCAGTCCAACAGAGAAGCCACAACACTTAAGTATTAGGATATCGCCCCATGTTTGGTCTGCTGTGGGATCAGCCAGCCTTCCTTCCCATTATCATTTTCATTCCCAAGTGCCTTAGTAGGAAGGAAAAATGCCAGGGCAAATAAATTCTGGAGTTGCTGGGTTTCTGTTTGTCCACAGAAGAGGTATCCCACTGGCGACTAGTGCTTTTACAAGGAATTCTCTCTTCTTTTTCTTCATCTAATCCTGTGGAAAGCAGTTCACAAGCTCTTGTGTTTTTATTTTGTCCTGTCACTATCATGTGTAATCTTAGGGGAAATAATTACTAGCTGTTCACAATCTAACCAGTCACATTTCCCCTAGACATCTCCACCCATGTCTGGTAGCTGAAGCTCAAAAAGATGGCTGAAGTTTGCTTTCTTCCCTTCTTAAAAGAGAAATGCTATGTCCTCCACCCAGAAGACTAACATAGTCAATCAATCATTTATATGTGTTTTTAATCACCTTTTTTATTTAAAGCATGCTTTGTTAGGGACAGATGATGAAACTGTCAAAGTATCACAGATTTAAAGATAGAAGAGACCTCAGAGGCCACCAAGTCTAATAATTTTATGAGTCAACAGGGCACAACAGTTAGTATAGTTCCTGGTCTCTTAGAAGGCGCTTAATAAATGTTTATTGACTTATTGTCATAATGAAAGAACTTGCCCAAGGTTATACCACTAGCAAGCATCGGAGGCAAAATTTGAACCCTAGATTCTAAGGCTACAGAAACAGCACTTGGTCTCATTATACTACAAGAAAGACTAGATAATATACTTCCAGTTCTCTGTGAGGGGTTAACCATGCTACCCCTGAAGTCCCTTCCAACTCCAGGATTACATATTGCTATGAGAATTTAACTTAGTCTTTTATTTATTAAACTGGAGATGTTGACTCCATTCATGAATCCACAAATATTTATCAAGTACTTACTATGTGCCAGGAATGTGCTAAGCTAAAAAGATAAAAATAGAAAATGAAATAGTACTTATTCCCAAGGAGCTAACATATAATTACATACAAAATTAATGTAAGGAAAGATTGGGGAGGGGGCACTGGCAGCTGGGGCATCAGGAGGCGGCATTTGAATGATCACAAGTGAGGAGGGAATGCTTTCCAGGAAGGGGAGATGGGGAGAACAAAGAGACCAAGAAAAGATGATGATGAACAGAGTCTAGCTGGAGCATAGAGTGAAGGAAAGGAAATACAGTAATCTATAATGACATTGGTAAGGGAGGTTAAGGAACAGTCATAAATGACTCTCAATATCAAACTGAGCTCAGCCTCTATAGGAAGGCACTAGGATTAATTGAGGAGGGGAGTGACATGGTCAGACTGGTGCTTTAGGAAAAATAACTGGCATCTCTAAGGAGGAAGAACTGAAAGAGGAAAAATGGGAAGGAAAACCATTTGGAAGACTGTTACGATAGTCCAGGTGAAGAAATAATGAGGGTCTGAACAAAGGAGTAGCTGGATGAATAGAGAGAAGAGGAAAAATGCAAGAGATGTTGTGAAGGGAAAAATAAGTGGGAGTGAGGAGTGCAAAATAACCCTGAGGTTCCAAATATGGATAGTTGGAAGCATTATAGTACTTTCAGATTAGAAAAGTTTGTTAAAAGGACTGGATTAGGGGCAAAAAAAAAATGAGTAATGGGTTGTATTTGAGTTATATACTGGACATCCACTTTGAAATGTCTGAGCAGGACTAGAGCTCAAAAGAGCCTGGGCTGGATATATAGAACTGGAAGTCATCTGTATAGATGATAGATCTGTAAAACAGAAAGTAATCTCTGTAGAAATTTAATCCATGAGCATTAATGAGGTCACCAAATGAGAGCGTATAGAGAAAAAAGAAAGAAATATAGGGGTATAGATAGATCCTGAGGGTTCACCATGAGGAGATATTAAGCAAAAGAGATTAAGAAGAAGAGTTCTGAGAGATAGGAGGGGAACCAAAAGAGAACCAATTTATGAAATCTCAGAGAAGAAAATGGCCACATGGAGAAGGTGGCCAACAGTGTCACACACACTGCAGTGAAATCAGGAAGTATTAGGACTAAGAAAAGGCTACCAAATCTGGCAGTGGGAGAGAGCAGCAATAACTTTGGAGGAAGCATGGAATGATGAGGTTGGAAACCTAAGGAATTGGATGAAATATGTGCATACAGATTTTTCTAAGAGTATTATGGCTGTGAAAGGGAGGTGGGAAAAGGTTTTAGGGAATGTTAGCATCTAGTGAGAGTTTCAGAAGGATAGAGAAGGACTTGAGTATGCTTGAAAACAGGAGGGAAGCACTAAGAGAGGAAGAAATTGAAGTTTAGGGAGAAAGCAGGGATAGTTGTAGGAGTGAGCTGCTGGAGAAGGCAGGATGCAGTGAGATGGGACCAAAGGTACATTCAGAGGAATTAAATAAGGAAGAAAGCCACCTCTTTGCCACAATCTTAATTGTGGCAAAAAAAAAAAATATATATATATATATATATACATATATATATATATAAGGATTGATGTAAAGGGGTTTTGAGATACAGAAGCTGTGAAAAGAGCTCACTGAAAATGATATTTTTTCAGGAGAGTATGAAGCAAAGAGGAAGGTATGGGAGGTGTGAGGACAGAAGAGAAAGTTTAGAATAGCCCCTGTGAGGAATCAGATAGAGAACTGATTTAAAAGTCAAAGTATTTCTAGACTATAGTTAGGGCTTATTTGAGATAAACTCATAGAAATAAAATGTGTAGCAAACCTAGTCAGTTTGGTTAAATTACTTCCTCTAGCTTCATCCAATAATACCATGAGTAGAAGTGAATAGTGGGAAATATCTAGGGTGGGGGACTATCAAAGCCATGAATAGTAATAAGACAAAAAAGCAAAGGATTTGAGACAGTAAAAAGTTGAGCTGGTTAAGGTAATAAAATTTGTAGAGTAGATTAAATACATTAACACAAAGAAGGGTTACCATAGGCCAGCAACACTCTCGAGTTGTTCAAATCAGATAAAAATTTGATTAAGAAATATTTAGCAAAATAAATGACAATATGCAGATAACATTACACTTTAAAACTGTCAATATGTGGCCACAGTGATCTTAACGTATATATTATACCTTTCTCCTTTAAAAAAAAAAATTGAGTTTGACAACATTGGAGTGAAAACAACCCTTTGTCCAAGGTTCTGAGACATTACAGAACAAAGCTAATCCCTCTTTCCCATGGCAGATAGCTTCCTTTTCCATTTTCTTAAAATATTCAGATTTGGAACCTCAATAAGCACAAACATTCCATAAAACACTAGTCACAGTTGGGAATTGTAATTTTCAATATGCTTATATTCTAATGGTAGAGTTAAATTTTCCAATGGGGTGAAAACATTTACAGAGTTAGGAAAACATTTTTTGTGATTGTTCCATCATTTTATAGATAGAAAACTGTCATTACCCAAAGGAAAATAAAGAATAATGATTGACTCTTCCACTAACTAGCTATGTGACTTTGGGGAAATCAACTAATGTCCTTGAGCCTTATTTTCCTCATCCATAATATTATGGACTAGATGAACTCTAAGGCCTTTTCCAGATGTAATAGACTAAATTTATCTGAAATTATAATTGAGAAAACATAGAAGGGGTTGATTTCCAAATATTGAGACGTCTTTCTCCAGATTTCCTGAAAGTTGAGAAGGGAAAAAGAGAGAAACAAACAGACACACACAGACACACACACACATATGTGTTTTTAAGAGAAAGAGAGGGAGGGAGAGAAGGAGAGAAGAAGAGAGAGAAGGAAGAAGGGAGAGACAGAGACAGAGACAGAGACACAAAGACAGACACAGACAAAGACAAAGAGACAGAGACACATTGATTTTCAATCAGGGTTTTATCACCATTTAAAAAAAAAGTCATAGAAAAAAATTATTACTGTTTGCCATATACTGTGGTATATGAGATATTCAGAGAAAGATGAAAAGACTTCTTTTGGACTGATTCAGAGCAAAGAAGGCAATACCAAGATAACTATATACATAATGATCATAGTAATATAAATGGAAGCAACAAAAAAAAATACACTGAGATTAAATCAGAGTTCAGATTAAAGCAATACCAATCTTGATTTCAGAGGACTGAGGATGAAACATCTTGTTAGAGCTGATAGTCTATGAATGCAAAATGCTGCATATAATGTCAAGTACAGTTGATGTATCAAGTCTCTTTTGCTTAACTTTCTTTTTACCAAAAGAGAGGGTTCTTTGGGGAGAGATTATTGGTAAATGACAGATATTCAAGTATATCAATAAAACTTTTTTTAAAAAGAGGTACAGAATGAAAATTGCTGACACTAATCAATCTAGCTCAAGCATAAAGGATCTGTTGACCTCATTATCTCCACAAAGTCTAGATTTGCCAAATATAAGATATAGGCTACTAAATCCGCTTTGGCTTCTTCCTTCCTATGCTGAATTTTTGAAGTCACTTAGAGCAGCAATTCCTCTGCTACTACAGAAAGTCATTAATATTGTTCAACTAAAGGAATTCATCTGAGTTGCAATCAGTCTCTTAGTGACTTCTTCCTGTGAACAACAAAGCATGTTTCTCCTAAACTGATAATAAAACACTGAAAATTATATTTATGGGATCAATCTGAGAATGCAATTTAGAAGATGAATCATGAGTAAGGTGTCATCAAATATCATACAAATCCACACTTCAACAAATCAATGGCAAAATATTACATTTAAGGAATATTTTGGTACAACTTATATCCAAGTGCCAGTATTAAAATATACTCAACTAAGATCACAGAAAGATTTTTTTGGAAAAATGGGGGGGGAAAGAGTCATAAAATCTTAGAGTTGGAAGGGATCTCATCTAATCTAAGCCATATAGAAACAAGAATCCTTTCACAGGATATCACACAAGTGTAGTAAAAGTCCTGGATTTGGAACCAGAGGATGGGAGTTAGAAATATTTCTCTTCCATATATGGAATATAATATAACTTTGGGCAATCCACTTAGCCTCTTTAAACCTGTTTCCTTATCTGTAAAATGATGGGATTTGATTAGCTCTAAGGTCTCTTTTAGCTTTAAATATACAATCCCATTCTGAAATGATCCTTTGCTTGAAGAACTCTATTGAAAAAGAACCCACAGTGCATAGAGCATCAGTCCTGAATTCAAGAGGACCTGAGTTCAGATGTGGTCTCAGACACTTAACACATCCTAGCTGTGTGACCCTGGGCAAGTCACTTAACCCTAACTTCTTAAAAAAAAAAAAAAGAAGAAGCAGAAGAAGAAGAAGAAGAAAGAAAAAGAAAAAGAACCTATTACTTCCTATTTTTTATGCTTTTAAAAATCTTTTATTTTAATAGTATATATTTTTTCAATTACATATAAAGATTTTTTTTAATTTTCATCTTTATAAGATTTTGAGTTCCATTTTTTTCCTCTCTCCTCTCCATGCTGGCAAGTAATCTGATACTGTAATATGTATACATTCATTTTTAACATATTTCCATAAGAATAACACTGGAAAAGAAAAAACAGAACCAAAAGGAAAAACTATGAGAAAGAAAAAATAAAACAAAAGGAGAAAAAAAAAGATGAAAATACTGTACTTTGATCCACATTCAGTCTCCATAGTTTTCTCTCTGGATGCGAATGGATTGCTTTGGATTACCACATTGCTAAGAAGAGTTAAGTCTATCATCATACAATCTTGCTTTTGCTGTGTACAATGTTTTCCTGATTCTGTTAGCTTCACTCAGCTTTAGTTCATGTCTCTCCAGGCCTCTCTGAAATCATCCTGTTGGTCATTTGTTACAAAACAATAATATTTTATAACATTCATATACCATAATTTATTCAGCCATTCTCCAACTGATAGGCATCCACTCATTTCCAGTTTCTTGCCACTACAAAAAGGGCTACCACAAACATCTGTGTACATGTGGGTCCTTTTCCCTTTTTTATGATCTCTTTGGGATACAAGCCCAGTAAAGACACTATTAAATCAAAGGGCATCATTCCAAATTGTTCTCTAGAATGGTTGGATCAGTTCACAACTCCATCATCAATGTATTAGTGTCCCAGTTTTTCCACATCTCCTCCAACATTTATCATTATCTTTTCCTATTATCTTAGCCAATCTGAGAAGTGTGAAGTTGTATCTCAGTTATCTTAATTTTGCCTTTCTCTAATCATTTGTAATTTAAAGCATTTTTTTTCATATGACTAGAAATGACTTTAATTTGTTTGAAAGTTGTTCATATCCTTTGACCATTTAACAGTTGGAGAATGGCTTATAATCTTATAAATTTGAGTCAATTCTCTATATATTTTAGAAATGAGGTGTTAATTAGAAACCTTGGATGTAAAAATTTTTCCCAGTTTTCTGCTTCCCTTCTAATCTTGGCTACATTGGTTTTGTTTATACAATTTTAAAAATTTAATATAATCAAAATTATTTATTTGCATTTCATTATGTTCTCTAGTTCTTCTTTGGCCATAAATTCCTTCCTTCTACACAGATCTGAGAGGTAGACTCTTCCTTGTTCTCCTAATTTGTTTATAGTGTCTTCCTTTATGTCTAAATCATGACCCCATTTCAACCTTATCTTGGTATAGCATGTTAGATGTTGGTCAATGTGTAGTTTCTGTCATACTATTTTCCAATTTTCCCAGCAATTTTTGTCAAATAATGAGTTCTTATCCCAGAAGCTGGAATCTTTGGGTTTATAAAAAAATACTAGATTATTATAGTGATTATACATTATATCCTGTGAACCTAACTTATTTTACTGATCCACGAGTCTATTTCTTAGCAAGTATCAAATGATTTTGATAACTGCTGCTGTATAATATAGTTTTAGGTCTGGAACAGCTAGGCCACCTTTATTTACATGGGTTTTTAAAATTAATTCCCTTGAAATTCTTGACCTTTTGTGCTTTTAGATGAATTTTGTTACTATTTTTTCTAGCTATATAGAATAATTTCTTGGCAGTTTCATTGATGTGGCACTCAATAAGTAGATTAATTTAAATAGAATTGTAATTTTTTATTAAATTAGCTCGGCCTACCTATGAGCACTTGTTATTTTTCCAATTGTTTAGATCTAACTTTATTTCCGTGAAAAGTGTTTTGTTCATATAGTTCCTGGATTTTTCCTGACAGGTAGATTCCCAAATTTTTTTTATTATCTACAGTATTTTAAATGGAATTTCCCTCTCTATTTCTTGCTGTTGGACTTTATTGGTAACATGTAGAAATGTCAATGATTTATGTGGGTTTATTTAATATCCTGCAATGCTAACATCATTCTTTCTGGATATACATACTGATTGGTTGATGGGTCTCTGGAAAATTGATGCCCTTACCTGAGATGTGTTCTGAGCAAAGCAGAGTACAATAGGACAGAATTATCATCATCTCCTTTGTTCAATCTGTTCTATTTTTATTAAAGTTGCTTAACTTTGCATTTTTCTTTTTGGCCATGGAACACTGCTGACTCTCCAATTTACAATTCACTAAAACTCCTAGCTCTTTTCACAGGAAATATTAAATAGTCCCACCTCTTCCATCCTGTCCTTGTAGAGTGGATTTTTTAAAACATACGTAGAACTTTTTATTTCTCCCTATTAAAATTTTATTTTATGAAATTTTAGCCTATCAAGAGCTTTTGGAATCTTGATTCAGTCATACAGTGTGCTATTTTTTTCATCTTCTCATAATCTGTCATGTGGAACCTAATCTATTTCATTGATCCATGATTCTATTTCTTTTTTCTTTTTTTTTTTATGTTTTTTTTTTTTACCCTTTTTATTTTTATTTTTTATTTTTTTTTTATTTTAAATTTTTATTTTATTTGCATAACATATGTGTGGGTAATTCTTCAACAATAACCCTTACATAGCTTTCCGTTACAAATTTTCCCCCCAACTCCCCACCCCTCCCCTAGATGGCAGGATATCCACTACATGTTAATTATGTTAAAATATTGGCAAATCAAATATATGTATACATATTTCCAAACTTATCATTGGTGTGCAAGAAAAATCTTATCTACACAAACGATATATCAGATAAAGGAAACACAATGTAAGCAAACACATGATTCTATTTCTTAGCAAATAACTATGTCATGTGGAACATGACAAGGGACACTTCTCTAAGACTTTCTCCAAAGTTGACATAGATGCTTTAATAATTACTCTTTGGGTACTACCTTTCAATATGTTTATAATTCACTTGTGTGCTGTCCCCTAGTCCATATATTTCCATCTCATCCATGATAATATGAAAGAGTGTTAAATGTTTTATCATAATAATAACATCAATAATAACTAACATTTATATAGTACTTCCCATGTTCCAGGCACTGTGCCAAATACAATTATTATCTCATTTTATCCTCACAACAATCCCATTATATTTATAATCATACCACTATGTTGTATATGTTTTGTCATATTAATAGCATTACCCAAAGCAATCTAAGAACCCTGTCAAAAAAGAAAGGAGGTTAGACTAGTATGACCAGTTTTTGTGATCCCAGGCTGTTTCTTAGTGGTCAGCCTGATAGATACTGAAAGTTCCAGCAAAGGAGGAACAACTGTGTATTTGAGGTAATAGGAATGAGCAGCTGCCTCCAGTTACCTGGGCTTCAGGTCTGTCAATGAGTGTCTTGGAGGTTGTTTGGATGAAGAAAGGAGTGTGAAGAGAAAACTAGTATTTTCTTGGAATAATGTTGAAGTTAGATGGTTAAAATTGCCATTGGGTTGAGTGCTTGGGAGTTGAGACATTGGTACAATTATTGAGCTTGAAAGAATACCACCTAGAATCAAATTTTGGCTCTGCTACTTACTCCCTGTGTAACTCTGGGTCACAATTAGCCTCTCTGGGTCTCACTTTCCTCACCTGTGTTGGAGCAGACCACTTTTGCAGTCTCAGCTTTCAAATGGGCTCGTAGGAGATAGAATGAAAGGAATGATTCAGGTGTGAATGTGGTACTTCAAAAGAGATGCCTCAGGGAGTGGTATGGGAGAGAGTGAGTGTTAGGTTCTCATGCCCCTCCACACAATTCTATATGGCAGCCAAAAGAGCAATAACTAGAGTTTGTTAACAAGCTTTGATCTGCCATAATTGAAGTAAATTTGGCATTTTTCTGAGGGATTCTAATTCTTTTCTGGGAAGAGAGTGTCCAAGGAGAGCACCAGATGATCTAGAGCATGGGGCATACTGTGAATGCCAATTACATGGTACACTGAGTCCTTCTTAACCAAGCAACAAATGTTTATTAAGTGCCGACCATGTGGAAAATCCTGTGATAAATTCTGGGGGCGAGTCAAATGTTTAACTGACATGGTCTCTGTCCTTATGGAGTTTACAGCCTAGACATCAACACCAAAATCTATACTGGACAATGTTATTTCTTTTCCATTAGTACCTATTATTGATACAAAGATAGAAATAATAGAGTGCAATGTGAAGTCTGATATGAAGGTTTTACCAAATGGTGAAATTAAAGGTTTCTCATAAGACCGGGGATCTTAGCCTTTTTATGTTTTGGATCTCTTTGGTCATCTAGTAGAGTCCTTTTTAGATAATAAGACAGGGTTTTTATTCATAATTTGAAGAAATGGGGGCGGCTAAGGGGAGCAGTGGATAAAGCACCAGCCCTGAAGTCAGGAGGTCCTGAGTTCAAATGTGACCTCAGATACTCAACACTTCCTAGCTGTGTGATCCTGGGCAAGTCACTTAACCCCAATTGCCTCAGCAAAATAATAATAATAATAATAATAATAATAATAATAATAATAATAATAATAATAATAATAATAATAATAATAATAATAATTTGAAGAAATGTTCAATTTCAGTTAGAAATTCATGAAAATAAAGGTGATTTTTTTTTCTTTCCAAGTTCATGGACCCCTTGAAATTTACCTAGAGACCCTTGGGGGATCCATTGATCCCAGTTTAAGAGCTTTGCTTTTTGGAATTGGGCTTTAAAGAACGATTAGAGGAGGTCAATTAGCGAAGACAATGAAACAGCTTCCTTTGATAAAATATTCTGGTTTTCTGAACCTCAAGCTGTAGAAGACTTCCCTAACACCCAGTTTATATCTCACCTGAAAAAATACAGGTTCTCAATCTTTATTTTTTTAACCTTAAGATACCAAAGGAGAGAATTTTAAAAATCAAACAAAAAGAATGAAGGGAGAGCTAAACATTTCATCTTGCTGATTGTACTTATCATGGTTATTACATTTAACTCAATCTCTGATCTCCTGTAGTACATATGTGTCAAGGCCACCTTTTTCCCATAAGAGACTTTTCTCAACAAAGGTTGCTTTGTCCAAAGCTGCAGCTCCTCTACCTTAGGGAAAGGTGAGCTTAAAGAAAAGAATAGTTTCTTTTTTCCCCCAAATCAAAAAAGCATTCATCAATGGCCTTGCCATAAAAGAATTTTATCCTTTCTGTCTGCAATTAGAACTAATAGAACAATAATAGTGACCGCTCTTGTTCTATATTCTGGGATCCCTTTCCAAATCACTGTCTGGAGGTCAGAACTGGCACTTTTTCTTGTACTGGGTGGAACAAGCCTGGCTTAAACAAGAGAAATCCAGAGACTTCAAAGGTGTGGAGACTGGGAAGATGCAATGAGAGAATTAACAAGTTAACTTATTATATTGACTTTGACTTTGCCTGAATTGCAGAATCCACTGATAATAGAAAGACCATACTAGTTGGTCTTAGGAGCAAGATTGGAACTGGGGAAGGTAGATTTCAGAGGACATCAAGTTCAACTCCTTCATTTCACAAATGAGGAAAGATATTGACCCAAAGATACCTTCCTACTCTTGGATTGAATTACACATTTCTTGCTGGGTCCAAGAATAAATCTATGTTGTTACTTTTTTTGTCTTCTGCAAATGTTTATTTCAGAAAATCATAATATCATAAAATTTTTCATGGAAAGTTGAGTTAAAAAGCAATTATCTGGCTTAGTCTCTGGGACTCAGTTTCTTCATCTATAAAATGATGGAGTTGGATTAGAATGCCTCTGCCAGTCCTTCCTGTTCTCAATCATAGCAGACATAATAAGAATGATTTAGGATGGAGCCAGTGGGACAGGAATAGAGTGCTGGACCTGGAATCAGTAAGACCCATCTCCCTGAGCTCAAAATCAGCCTCAGGTATTTACTATGTGAGTCTTTACCAGTCATTTAGCCTTGTTTGCCTCAGTTTCCTGATGTGTAAAATATGCTAGAAAAGAAAATGGCATTTTCTCTAGTATCTTTGCCAAGAAAACCCCAAATAGGGTAATGAAGAGTAGCATGACAAAAACAACTGAACATCTGCTTCAACTTCCCATCCAAAATAGGATCCTTCTTCACAAGATCCCAGAAAGCAGATTATCCCACCTGTTTGAATTTCTGCCACCTCCAGTCTAAGCTCCAGCATGGATGGAACTGGCATCTTTTAACTTTTTATCCTCAGATCTAATGTGCTGTGCCTGGCACAAAGTAGGTGATTAGCAAATGTTTACTGAATGGAATGAAATGTCTTCTGCATTGCTAAATGGTCCAGTGTAGAGTGGTGGGCCCAGGGTCAAAAAGACCCAAATTAAATCTTACCACAGCCACTTACAAATTTTGTGACCCTGGGCAAATTCCATAATCTGTATCTGCTTAAATTTTCTCAGCTGTAAAATTAACATAATATAACAAATAAGTGTTTAGCAATCTAGAAGTAGGTATTCAATAAATGCTTATTTCATTCCTTCCAGGGACAGCTTTGTAGAGCAGCCCATTCTTACCAAAACACCCCCCTGCTTCTTGCCTTTTATCTTCTTACTATAGTCTCCATGATACCTGTCAATCTTCCAAATATATTTAGCAGGATAATAATCCACATTCACATAGCATTTTGGGATTTATGACCATTTTCAAAACATTTTAGAACTTATATCACATGATAACCCTTTGAGATAATTTATGCAAATATTTTTCCCATTTTGTAGATGAGGAAACTAAGGATTGAAAAGTTATCTACACATCTAATAAATATGACTTAGATCCAGGTCTCCTAACTCTAGGTACAGTGGTTTTTCCAGGACATCCTTGACACTTTGGTATTTTGCTACATAATATTAAATATCTGTTTCCAAATACCTAAATGTTTGGCATTGGGGAAATAAAAACAACTATATCATTAACTATTTTTTTTCTTTTTTTATTGGATCAATCAAGAAACATCAATTATGACATTGTATAGATAGAAACTTTGTCCCCAATTTTCCCTCAGATTATTATACTTATTATATTATCCATTATCCAGAAGCTAGTCTATCATAAAAAATCACCTCACAGCATTTCCTAATATAGAAAATCTATTTCCACATTGTTTGCCAATCTGATAAAGACAACATAGCACCCACAATCTACAAGCTCTGCTTCAACTAAACATCTGCTTACGCTAA
Organism: Myrmecobius fasciatus; assembly: GCA_023553655.1. Classification (NCBI taxonomy): domain Eukaryota; kingdom Metazoa; phylum Chordata; class Mammalia; order Dasyuromorphia; family Myrmecobiidae; genus Myrmecobius; species Myrmecobius fasciatus. Next base: position 49,008 of record JAJPUD010002767.1, read on the forward strand.
GGCTAGTACTTTCACCTAATGGATTATTGGAAAAAAGAGAACTTTAGTTTCCCTTCTAGTTTAACAAATCCCCCCCAATAAGAAGCTTGTTAACCTCTTGTTCTAATTCCTTATTTTTATGTCTTTTGGGTCATTTCCCATATTTTATAGAAGGTTACCAATTTAATGAGCTGTTCAATATGTACATTCAGTCTTACTGAACTCTTAATTGTTTGTCTTGTACACAGTTCCATAGAAACACTTTTTTTCCCCCAGGCCATCTCTATGTCTGTGTAAAGGATCTTCAATGACCCAGAAATTTATGATCAATCTCTCTGGTAACAAAGATGAAAGTTTTTCAGGGAAAAAGCTTATAGAAGAAAACTAAAGGGCTAGAATAAAAAAGGGCAGCAGTAAACCATGGTTCAGACACTGTCTCTGATGATCACTAGTTGTATGGCCATAGATAATTCATTTAACCTTCTTTAGACTTGTTTCCTAATCTATTTAATGGATTTAATAATACCTATTTCTGTAGAGTCAGCCCATTTGGTGGATAGAAAGCCATTCTTTGAGATAGAAAGACATGAGTTCAAGCTTGCCTTTATTTCAGAAATAAATTATTTGATCCTGGGCAAACGTGAATTTCACTGTTTCATGCATCTGCCTAAAGTGTTATGTTATGATCCTCAAAACTGAGAATGAATGCTCCAGATCAGGCAGGTTGTGTATGGCAGAACAACTTGGCTGGATCTTAGATTATGATGCAAAAAGACTGGGGCATTGAGGTGGTACCATATTACCTACAATATTGAAAGCCAGGTAGGAGTTTGATTTTACTTGGCAGATCATAGGGAACTACAAAAGGATTTTTTAGAAAAGAAGTGATATGATCAGATAGGACAAGAGATAGAAGTCCAGAACTGATGTAAGAATGATTTGGATGGAGGAGAGAAAGAGGCAGGGTGATTATTTGGAGGATACTGCAAGATTCCAGGTGTGTGGTAATGAAGACTTGTGTATAAGGGTGGTAGCTCAGTGAAAAGGAGGAGGGGACTAATAAGAATTTGCCAAAGGGTGATTTTTCCCTTTGAAGTCATTTAATCTTTCAAATGAGATTATAAACTCCATAATGGTTAAAACCATGTCTTATTTACTTTTTTGCAAGGTCAGCACAATTGTTTAATTAAAGTCATTGAACAAATGGATAAAACTGCTAACTTTTACACTGTGTTTTAAGATTTGTAAATCACTTTTATATAGATTATCTCATTTGAACCTCACAACAATCCTGTCAAGTAGGTACTACAAATATTCTCATCATTTTACAGAAGAGAAAACCAAAGATCAAAGCATTTAAGTGATTCAGATGTCAGAAGAAGGATTTGAACAGTGGTCTTTCTGCATACCACATGCAGCTAAGTGGTAGAGTGCATGAAATGTTGGGCCTGGTAGCAAGAAGAGTTGAATTCAAATCTAGCCTCATATGTCCCAGGGTTAAATAACCCTGTTTGCCTCAGCGTTTTCATCTGTAAAAGGAGCTGGAGAAGGAAATGGCAAACCAGTCTTTTTGCCAAGAAAACCCAAATGAGGTCAAGAAGAGCTGAACACAACTGAAAAGATGGAACAACTAGTTTCTGCCTCAGTTTTCTCATCTGTAAATCATGGTTTCAGGGGGAAAGTTCTAAGGTACCTTCCAGCTCTAGATCTATGATCCTTTGACTCCAAACACAAACTTTCTCCATTGTACCATGCTGCCTCTTTGAATGAATGATTCCTTGGAAGCCAGCTGCTTCCTTGTATCTTGGGCACTAGGGATGGCAGAGTTTTATAAGCTTTCAGTGGGCCTAATGCTACAAGCTAGAAAGCAGAATATAAAGAAAGGTGATTTCTAATTGCAACTTGCACTGTTCTTATTAAACCCCACTCTTTAATCATCGGGGTCAAATGTCAGAAATAATTTAATTCCTTCTCTAGTTGACCCAACTAGTCAAGTCTCTTCTTTCAGTCTCTTGTTAAAAATGGGGCTTTTAGATGAATCATCTGTTTATTCTGTCCTTCCAGTGTTTAGTCAGGGGCTCCAGGCACTTAGGGCAGCCAGTCTGTTCCCTTTCACAGCTCTGTTGTTTTACTGAATAGTGAATTGAACATCTAAAGCACCGAAATCAAACTTTCCTTTCCTCTTCCCCTACGTTCTCAAAACATAGCTTCCCTAAAAAGAAAACTAAAAAGAAAAGGGACTTTTTAAAAAAGAAAATTCTGTTTAGATTTTCACATGCTATTTTAAATTTACAAAACTAAACATGCCTGTTCATTTAATCTTCCTTTTAGCTGTCTGGTTTTCATCAAACCAAACATCAGTCCAAACGGGTTTTGTTTGAAACCTAGAGAAAAAGTCTATAGAAATGATTGGAGTGCACTTATCAGTCAGAAAATTGATCAATGCCCTTAGTGGAAAGGGAAGTGAATGCTGACTTTGGAGGAAGAAAATCTGGGCTCAAATTCTGATTGTGCTACTTACTACTTGGATAATCTTGGACAAATTACAACCTCTCTAGATTTGAATTGTAATTTCCTCATCTGTAAAGTAAGAGGGTTGGACTAGATGACTGACCACTGAAATCCCTTGAGAGGTGAATCTGTGATCTCACAATCCCAGTGTCAATAATTCAAGTCAATCATTCAAGATTTACTAAGGTCTGGTTGTAAGCAGAGCATAGAGCTGAGTATTTGAGGGAGAGAAAAACAGCTATAGCGCCTTAATTCATGGAACTTACAGACTAGTCAGGAAAGAAGATACACACATAGATAATAAAAATAACACATAAGTGTTAGTAGAGAGGTGCAAACCAAAACGTTTTGTGAGGTCAGAGATGAGACCAACTGAGGCTTTGTGAAGGGGGTGACATTTGCCATGAGCTTCAATGGTTGGGATATTCAATGGATAAGCCCCTAAATTTTGTGATTCTCTGTTTTCTCATCTGGAAAACAGGAATAATAATATTTTTACTACCTTCCTCATAGGGTGATTGTGAGGATCAAATGAGCTAATGCATGTAAGTTCAAGAATTCTGGTTTTATTTTTGCAATACTTCAAGAATATAGGATTTCACTGATGTAGGGAGAATTGTCACCAAGCCCATACTGGAGGCTTTTCTATCTTGCTGAAACATGCTGGAGCTTATCCTCCTCTGTTATGGACTTTAGAAATCTGTGCTCCTCCACAGCACAATGAGGTCCTGGAGTACAACTTTTTTGATACTATCTTTGCAAAACAGCATGCACAGCAAAGTATAATAATAATAACTTCATTTATTTAGCATATTAAAGTTTGCAAAGTCCTTTAGACATATTTTTTCATTCAGTCTTCACAGAAATTCCCATATTACAGAAGAGGAAACTGAGGCAAACAAAGATTAAGTGTCTTGCTCAGGGTCACCCAGATAGAAAATTAAACTGCTATTGAGATTCAATCAATCAGTAATCACTAGTTGAGAATCTACGTTATGTGAATTGAGAAATTTCCTTGAGACATATAAAAAATAAAAATGAAAAGTCACAACCATTAAAGAGTTATATTTTATAGGGGAAATAATGCCCCAGTATGCTACACGAAGAGGGAGAAATAATACATGGGATAATAAAGTTGGAAAGAGTGACTGGACTGAATCAAGCACAACAAAAATTAATCTATTTTAGAAGCAACACAATTTTGAAAACATTGAAAGATTTATTTCCAAGACATCATAGAAGTTTACCAAATAATCACTGGAAATCATAAACAAGGATTCACAGGATAAGTCTATAAAACTTTTAAAGAAAAATGAGTATCCCTACCTCAAAAATTATTCCCAAAATCTAAGAACTGTATTAGAATTCCCTTATGAGACAAAAAAAAAAAATAGTCTAGTGCCTAATGCCTAAACCAAGGAAAGATAAAATATGGAAATATAGTCCAATATTATTATTCAATATTAAGTCAAAAATTTTAAATAAAATTATATGTAACAGATTATAACAATTTATCCAAGAAATCATTCAGTATGATCAAGTAAGATTTATATCAGGGATGCAAGTATCGCTCAACATTAGGGAAAAAAAATCAACATACTTTAAAAACCAAAGCATACAAAACCACACGATCATCTCAATAGATTCAGAAAAAGTCTTAGACAAAATACAACACACTTTTATGCTATATAGTACAATATAAATGATAGGAAGAGAGGTACATTTTAATATCTTGAAAAGCATCTATCGAAAACCAAAAGCAATGGAAATATATCAGAACCTTTTCTAATAAATATGAGTATTTATTGTGAGGAATTGTCTTTAAGTGAGGAAAGGCTGCCATTAGATATAGTTATGGAAAATTAGTAATACCAATGAGAAGAAAAAAGAATTAAAGGAATAAAAATAGGTGAAAAGAAAATAAAATTATCTCTATTTGCTGGTGATATGATGGTTTACTTGAAAAATCCTATAGAATCATTTTCAACCTATCTCTTCATGGAGATGGGAAGACCACAGATATTAGACATTGAATACATTTTTAGGGTTTTTTTCATGTATCTGTCAGTTATGCTGACTTCTTTTCTTCTCTAAAAAATAAGATTTGCCATATGGAATGGCTCTTTGGAAGGAGGAGAAAGAATATATAGCATACTATCATGATTTAAGAAATAAAAAAAATATATCAACAAAAAAAGAAAATAAAAAACAGTATTGTTACCCCAAAAGATAATCAAAAAAATAACTGTAGCTATTAATTCTTATGTGTCATGTCTGCCATATGTACTTTCATTGTTGTTCTTTGTCCTTTTTTCTCAAAGAGGATCACGATATAAAATTGTCTGAAGATATGGTGACTACAAATGATTCCATAGTATTATTGTGGTTTATTATACAATTATTTCTTTGGTAAATTTAATATTTCCTTAAAACTTCTCCTCCCACAAGTCATATCCTTTGCATAGGTTAAGGTAATACAAGATTGACACATATAACCATAGAAATAATTTTGCTTAATGACCCTCCAATTGTCAATATCAAGCAAGGCACAAATCAAAGAGATGTTTGCTCACCAAAGATGTTACTGTGATGGACAACATCTTGATCAAAATCTAAGAAAGAGAGAAAATTTTTGTGAAGCAGAGAGACTGGTTAAAGCCCCAAGCCTCAGAGCATGCTCAGATCTGCCTGTTCTCATGGGTTAGATGGAGGATGCATAATTATTCCCTACCTTGTGACAGTGCAACAAATGGAACTTTCGGAAATCTGTTTCTAGCCATACATGTCTGATGGATTGATACTGGGGAATGATGAAGTCTCTTAATTGGCTGAGTATCTGGAAGGAGGGATGATAAGGAACTGTTGAACCAGATCTGGTGATACTGATCCAAAGGAGTGATACTGATCTTTCCTGGCAGTAAATAGGGCTTAAGTGTGGTGAGCTGCTAAGTGAGGAGGAGAGAGGAAGCAGGCTGCATTCCCACTGGTAGAATGTGTGTGTAAACCATGGTTCTTTTGTGTTTGTTCCTTCATGATGTTAAGTAAATAAACATCCTAAAAGGAGAGTTCCCCAGTGACTTGGAGACCAATCAGATCCATAAGTGTTCTCACAAACAATAAGAGGCTAAAGTAGAATATACCAGTTGGTGATTCCAATTAACTCAAACATAAAAATTTATTTAATGACTACAAGTTATAAAATAGCCCAATCGACAAGAATTCAAAATTGTAGGTGATTCCAATTAATTCAAACATAAAAAAAGAATGATAAAGCGAGTATCTACAGAAGTAGAATAAGAACCAGGAAACAGTGACAGCTTTAAAAATTGTGACCCGTTGGGACAGAAAGCAGCACTAGCTATGAACTCTAGAAACTCAGGAGAGAGCCATATCTAAGGAAAACAAGACCAGGAGTCAGGAGTTACCTCTTCGCCACAGATGCTCTCTACACATAGGCCTTACCACCTTTGAACTTCATACCTAAACTCACTATTCTCAGGGACTTTATATGTGCAAAGAGAGAGTATGTCCCCAGTTTAAGTGGAATGTTTTACAACATGTTATTTCTCCTGCTATACCTTCTCAGTAAATCCCTTTTTAAAACCTAATTGAGTTCTACTAGTTGATTAATAACAGAGCAAATGTTGGTAAGGACTTAGAAGCTAGAATGTTAAAAACAAACAAAAACAAACAAACAAACCAAAAAAACCCCACAACCTTTCAAAGTTAAAACTCTAAATCCTGAGCAAAGCAATAATTAAGTATACTCTTGGGGACCCCATCTGCCAATGGTAGAGAGTTTTAAAAGTAAGCCCTTCTGGATTGGGGTGGTATACTATATTGGTAAGTATTTCAAATACTCCTGTTTGTTTATGACAGTATGTTAATTACAGAAAACCCCAGAATAAGAGGGGTCCAAAATGAAATCTACAAATACTCCAAAAAAAAAAAAAAAACAGGATCCAAACAGGAAATTCCAAATGGATAAAGAATGCTGATTCCTTAGTCTATGACTTGCAATTAGTTGGAAAGTCAGCCTATTGTACTAATACAACATATTTTGGACAGGCACTGCTGTCTATGATACAAGCACCCATCTTTTCAATATCCATGTTATATGACTACAAGTTATGACAGCCCAATCTACAAGAATTCAAAATTGTAGGTGATTCTAATTAACTCAAACATTAAAATTTACTTAATGACAAGTTATAAAACAGCCCAATCTACAAGAATTCAAAATTGTAGGTGATTCCAATTAACTCAAACATTAAAAAAAAGAAAAAGAAAAAAGATCATAACATTTGTTTAAATGCAGGAATAATCTAACATCAAATTCCAGCCACAAACCTGGGTCATACCTTCCTTCCAATAGACACAATGGCTACAGGGTAGAATAGGTATACAAAACAAATGTAAAGTCTAACTTCAACCTTCTGTATAAATCCAATAATCATATAATATTCCCATTACTCCCCAATAGTTTTTTGATTTGGAATTATGTCACTTAAAAATTTCTAAACTCCAAAGGTTAGGATGAAGGAAAGGAAATTTTAAAAAGAAAAAGGAAATTAAGAATCCCTTACTCCAATACTTCAATAATAAGTGATTTCCTTGGTGTTGATCCTGCTATTGCCACTGTGGATTGAATCTTTTTAATACCTTAGTAGATAGTCTCTTGAGCTATGGTAAAATGGAAGCCTTTCTGAAAGTGACTTAAATAGTTCCAGGATAATAGATTAAAAGACCTTCTATAATAACCCAATTTGAAGGCTTTTCAACCTTGCATGACCTGCCAGAGTTTGTACTCTTCAAGTCTTTGAGAACACAGAGTCACCTCCATGACATAATGAAGCTTTGGAATAGGATTTTAGTAGAGGGACATATCTGCATAGAAGGAACACTACCAGTGAAAATAAGAAATGAAACCTTGGCCATTTGTATGGGATGCCTTTTAAAGATCTTCACAAAGGACACTGTTCTGATAATGAAGACCATTTTCACTTTTAATATCTTACCTAATCGCAGCTATCATTTCTTTACCTTTTAGGTACAGTGTATTGGAACTGAAACATTATAATATATTGAAGTTAAAGGTTCAGGGAGAAAAAAGAAAAAAATGTGAGATGGTAGAGTACATCAAGAAAAAACAAAACTGGAAAATGTTTGATGAAGAGAAAGTTTTTTGTATATAGGTCTTCATCATGAGTTAGAGGAGTAAATGAGTAGAACATATAGATGGGAAGGAAGTCCTCACTAGTTCATTTAAATGGTTAGATGGAAAACCAGTATAGGTTTATATTGCAAATTATATGTATTTCTTTCCCTGTTCAATCAAAAGAACAATTAAACCTGAGTATAGAGAAATATTTTAAATTCATGGGTTAAATTTTTGTAAACTTAAAAAGGGGAAATAAAGAAAAAGAAGGAAGGGAGGAAAGGAGCAGAAAAGTAAAGAAGAAATAAAAGGAAAGGAAAGAGAAAAAGGGAAAGAGGGAGGGAGGGAGGAAGAAAAAGAGGAAGGGAGGATGTACATGACCGTTTATTAAGCACCTACTATGTACCAGTCACTGTGTTAAGCAGTAGTTATCTCATTTGATCTTTGCAACAACCCTGGGATGTAGGAGCTATTATTATCATTTTACAATTGATGAAACTGAGGCAGACAGAGATTAAGTAATTGTCCAGGATCACATAAACTAAATGGCTGAACTCAGATTTGAACTCATGATGTAGTAGAGTACTATCTAGTTGGACTACCTAGTTGCCTTTAGGGATGCTAAGGCACTCTCTTTATCTCTTGACATCATGTAGATACCACTAGAGCACTTGAGGTATTCAAGAGTTATCTCTCACTCTTTTTATGTGAAAAGCCCATCTTTTTTTTTAGTACTACATCTTCCTGGAGACATTCTTTTCAAAGAATGCCTTGAGTATATCTTCCATGCCATATACCTCTTCTTCCCATTTGGTGGACCCTGAACTCCAGTTCTTTGGAGGCATTCCACCATCACAAGAGAACAACACCATCTTATTAGGAAGATGGGTCTTTATTTCAGAGAGTTATCTGGGAGTCATTAAAAATACTGTACAATGCAGTCTACATGCAGTCTACACTTTTGATTATGAGCAATATAAATGTTTTAGGTTTTTAAAAAAGCCACTATTTTTGTCAGTTCCTAGGTTTGTATATAGCATTG
>JAJPUD010002767.1:62697-109260 GCA_023553655.1 Myrmecobius fasciatus
GTTTTTAATTTGTTCTTTCTCTAGCTTTTTTAGTTGCAAGCCCAATTCATTGATTTTCTCTTTTTCTATTTTATGCAAATAAGCATCTAGAGATATAAAATTTCCCCTTATTACCGCTTTGGCTGTATCCCACAAATTTTGGTATGAGGTCTCATTATTGTCATTCTCTTGAATGAAATTAGTAATTGTGTCTGTAATTTGCTGTTTCACCCATTCATTCTTTAGGATAAAATTATTTAGTTTCCACTTGCTTTTTGGTCTATTTTCTCCTGGCCTTATATTGCATGTGATTTTTATTCCGTCATGATCTGAAAAAAATGCATTTATTATTTCTGCCTTCCTGCATTTGATTTTGAGGTTTTTGTGTCCTAACACATGGTCAATTTTTGTATGAGTTCCATGGACTGCTGAGAAAAAAGTAAACTCCTTTCTGTCTCCATTTAATTCCCTCAAAGATCTATCATACCTAACTTTTCTAACATTTTGTTTACCTCCTTAACTTCTTTCTTATTTATTTTGTGGTTTGATTTATCAAGTTCTGAGAGAGGGAGGTTGAGATCCATTAAGTCTATCTTTGCTTTTACTTGGTCTGAGATCAGGATTGCTACCCCTGCTTTTTTTTGTTCACCTGAAGCATAATAGATTCTGCTCCAGCCTTTTACCTTCACCCTGTATGTATCTCTATGTTTTAGATGTGTTTCTTGTATACAACATATTGTTGCATTCTGGTTTTTAATCCAATCTGCTATATGCTTCTGCTTTAAGGGAGAGTTCATTCCATTCACATAGTGACTGAAATTTTAGAAACAAAAATCTTTAATGGGCTTTGTAAAGAGGAAAACATTCCTGTGTGGTTCTATTGTTGTTGTTCAGTTGTTTCAGACCCTTTGTGACCTAATTTGGGATTTTCTTGTTAAAGATATTAAAATGATTTGCCTTCTCTGGCTCATTTTACAAATGAGGAAACTGAGCCAAGCAGGGTTAAGTGATTTGCCCATGATCACACAGCTAATAAGTGACATGCAGGTAAATCTTTCTGACTCCAGGCCTGACATTTTGTCCCATCTAGTTGCCCTAGTTATTCAGAAGTTAAACCCACACTATCAATTAGCTATGATGGTTTTCCTCCAAGTAATGGATTTTAAAATTAAATATGAAATTTCTCTTTCTGGTTCAGGGGAAAAAAAAAACTCAACAAACCTATATCAAGCATCAATTGCATCCACTTTTTGTGGATCCATGAATTTTCCTTCAATGATGAATAGAACTGAAAAGTAGCTGTATATCTTCTTGATGAACCAGTTCAACTCTACGTTGTTCTCTTCTTTTTTTTTCTAGCACTGTGCTAGGTACTGAGGACATAAAATAGAAAAACATGCCCTCCAAAAGGTTAGAACAGAAGTACATGTTTTCATCTTGTCTCCAGGGCCACCTGAGTCATTATAATAACAGGATTTTCTTCTTTTTTGTTTTGTTGTTGTTGGGTATTCTTTTGGAGTTCTTCCCATGTATACCAGTTTCCTGTTTCTGCTTTTTTCACTCTGCACCTATTCATATTTATTTTTAATCTGAGTAATTATTGAGAGGCCAGGTTAATGGTAGCAAATTTTCATTCAAGCTTCAAGTTACAAAAATAAAATAAACATTAATTAACATCAGATTTTTACTGTTCACTAACTTGCCTGTGCCATGTGTCTGCCTCAAGCTTTCCCCTGTCTAAATTGTGAAACTCCCTCTGGGCCTCTATCCTTAGTACAATGAAGCTATGCATACACTGGCTCATGAATGCAATGTATACTTGCAATGTTCTGTTACCTACTTATCTGGATAATGGCTAAAGGGAAAGAGAACAGTAGTTTATTATGAACCCTCCATTTAGTTTCTCTTTCGTATTGAGTGGAAAAGGAAGTGAGAGCTTTGTCTCTTATTTTAGAATGCTTTTTAGCCCCCCAAATTCCCTTAGCTTTTTCATGCAGAGTAGAAAATGAAATAAACATAGTATGAGAATTGTTTAATGAAGCCATCTGGAATCAGTCATTTCCACAATTAAGAATTTAAAATATAATTTGAAATAACCAGTGAGAACACAATCAAAGAGTATTGCATGAAACTTAGGCAGTCCTTTAGAAACAACTAGGAAGCTACTGATAAGTATGGAGGATGGGCATTTTTTTTCCTTTTAGGAACATAATTTACAGAATTTCATTTGTTTTCCTTTAATGATGGATAGAGCTGAAAAGTAGCTGTGTATCTTCTTGATGAACCAGTTCAATTCTACATTATTCTCTTCTTTCCCTTATCTTCCATCTTCCCCAAGCACCAACCTTATATCAATAGCATCATCTACTACCTTCATTCCAACTTACATACTGCTGAACAAAGCTTGAGAAAATCATAAAATTGTAGTGATGGGTCTGCTTCATATTTATGTTCCATAATCTCAACTGGGAATTCACTGTAGCGTGGTACCTTTATACCTTGCTAACCAATTCACCATCCCACTCATCAGAGTAGCTTTTCTTTACCTTTTTATCCCTCTTTACATCTCCCATGGTTCTTCCCCCATTCTATAAACTTAGAACTTTGCCTCATATTTCTCTGAAATAATTGAGGTCATTCATTCACTGAGAGATCCCTCCTATCTCCTGCTCATCTCACATAACAAAGAATCCTTCTATCATCTCCTTCATCTTTGTCTATAAAGAGGGGGCATAATCCCATTTTATCCCATCTTCTCCTATAGATTATCACTCTGTCATCTTTACTTTCTTACTAATAGTCAATCTCTTCCTGTCTACCAGCTGCTTCCCAGATGCCTATAAACATACCTATAGTTAAACATACCTATATCTTCTATATTCTTTTAAAATCCTCACTTAACTCATCCATCCTCACTAGCTATAATCCTCTATTTCTTTCCCTTTTTACAAATAAATTCCTTAAGAAAATGATGTATGGTCAATGCCTCCATTTTTCTCTAATTCTCTTCTCAACTCTCTACAATTTGGTTTCCAATCTCAACATTCAAATGAAATTCTTCTGTCCAAACCTATCAATGACTTCTTCAGTGCTAAATTTAATGGTCTTCTCTCAGTCTTTATTCTTTTTTAGTTCTCTGTAGGCTATACTACTGTTAATCTCTCTCTTCTTTCTAAGTTTTTGTAAAACTGCTCTCTCCTAGTTCTTTTTTATACATGTCTCAGTTTCTTTTGTTACATGTTCATCTAGATCATATGCACTAAACATGGGTATCTCCCAAGGTTCTGTCATAAGCATTTTCTTCTCCCTGTTTCATTTCATTTCATTTAATCATCTCCTCATGCTCAGCTCCCATGGACTTAATTATCATTTCTGTACAGATAATTCTCAGATCCATCCAGCCCCAAACTCTTTCTTGATTTTTGGTCTTGCATTTCCAATTGCCTGTTAACATTTTGAACTGGATGTTCTATAATTATCTTAAATTCAACACATCTAAATCTGAACTCATCTTTTTCCTCTAGTCCTCTAGTCCTCAGTTTCCGTTACTGTCTCAGTAACCTGACTTAAAACCTAGGTGTCATCCTTGACTTCTCCCTTCTCTCCATATCTTCAGTTTCTGAGTTCTATTTTTCCTTCTTCTTCAAATCTGTGCCCTCTCTTTTCTGACACTACCATTCCTGATATGCAGGCTCTTGTTACCTCATGCAATATAATATTGCAATGACCTTCTGGTTGGTCTTCCTGCTTTAACCCACTCCCTACTCCCATACATTCTTTGATAAATCAACTTTCCTTATGCACTCATCTGACAATGTCACCCATCCTACCCCATCCCACTTTAAGAAACTCCAGTGATCTCCTATAACCTCCAGTTATAAAAATCCTGTTTGGCTTTTAAAGTCCATCCTACCTTTCCAATGTTTGTATGATTTACTCTCCTTCTTGTCCAGTAACACTGATCTTCTTGTTCAAGTAAGACACTCCATTTTCAAATGGTACACATTTTCACTGGCTGGTCCCTATACCTTCGATGCTCTCCTTCCACATCTTTCTGGCTTCCCTCGTCTCAGTTAAAATCTCACTTTTTGTAAGATGTTCTTGCTTCCCCTTAGTGTTAATTCCTCTCCTCTAATTTACCCCATATAAATCTTGTTTGCATGTAGTTATTTGTATATTTTCCCCTGTTAGACTGTGAGTTACTTGAAGGGAAACACTATTTTTGCTTTTCTTAGTATCCTCAGTGCTAGGACAGAGCTGAGTATGTAGTAGGTGTTTCATAAATTCTTGTTACCTAATTGAATGCAAGTGACCAGCCATGGTTTTTAAGAAAAAGCACAATGTCCAATACAAAGCCTGCCTCTTTCTTACTCACCAATCTTACAGGGGTTTTAAGACAGTGAGATAATATTTCTTAACTATATTAAAAACTCAGATTTCTTAGAGATTGGTATTAAATGGAAGGTGGTAGAATAATTAAAATGTTACTTAAGCCAATTTATAGTATTTTTAACTGCAATCCAAGTTAAAGTGGGGTTGAGGAGTTAGGGAACCCAGTCATTTGCTTCCAAATACAGATTCATGAAAAAATATAACTTCAATTACCTGGGAGAAATATATTCAGAAGATATGCTTAAGTCCTTGCCCTGATATTTGGGGCTGTTAGGTGGCACAGTGGATTGAATGCCAGTCCTGGTGTCAGGAAGACTCATCTTCCTGAATTCAAATCTGTCTTTCAGATTTTTACTAGCTGTGTAGGTCACTTAACTTTGCCTCAATTTCCTCATCTGTAAAATGAACTGGAGAGAGAAATAGCAAACCATTCTTGTATCTTTATCAAGAATACCCCAAATGGGGTCTCCAAGAGTCAGATATGACTGAACAACAACCCCCAAGAGAGATGCTATTTCTCAGACCAGGTCCCTGCCCTAGTATTAAGGGACTCAGTATAACCTCCTGGTGATGTCAGTTTCCTAACACATGCTGCCTTATTTATATAGGTGGGGCTTGGAAACATTGCTAAATATTTTGCTAAAATTTGCATACAAAGGATATACTTGGACCTGTCTGGCAGATTGGGAAAGGTCAGATAGGGTGGAAAACTTTGTTTATTAGGGAGGGAGTTTGAAGTCTTGATTGGAGTAATAATGAGAGAATCAATCTAGCAACAAGAAAAAGCTTCCTCTTGAATATACAACATAGAACTTTAGAGCTAGAAAGGCCTTAGGGTTCATCTAGACTATGAATTATTAGCATTGTATGAAGCATTGACCTCTTTGGCAGTCTGCTAAAGATTTTTAAAGCATCTTCAGCATGTTTTTAAAGGTATTAAAATAAAATATATAGGATTACTAATGAAATCAATTATGTGGAAATTGTTCCAAACCTTTTTTAAATAAATTCCTGGTTATGAACTCTGGCTCTAATTTACCTTTTTCATTTTTAGATGAAGAAATTGAGGGTTAGGGAAGCTAAATAATTTATCTAAGCAATTAATGGCAGAGCACAGTTTTCTGAAGAATTTTAAAAAGTTATTTATAGGAACAAGGACTGGACTTGTGATTTCATTGTTAGGTGGGAATTCCCAGATGATAAAACTCCTGTCAGTTCAGGATAGTCCCTTCTCTGCAACATGATAATCATAAAGAGTTATCTAGAGCTCTGAGCAGTGAGAAGTTACATTTTGCTCAGGATTCTAAAGATAATATGCATCAGGATTTGAACCCAACTCTTTCTGGCTCTGAGTTCAGCTCTCTACCCAATAAAGCCATGCTGCCTTTTTCTTAAAACAAAAACAAAACACTTTCTTGCTCTCTTTTGGTTTTTTGCCACCTTCATTTTTTTAATGGATCACTTCCTTTCTCCTTTCTTATCCCATAAACCATCCCCTTGAGTGAGTAGATAGGTAGGATGGTGGGGCACTGATCCTAGAAGAAGGAAGACCCGAACTCAAATATAGCTTTAGATACCAGCCCTGTGACCATGGGCAAGTAGCTTCAGTTTTCTCATCTGTAAAACAGAAATAATTATAGCGCCTACTTCCTTGAATTGTTGTAAGGACATAATAAAATATTTGTGAATTTCTTTTTAAACCTTAAAGTGCTTATATGCTAGTTATTATTATTACTATTAATACATAAAAACAGAAAGGAGAGAAGTAGTGCAGTAAAATTAGCCAATATATCAATTGGGTTTGACAGCATATACAATGCTGAAGAATCTTCTGATGATAAATAATGTAATAAGTTTCAAAGAAATGAAATAAAAAGTTTCTCCAGAAAGCTTTTTAACAGTGGATGTATATCTGAAGCAATTTATGTGAAGTTTTGCCCATAAACAAAGGGAATGTAGTCTTTCTGATCACATCAAAGGCAGAAGCACAATTATTTGAAGAAAAACTAAACTATTTCACCGTGTAGGGCTCTCCCAGACCTAAAGACTATTTACACTTTCGTTTGATCTAAAAGTAAACAATATAGGTTGGAACTTCCTGTTTGGACCCTAGATAACTAAAACTTGATAGTCTCTATCCAAGGTCATACCCATTGAGCAGCCACCATCAAGGCCCTAGCCGTGAGGCTAATCTTGCCAGTGTATCTATATGGTCCCCAAGGTACCAAAAATGGATGAGTTTGAATTACAAAATGGTATAGGAGAAATGACCCTGGACTGAAACTCAAGAAAGAGACCAAAGTCTGTTACCAACTAACCATGTATCATGAAACCAGTCACTTCACAATCTGGACCTTCATGTTTTCATTTGTAAAGAAATAGGGTTGGGCCAAATCAGAGATTCTGAACCTTTTCTATGTCATGGACTTTCTTTGGGAGACTGGTGAAAGTCTTTGGGTTCCTCTCAGAATCATGTTTTTAGATGTGGAAAATAAAGTACATAGGTTTACAAAGGAAACTTTTTATAATAAAATACAAGTATTTAAAAAAAAAAGTTTAGGTATGCCCAAAGGGCTATCAAACTGTGCATACCCTTTGATGCAGCAGTGTTTCTACTGGGCCTGTCTCCCAAAGAGATCATAAAGGAAGGAAGGGGACCCACATGTGCAAAAATGTTTGTGGTAGCCCTTTTTGTAATGGCAAGAAACTGGAAATTGGATAGTTGCCCATCAATTCGGGAATGGCTGAATAAAATATGGTATATGAATGTCATGGAATATTATTGTTCTATAAGAAATGATCAGCAGGATTATTTCAGAAAGAGACTTACATGAACTGATTCTAAGTGAAATGAGCAGAATCTGGAGATCATTATGCATGGCAATAGCAAGATTATAAAATGATCAATTCTGATGGACATGGCTCTGGTCAACAATGAGGTGATTCAGACCAGTCCCAATGGTCTCATGATGAAGAAAACCATCTGCACCCAGAGAGAGAACTGTGGGAAATGAATGTGGACAACAACAGAGAATTTTCATCTTTTTGTTGTTGTTTGCTTGCATTTTCTTTCTCATTTTTTTCTTTTTGATCTGATATTTCTTGTGCAGTACAATATTTGTGGAAATATGTATAGAGAAATTGCACGTGTTTAACATATATTGGATCACTTGCTGACTGGGGAAGGGGGTAGGGTGAAAGGAGGGGAAAAATTGGAACACAGGGTTTTGTAGGGATGAATGTCAAAAATTATTCATGTATATATTTTGAAAATGAAAAACTTTAATTAAAAAAAAAGTTAAGGGCTTGAGATTAAGAATATCTGGGCTAAATGACTTTAGAGCAGTAGGATCCCAGGATAAAGTAGATGACTTCTAAAGGTCTTTTTTTTAAGTTCTAAAATGTGCCTTAACCTAACTCTAGATGCAAGCCAAACTCACTGTGAGTTCTTAGAGATAATTTTTCTTTGGGGTAATTGTTCCTTCTTGCATCATGGGATAGGCTGTAGGACACTTTTGGTTTTACAATTTAGAGATTAATAAAAAAAATAAATAAAAAATAAAAAAAACATAAAAATGTAAGAAAAAAAAAAGTCAAAGTCAGCCAGACAGGGTTTCCAAACTTCATTGGTGACTCCAGTTCTGTGCTTGAGGATCTAGAAATGTTTATAAACCTACCCTAATACTTAAATGCTGACCTTTTATGCTTCTTTATGGATACTACCCAGTATGAATGCATTTATGTACTCTCCTTAACTTACTTCTGTCTTTATATATATGCTTTCATCTTTCCCTACAGGCTCAGGGGAAGAATTATTCCCCCTAGATGAGAGTCCTTCTCCTCTGTACCTCCCCCATCCCTTCATACTTTATTTCCATAATTATCCAGTTATGTCTTCTTAGGATCTCTAATTTCTGTCTCTTCACAAACTTTTCTTCCACATATTTGGGTCCTACTCTCTTAAAAAAAAAAAATTCAGCATCTTTCAGTCCTGTTATTCTTTCAAGCAACTTTCTTCCCAGTTCCCAGAGTAAGGAGCCCAATACCTGTTTTGTCCATTTCCTATCTTTTTACTTCCTAGCTGTCCATAATATGGTTTTTATATTCACCACTCTTTTCAAGGTTTCAATTAAATCATTTTCCAGTCATGTCTAACTCTTCCTGACCCACTTGGGGTTTTCTTGGCAAAGATATGGGAACACTTTACTATTTCCTTCTCCAGCTCATTTTAAAGTTAAGGAAACTGAGGCAAACAGAATTAAGTGGCTTGTCCCAGATTACACAGCTACTATCTGAGGCCAGACTTGAGATCAGGTACATCAATTGATAAAAAAAATTTAAAAATTAAAAATTAAAAAAAATTTTCTTGGTCATTCAGTTGTTATTGTTGTTTAATCAGTAAGGTCTGATTCTTGATCCCATTTGGTTTTTCTTGACAAAGATACTGGAGTGGTTTGCCATTTCCTTCTCCAGCTCATTTTACAGATAGGAAACTGAGACAAACAGAGTGACTTATTCAGGGTCACACAGCTAGTATCTGAGACTGGATTTGAACTCAGGAAAATGAGTTTTACTGACACTAGGCCCAACACTCTGTGCACTAGTGTGTCTATCTAGCTGCCCCATTAAGAAGCTCTACATTAGGAAGCTGAATAGGTGCACATGTCCCATTAGTAGGTAACTGTAGTTATTTAAGAATGAAACAAAATATTTTTCTTCAATTTATTTTTCAAATGATTACTATACTATACTAAATATTAAATTGTTTGTACTTAATCACTCAATAAATAGAAAGGGTAGAAATTTCTTTTGGCCTAAGGGTGTTGTGAAAAAAAAAATTACTAAGATACTAAAGTTTCAGTGAACAAAAAGAAGTATGAGAAATGTTGCTTTAAAGATTGGGAGGGGAAGAGGTTGTATGACTGTGATTATACCAGGAAATAGCCTCTGGATTGGTGTTGATAGAGCCGTGTGCCAGGCCTGGGACAATGATCAGGGGACTGAGAAGAAATAGGAATAGTGATAAGGCTATACTGGTTATAAATTGTTAGGAGACTGGAAATGCTTAGCTTCTAGATTTCGATTCAGTAAAACTACTTTTCTTTAATGATAAATTAATATCCTAAGCTTTTAATACAGTATAATTTCTGTTATTGGGCAGCTAGGTGGTTCAATGGAGAGAGTGCTAGGTCTGAAGGCAGGAAGACCTGAATTCAAACATGGGCTTAGACACTTACTAGTTGTGTGACTGTTTGTCTCAGTTTCCTCATCTGTAAAATGAGCTAGAGAAGGAAATGGCAAACCACGTTAGTATTTCTGCCAAGGAAACCCCAAGTGGGATCACAAAGAGTTGGATACAATTGAAAATGACTAAATAACACAACAAATTTCTGTCTTTAAAAAGTGAGAGAAGGTCTCAGAGCTAAGAAACCCTAGGTTCTAGTCCTGCCTTTGACACAATACTAGTCATTGTGTGACCCTGTTGAAGTTACTAGTTTAGAAATTGTCCTCAGATAATTTTTTATGATTATATCTTTTGGGGAAAGTGCCAATCTGAACTGGTAAAGGAAAATCCTAGAGCTCCAGGTCTATTTTCTATCCTATTATCTTTTCTACAATTTTAAAATCTGATTCTTCTTCTATCAAGTTATATTTCAGTATTTATATTTGGGCTGTAAGTAACCCAAAAAATGGGGAGAAAAATTTTCCTTTTTTCCTTTTTTACTACACTGAAAAATTATTACATATCATAAACACTTAGTAAACATTTTAAAAAGTGATATTTGTGTTTCTGAATTTAAGTCAATTATTTTTTATTGTTATTCTAAATTGTTAGCATTTAGAACTTGTGAGGAATCTTAGAATTAGGCTGATTTTCTTTACAATGTTAGTTTTAACTGACCACCCTTTTTTGGAGGCAAGAGTTGCACTAATAAACTCGAACTTTAGTAGTTGGGCTAGCAAAAAAAATTTGAGAACAATTTATAAGAGAATCATATGAATAGATAAAACTATAAATTCATTGATTTTAATTATACAGATATTTTTGATATCTGCCAAATTAAAGCAAAGTTGAAAGTCATCACAATAGTTTATCTATTTAAGCTTGATACTCAAGGAAAAAAAGTGATATTTTAAAAAATGATAATGTAAGCATTTGTTTTGGAAAATAAGTGGACTGCAAATTGTCATATTAAAAAGCATATTCTGATTTAGAAAGTTAAGATTCTCAATATGATATTTAATAAATGAAGGCAAAAGATAAAATTTGACTTTTATGAATTTACTTCCTCGGGAGAGGAAGCAATATATTGTTGTAGTAAAAATATAGTCATTGTAATGGAAACCTAACTTTCAAGGGTGTAAATGCCAGCATAGAGAGATGAGTATAATTATTCTAGGTTTCAGAATTGAGAAATAAACTCCAGTCTCCAGACTGAGAGTTCAGTGGAAACAATTTTTTAAAAATCAAGATATAAATAAGCACATTTGCAGAATAAAGAATAGGGGAAAATGAGATTTGGGGGGATTTTGGTTCTATGATTTTATCAGTGTTAGGAAATACTCCATATTGTCATAGATCTTCTGTTTATAATTTAGATACCTATAAATGTATGGTGATATAAAGCTAGTTTGAGTCAAAAGGAGTTGATTTTAGACTTTCCTGTTGACTCTGAGTTCAATCTGCTATCCAATCCTATCCAGTGCCAACCTATCTCTCTAATAATTAAACACTTGATTTTAGCTTGAATAGAACCAGCAACTTTTAATATAAAGGTACTAAAAATACTTGGGGGCCAAACCTAGCACCATTTTTATTTGTAAGAAAACAAGCAAGTCTTTAAAAAAAATAATGATATATGAAAGAGAGAAAATCAATTATTTCATTATAATTTTCAGGAAACAGAAACTCACAATTTATGTCAGCAATTATTAAAGACTTAAAAGAAAAAAAAATCACTCAGCTGCTTCTAGCATTTTTTCTACATTATGTTTATTTAAGATAAATTAACATCCATCATGGGTTATGCTCATCTTGACTGTTATTTATATTGGTGTCAAATAGGATTAAATAAAAATAACTTTTACATATTTAAAATTGGCAAAACAATATACATTAATCTTAAAACAATACTGCGAGGTAGGTATCAGGGATTTTTTTTTTATTTTATAATACTCTTTATTTGATTGAAGAATTTGTATTCTTTGTATACACTGGAATGTTATAGTTCATATATAGTTTTTTTCAGGGTTACAAAACTTTTTTCAGTTTAACTATTATACCAAAAGAAATTTAAGAAAAACTTCCTGTGAAACTAAACCTGTTTTAAAAATCATGTGAACAAGCAACTCTTGAATAATTTGAATTTATCACCTATTTACCTACATGACAAATTCCTTATTCCTGTCCCTCCTATTAAAACCAAATTGAAAATTCCTCCCTGATAAAGTTACAAGAAAAAATACCACAATTATTATAATCTTCATTTTTTAAATGTGAAAATTAAGATTCAGAGAAGGTAAGTAATTGGCAAATATGATGTATTCTTATTCCCTCTACTCTTAACTCTCTGAGTTGAATTGCTTGCCAAATGTTCACTCAAGGTGGCAGAACTAAGGTTCTCAGAGAAAGGTGTATGGAATATTGTTACAACTCAAAATTTCTGCAGATTTTAGCATAATCTTGATATGCGAGTGGGATATATTCTACTCACATCTGTAGTGCTGAGTCTCTGTCAGTGTTTACCATTAATACAAAATAGTTGCTCCATCACCATTGACTCTTAAACAAAACATTTATTAAATGATAAGATATCTTCTTAATGACAAGATGAAGGCAGCAATAATAATAACACTGGGAGCATGATGAAGTATATAGGGAGTGGATTGAATTCAAATGCTCCTTCTTAACACATACTGACAGTGTAATCCTAGGCAAGTCACTTAACCTCTCAGTATTCTAGGCAACTCTCTAAAATTATAATTACAGAGAAGGTGTTGACCTGAATTGGTAGAGGCAGTTTCTTCATCTGGGACTTTTCTACTGATGAAATCATAGGTCCAGCCCATATTCCTATTCTTAGTTCTAAAAATTAACATTTACTCAATAGAAGGCAATAGCAGTAATTATTATTTACTTAATAGAACACTAGAGCATGAATACATTTTACCCTCTCCCACCAAAAGCACACACTATTTATAGTATATTTACATATACTACATATAGTATATTTATATACTTGTAAAAATCTAATATGAAGGTATATAAGTAGGGAAACCCATGTGACTGGGCAATTTAATATCCTGGATTTGTATGCCCTGATGTTCTTGATTCCTTCTGGAATAAGTTTATCCCATGAAGCTGCTTCTCTACTAGCTGCTATCCTTCCAGTCTTCCAATATTTTCTCCTGGTGGATAAAGATCTCCTCTTTTGCTCTATTCCTGATGAAATAGTGATATTCTTTTCAATTTTAGCCATCTTCAACAGGGCACTGAGTAAAAGCACTATATTCTGTAAGTTCTTTTCCCTGAAGCCAGAGAATTGCTAAGATTCTCATTCAATAAGTAGGGGAGGATTCTATTTTGCCAAACAGCTCACAAGAAAGCAATTGCAAAGTCTTCCTACCTACTATCAAGCATGTAAGAGAGAACAACACAGCCTCCTGAACTGTTTAACCTACTCTCTGCTTGTAGATGACATTAAAGAGTTGTAAGCTGAATAGCTCTTCCCACAGCAGTAGAACTAAATTCTCTTTTAATAAGCTTACAGCAGCTGCTATGGCTTTTCTTCAGGGAATCGGCAGAAATCTTTTCCAATCAACAAGGTCCCAGCCAAACAACTGAGGGAACTGACAGTCTCAACTGGAAGATCTCTATTTTCTAATCCCAATTTTTTGGGACTCCTATGTTCAATCTACTTTCTTATCTCTTCAAATACATTTCCCTAAAGATTTTTCACTGGTTGACTACTCACCTGCTTAAAATCATGGGTTACTGGTGGTCAGTCATTCATTTTAACTTCATAAGGCAAAACTCAGCACTATTGGACTCAGGTATGAACCCAATAATGTAAAAATTGAAAATGAGTTCACAGGCTTTACAAACTCTATTAGCTCCTCCTCTATTGATGTGATTTATTCGGTGGAGTTTGGCACCAAATAATAATGGCAGGCACCAAGAGTTGGAAGTCTGTCATCTGAAGAATTCTCAATGGCCATTCTCTTTGGCAAAAAGTAGATTTATTTTAGAGGAAGAGGTTACAGACAAAATGGAGGGATACAATAGACTCTGGGAAGGGTAAATATAAAATAGAATGGGAGAGCATATGAAAGACAAGTTCCTCAATGAAACTCACAATTACCCAGTAGAAAGGGAGTATCCCGTGAGGTTGGGGTATATCCTCAGCTGACAGGCTAAATCCTGAAAGAGCCTCAGCACCCCAAAAGAGCTACCACAAGGAGGAGAAGTGGGTTTGGGAAGCACAGTAGAGTTAGGGGAGATACCACATGTCATGGGGGAAGGGGAAGGGGAAAGGCACCACAATTGTAAAATCAATTGAAACAGGTAGGTTCCAAAAGGATTTAGCAGAGAACCAGAAGTAAGAAGATACATTTATAGGATAAGGGTAGAGACCAGAACTTTATGTTACTTATTTGCTGATTTTATGGCTTACAGATAAATTTGACATTTGGTCTATTCACTATTGTCTCAGAAACTTGATCATAACTGAGCAACAGATTGTCTATCTGACTGTCAGCAATGTTTGTAGTACTATAGCCAGGAGACTTTAGAATCCTTGATACACAGACAGATTGTTAGAAAAATAGCCCTCTAAGGTCAGGGTACCTCACGATTACTGCTACATCTTCTCTAAAGTCTAGGGGAAGAAATATATATTATTATATTCCTAAAACCAGGAGGCTTTAGGATCATTGACAGATTGTTAGAACAATAGCACTCTTAGATCAAAGGGTCTCAGGATAACCGGTATATCTCCCCTCATCACAGCTGCTGGTGGGTTTGGGGAGAAGTCAGTATTTCAAGCAAATCTGAACAGGCTTATGCCTCCCCTAAATCTAACCTTTTGACTAGAACCTATCAATCAATCAACATTTTTAAGTACCTCCTAATTGCCTGGCATACAGGGTGTTAAACCCAAGGACACAAAAAGAGACAAAAGACAGTCCCTGCTCTCAAGTTGCTTAGAAAATATGCAAATACATATTAATAGGATAAACTATTGATAGGATAAAAAGGAAATCTTTAACTGAAAGAAAACATTAGAATTAAGAGGATTGGGGAAAACTTCCTCTAAAATGAGGGATTTTAATTGGGATTTAAAGGAAATGAAGAAAATAGAGCATATAGAGCATTCCAGGCATGGGGGTTGGTCAAAGAAATTGCCTGGGGCTGAGAGATAGGAGTTTGGTAGCAATGCATAAAAAGAGTACACTTTAGTGAGAAAGAACTTTTTTTTTTTTGAAGGATTCTAAATGCCAAATAGAATATTTTGTATTTGATATTAGAAGTAATACAGAATGACTAGAGTTTATTGAGTGGGGACATGACGAGACTGTACTTGCATTTTAGGAAAATTACTTTAGTGGCTGAATGAAGAATGAAGTGGGGAGAAACTTGAGGCAGGCAGATTTACCAGTGGCTATTGCATGAGAGTGGTGGCAGGAGAGAGAAGGGAGGTTTTCTATCATCCCACAGTCCCCAGTTATATAATTGATAATTTTGTCAGGTATAATTAATGTGATTTACTCTCTTCTACCTTAGGAAGAAACTATTATCAGTTAATTCTATTATCAGATAATTCCCAGACTATCTTCTATTATCAGATAATTCCCAGACTATCTAGGAAGGAACTCTTTAGCAACTATTGTCCATCCCCAATCTGGGTATTTTCAAACAATCTTTTGAGATACTTATTAGCATATCTTTAGACAGATCTGCCAGGTGACTCTATTCCCTGGCATTCTCTTTTCTCTGGGATTCCCTACCTTCCCTGACTCTTGAGTTTGAGCCTTTACACCTGAAAAACCCTTCAGGGTAAATTTCCCCTCTAGAAGATCTGTTTCTAATGAAAATCTTTGCTAAATTCTCGTCAGGACTAAGCCCATTAGGAGGTACTCTCTTTCTCTCTCTCATGGTGCCTTCCATCTAATGGCACCATTCGCCTTACTCTAGATAATTCTGATCAGTCTAACCTGCCAGACAATGGCTTTCTTTCTCTCACCTCATAGAGTATTTCCTTTCTCCTGGTTAATTGTAAGTCTTTTTTCCTCAGTCTAAACTATATGCTTTCCCAACTCTATTTCACATTTACTATTCCTGGGGTTTATTGTATCCCTTCATTTTTATCTGTAACTTTTTCCCCTAAATCTACCTTTTGTCAAAAAGAATTTGTCACATGTTTATTTTGGACTAGGTATTGTTATCCCACCTCATCATAATGTCGAGTATAATCTCCAGAATGCTAAAAACAATCATGTACGAATGAGCTGACTGATCACAATGACCTACAACCATCCTTACCTATGATTGCTCTGTCTTCAAATAGGGTCTGTTTTCAGTGCAATCATCTGAGGGGCAGTTCTGATTTTCTGATCCTCAGAATATCTCTAGTTTTTCCTGAAAATTTTATCTGAGACTATTTTTCTTCAATCATCATTTTTACATGTACAAAAGGACCATTTTTCTGCTTCTTTCAGGAACCAAACTGTTTGCATATATGGAGGGGGCAGACATTACACAAATAGCCAGGAGATGATTAGAACTGAAATCTAGGATTCTATCTACTATATATCATGCCTATATATCATGCTATGAAGAATGGACCTTCCTTTATTTTATCCCAACTTTGAAGTTCCTACTACCAAAAAATTAGCTGATCTTTAATTTAAAACACACATTTGATGTGAGGATTCATGATATTATATCAATTTTATAATTGGGATTGACAAAACCTTGGCATGATCTGATAGCCTAATTTGCCATGAGAAAATGAGATAATTATTGTAATCTGGGCTCCTTTCATTTGTTCAGTTTTGCTTCTTAAATGTAAGTTTGCACCAACATCAAATGATGTACTAGGATGAATTGAAGTATGCTTCAAAGTTCTCAATATCTAATGTTTAAATCTCATATAAACAAAATATGACAGCATCCTCAAGTTGAAATATATTATTTGTGTTGCCAAAGTTCATTTATATTTCCTTACTACCTGTGAAGAAAGCAGCAGCTTAGGGAGTCATTGGGAGCCTGAGTAGTCACTAATGATAGTTCTTAGGTATGGAAAATTTCCCTGTAATAAGAGCAATAGTCTGACTTTAAAGCTGCCTTTGGGGAATATGTAAATTACTATCTGTGTTTACAGTCACAATGTCACAGGCAGATTCCTTTTTCCTGCCTGATTCTAGGATCTGCTCCGTCTAGAACACAGAGTTGTAATGTCTGTCATGTATAGTTACAACCAATGACATTCGTTGTCACTTTTACTGATTATTTTTTAGTGTTTCCTGGGCTTTTATAAGTGTCCTAGTTTTTCCATTCCTTCCATAAATCCATATCCATTCCTTAAATAGATGGAAATTAATGAATTTAATTCAGGTGATCATTACAAACTTGGGGCAAGAATCCCTTGGAAGAAATTGAGTAACCATCATAGTCAATAACAAGGTGAGAAAAGCAGTACTGTGGCTTAATCTAAAAAAAATGACAAAATGATATTTGTTTGGATCCAAGGCAACCTCATAGTCATACAAGTCTATATACTCCAACCACCAATGCAGAAGAGGCCAAAGTTGATTAGTTCTATGAGGACCTACAACATCTTCTAGAAATAATGCCAAAAAAGATAAGATTTCACATTTATTATAATAGGTTAGAAGGCTAATGTAAAAACTCAAAAAATAATTGGAATAATATGCAAGGTTGGCCTTAGGGTACAAAAAGAAGCAGGACAGAGGCTAATTGAGTTTTGTCAAGATAACTCACTAGCCAGCAAATACTCCTTTTCAGCAGTCCAAAAGGTGACACTACACATGGAATCACCAAATGATCAATATCAAAATCAGACACTGATTATATACTTTGTTTTCAAAGGTAGAGAAGCTCTGTACAGTCACTTAACACAAGACCTAGGGCTGATTGTGGCTCAGATTATGAGATTCTCATTGAAAAATTCAGACATAAATTAAAGAAAGTAGGGAAAACCGTCACATCACACAGGTATGACCTAAATAACATCTCTTATGAATATGAAGTAGAGATAATGAGTAGATTTAAAGGATTAGATTTAGTAAATAAAGTGCCTGTAGAATTCTGAACTGAGATTTGAAATATTGTACTGGAGGCAGCAATAAAGGAATATTTCAAAGAAAAAGAAGAGCAAAAAGGCAAGATGACTGATGAAGCTGTACACATAGTTAAGGAAAGAAGGTAAGGGAAAGGGATTCTAGAGAAAAGCAAAGAGACAAAAGGCTTTCTTAAATGAGTAATGAAAAGAAATTGTCAATAACAACAAAAAAGGAAAAATAAGAGATCTCTTCAAGAAAATTGGAAATATCAAAAAAATCTTTCATGCAAAAATGGCCATGATATAAGGAAAAAAATGTCAGAGACTTAATAGAAGCAGAAGAAATTAAGAAGAGCAGACAGTGCACAAAAGAGCTACCCAAGAAAGATCTTAGCATCATCAATAATCAAGATAACCAAATGTGGTGTGGTTACCAATCTAGAGTCAGACTTCCTAGAGAACGAAATCAAATGGGTCTTAGGAAGTTTTGCTAGCCACAAGGCTAATGAAAATGATGGCATTCCAGCTAAGTTATTTAAACTCTTAAAAGACCATGCTGGTAAAGTACTGTACTCGATATGCTAGCAAGTTTGGAAAATTTAACAGTGGCCCCTAGATTAAAAAGGATTTGTTTACATCTCACTCCTAAAGAAGGACAATGCTAAAGAATGTTCAAAATACCAAGCAATTGAGCTCATTTCACATGCCAGCAAAGCTATGCTTAAGATTCTGCAAGCTAGATTTCAGCAAAATGTGAACCAAGAAGTATCAGAAGAGTAGTCTGGTTTTTAAAGAGGCAGAGAAACTAGAGATCAAAACGCCAACATTTGTTGGATTATGGAAAAAGCAAGGGAGTTCTAGGAAAAAAAAAATATCTACTTATGCTTCACTGACTACACTAAAACCTCTTACCCTATGGATCACCACAAAATGTGCAAAGTCCTCAGAGATGGGAGTACCCAATCATCTTACTTGTCTCTTGAGAGACCTATAATAACATGAAAAAAATAGAACCAAACATGGAATAACTGATTGATTTAAGATTGGAAAAGGAGTATGACAAGGCTGTATGTTGTCACCTTATTTGGTTAACTTATATGGAGAATACATCATGTGAAATTCCAGTCTAGATGAATTAAAAGCCAAAATTAAAGTTGCTAGGAGAAATATGACTATCTCAGATATGCAAATAATACCACTCTGATTGCAGAAACTGAAGAAAAATTAAGAAGTCTCTTGATGAGAGTAAAAGAGGAGTGTGTAAAAGCTACCTTGAAACTTAATATTAAAAAACAACAACAACAACAACAAAAAACTAAGATCTTGGTAACTGGTCCCATAATTTCCTGGCAAATAGAGGGAAAAGAAATAGAAGTAGTTCCAGATTGCCTCAAAGATCACTGCAAATGGTGATTGCAGCCATTGAATTAAAAGGAAAGCTATGGCAAATCTGGATAGCATACTAAAAAGCAGAAATATCACCTTGCTGACAAAGATCCATATAGTCAAAGTTATGGTTTTTTCAATAGCATTGTAAGGCTGTGAGATTTGGACTATAAGGAAAGCTCAGTTGAGAATCAATACTTTCAAATTGTGGGGCTAGAGAAGACTTTTGAGAGTTCCTTGAACATAAGGAAATCAAATCAGTCAATACATAAAAAAATTAATTCCAGCTATTCATCAGAAGGTCAAATACTGAATCTGAAACTTAAATATTTTTGTCCATATATTGAGAAGACATTGGAAAAGACTCTACTACTGGGAAAGATTGAAGATAAAAGAAAAATAAATGATGACAAAAGATGAGATGGATAGATAATGTAAAGGAAACAAAGAACATGAATAAAGACAGATTTTAAGAGACAGTGGAGGATAGAAGAGCCTGGTGTGCTGTGATTCATTGGGTCACAAGGAGTCGGACACAACTGAATAACAACAACCTGTTGAAATAGAAGCTAGTTCTTCATCCATTATTCCAAGTTGCTTCATAAACCAAATGCTAAATAATTAAACATGAAATGAATATGAAATACCCAAGACAACATAACATTAATATCATTATTAGAGAATTATATTTGTATCTATTTTAAGCATTTCTTATGTAATAAAGCTAAATGGAACAGTGGCTAGAGCACTCAATCTGGAGTCAGGAAAACGTGAGTCAAAACCCAGCCTCAGATTCTTACTAGTTGTGTGACTCCAGGAAAATCATTAAATCTTTGCTTTAGCTTCCGCATCTGTAAAATGGGAATAATAATAGTACCTATTTCCCAAGGTTGTTGTGAGGATCAAATGAGATAGATATTTATAAAGAGCTCAGCACCTTTCCATTTGAGTTATTTCCTCATCTTATACTCATAGGTTGGATCTTCAGAGGAGGAACTACTCTCAGGGTCCAAGAGTATAAGCAATGTTCCCCCAAATCACACCCCATCTCTCTTTTATAATTAAGCATATGTGTATAAAGGATGTACCTTATGAAACATATGTGGAGATGGGCCTGCAACCTCCATTAAATACTGCTTTAATCCAGTGTCATTCAGAAACTGGCTTAGTGACTCCATTTTATTCTTCTTTTTCTGTTCCTGAGAGGATTCTCACATCTAGATCATTGGTTATGCTCATTTTTGATCAATTTTCCCTTCAACCCACTCAAGAGTATACTAATTTAGCTAAGCTAAAGATATCCTTTTCAGGTACAATCAGCCACCAACCCTAAATTTCCCACTCTATAATTTTCTTTCCAGACAGCTTTCAAATGATCTCTCTCAGCAGCAGTCTCAAATCATAATGTCCTCTCTTTACCATGTAAAAGAGCTATATTTTACAATAGTATTAGTACTCCAGAAGGCTCTTGTACTATTTATACTTTACTTACATGCATAGTTAGACATCTTAAGCACAATACAAATATTAGTTTAAAAACTTATATAAAATCAGAATGATCACAGGAGCTAAGCATAATTAAAGAACATAGGAAAGACTTTTTGATGGCTAAGATTTATGATTCAAACTTTATGAAACATTTTTTTATCTGTGATTCCTTGAAAGGACCCTGAAGGTTTTATGTTATATAGCTAATATCTTGTCTTGTATTGCTTTTGAAGTTTCATTATTTTGGCAGAAATAGCAGGGATGTGAAACTTGGCAGAAAGGGGTTAAAGGAAGTTCTTTGGTCCAGGATCTGGGGCCCTGTCTTACTCCAGGGTGGAGAACAAAAGGCAAGCAGGAAGAGGAGGAGTGAGAGAGAGTTGGCTAGACTTGAGCAGCTGTTGCTTCTTTTCCTCTGTGTGTAGGATAACTTGGGAAAGTCTCAGAGAAGGGGAAAAAGCTCTAACTGGATAATAATCAGTTGAACATTTGTCAAAATCCAAAGGTGGACAGCATTTTCTTATGAAATTCAGAGTAAACTATGGTATGAGAAAGTTTGGAAATAAGAAGGGGAAAAGCATCATAAAAAATACTACAGCCATAGAAAGATGAGCAATCATAATCCTAAATGGCAAAAGAAATATTGCTAAATAAAAGGTTGAAGGCAGGTGAATTGAGCTAAACTTGATTTATCTACCATCTTGGGAGAAAAGTTCTATGTCCTAGATGTGTTTTGCTGGGGCCTTTTTTATTCTTAGTCCTGACATTATTTCACTGGAATAATGAACTTGTGCAGATGTAAATTAGTAACTTTTCTGTAACTTAACAGAAGTTTCTGGGATACTCAGAGATGAAAGAAAGGATTTGTGTCTGGCCACAGAACTAGTATGTATGAATGATGGGACTTGAGTTCAGGTCTACCTGACTTCAGGACTGGTCTTTTTTCCATTACTCCATGCTGACAATATCTTTAGGTAGTAATGATTTAGTATTTTCAACATTGTTAGACTATCCAAAATTCTCATGGAGACAAGACTTAACATACCTACTAAACACTATCAGAGTTTACACTAAATAGGTGTGTATACAATCTCTTAAATAATTTATAACATATACTCAATGAAGAATCCAAGCATGTTTATAAACACAGGAATGCAAATTAATGCCATGCATGTGGCCTATAAAAAGTACAGTCAGGTTAGAGAATGCTTCATAAACTTTTTCAGATGAAGAAACTGAGGCAAACAGCATTAGATGAACTCTAAATCTTGGATTTTTTGATCAATCTTCCTTTGAGCTTTAGATGTTTCCAGTATTGAGGCTAATTATTCCAGACTCTCCTTATGGGTTTTATATTTAGGTTTTATGAACTTAGTTTATAGCCTCATTTCCTCAGATAGGAACAAGACCAGATATAGGTACTTTGGTAAGATATTATATCTTGGATCTTGTTTTCTGGGTGTAGGGAGAAAAATAAAAATTATAACCTTTTAAAAAATTTATTTGTCCATAAAGACTCAAATAAGAAACCATTTTTCTTGTAGATCATCAATATTTCATATTGAAAATATCAAGGAGAAACAAGTGGGCTTCTCTACCTTTTTGTCCTTCTACAATTTAGTTGTGATCTGAAACACCTTAGTGTTGTTTCTCACCTTTTTTGCCTTTTATATGTCTCCCAGCAGTTTGAGTGATTAGAATATGCTCAGGCCAGAAAAACTGTCAACAGGAAGGAAGAAAGTGTTAGCTTGCTGTCTTCCAAGTAGCACCAGACTTTAATTGTATTCTCCAAATCAGGAAGTAAAGGAAAAGGGCAAGAAAAGGAAGCAAAGATAACAATAAAAAATGGTGGTCCCAGGAGAATACAGCTCAGAAGGCAGAGAGTAGCAAAAGCAACAACTGAGGTGTCACATTGCTCAGTTTTTGAAAAATGATCAAGATTAGTTTCATCGAGGTCAGTTTTTTCCCTTCTTGTTTACAGTGCCAACCTTCTTCATGCTGGGCTCTGTAGTTTATCATCTTGAAAATTTGTATTAACAATAATAGCAATATTCAGCTGCATGATTTAATGGTTAGTAATGGCCTTTGAACAAGGAAAACCTGAGTTTAAGTCCTATCTCTGAAACATATTAGTTATGTGACAATAGACATGTCATATTAATCATTCAGTGCTCCAAGCAGCTTTGTCAGACTATAAATTAGATGTATTACTAATCAGCCTCTATACCAATCAGTTTCAACACCCAAACTATACAACGATGAAATCACAAATATGATACAAAAGAGAAAAAAATCAGCAATAAGGGAAATCTTTTATTTAAGGTACAATGTTTCATATGGAAGAAAAGATAGAAGAAAATCTCATATGTGGGTCCTACTTTAAAGGCATAAGATGGGGAATTTCTTATAAGATATAACTTGAATTATAAGATATTTTCTTTGGGAATGGTAGCTTAATATCCTATTTCTTCTCAAAGTGTTTTTTGGGAATTAAAAAAAAAATTATCTTCTTATGATCTCTTGCTACTACTTCCATCTGTTGGAAGATCACTTAGATTATTATCAACACTCATATTGAACAGTGAAAAAAATTCCCAAACCATCAACCTTGTTATAGCTGAAAGAGTACCAGAAATATAGTCTACTATAAAGATTATGCTGTCTATTATATACTGTAATATACTAATACTGTATCTTGTACATATACTGTATAGTATACTGTAAAAAACAGGAGTTAGAAGATCCAGATTTGAGAATGGTTCTGTTGTGTGACTTTGGACAAATCATCTGTCTATTGTCTGTATCAGTTTCCTTATCTATAATATGACAACGTTGGGCTAAATAGATAATTTCAAAGGCTTCTTCCAATTCTAAAATTTTAGGATTCTGTAATTCTTCTAGTGAATATCTTCAGTGAAGGACTGGCCCAAACTTTTCTTTTGGGAATCTTTGGGATGAATGAAAGGAAAGATGGGATTCTGTTGCTATGTAATAGTAGATTTCCCTTCCTTCCTTTTATCCAAATCTTGAAATACTGAAATTTGATTTTAATGAGTTTTTTGAATGAAGAGACTTTGCTCAATGGTTAAAAGGACTGGAACTAAGAAGACCTACAATTTTTGACTCTTTACCTATTATTGTCTTCATGACCATAGATAAGTCACTTAATTCTCTCAGTGTTCTAGATCATTACTGACCTGTATGAGTGGAGGGAATTTCCACATTTGGAGTTTCATTTCATAGAGGGCAGGGTAAAGAGTGAGAGCAAGAACTCAGTGTTGTTGTATTTTCTTTGTTCTTGAAGAGGACCATATCAGGGAGGTGATATCATGATGTGCAAGTGAATTGAATTTAAATGAGGGTGGGTTGCATAAAGTCACCAGTCTCACTTATTTGGGGCCAGTGGCCAGATAAAGATCTGGACAATTGGATGCATCAAGAAATTTTTGACCTTTTAAGTTAAGGTCTTTAATAGTTCTCATTTTGGTTTCATAAACAATCATAGCAAGGACTGAGTTCAATGAAAACAAACACCAAACTGGGTGTTCTGGTCCCAACTCTGCCATGAATACACAGTCATGTGACTGTGAGCAAATCATTTCTCTTTGGATCCTAGTTTCCTCGTGAACAAAATGAAGGAGATAATTTCTAAGTTCTAAGGCAGCTCAAACATTCTAGCTTCCAAGGAAAAAGCATAAAGAACCCCCCAACATTATTATGTTCCTTAGAACCTGATTCATAGAATTCTGAGGTGTCACCAGCAGGTGGTACTAGTCTCTTCGAATTTACTTATTTAGTTTATTCTGAACTTAAGCATTTCTAAGCATATTAGAACAGGAAAAAAAAAAAAGATGATTGTACATGAAACTGCAACTTTATTATGTGCAAATCTCTATTCCTTTAAAATATATAATAAAAAGATCAGAATTCTATTGCAAAAGATTACCTCCTAATCTAGAGCCACTTAAGAATGAAAGTCAGGTTATTAGAGAAAAAATGCTAGAATCACACCAATGATTTGTACCAGACCAATTATAGTATTTACTTCAGGGGCTAAGAACTGTGTCTATGTCACTGAAGAAACATTTCTTGTTCCCTCTTTCTTAGTGATGTATAATAAAAGTGCTAGTTTGGGAATCAGAGCACCTCTGTTAAATCTTATTTTTGCTCCTGACTATCTTAAACTCTCTGGGCCTCAGCTTCCTTATCCATTAAGTGAGATGATTAGATTAAACAATCCCTAACATCTCTGTATCTGTGATTCTTTGATCCTTATCATTGAAACTGATCCCTCATCTTCCAAAAAGGCATTATTTCTTTATCCACTGTATTACAATACTCTCCTCTTCCATCAGTTTAAAAAAAAAAAGTTTTTATTAAAGGCCTATTATGTGTCAGGCATTGTTAGATCCTGGAGAAACAAAACGAGGCAAAAAAGAATTTTCCCTCAAGGAGTTTAGAAGCTAATGGGGAAAAACAGCATACAAATATGTACAAACAAACTATCTTTGGGATAAATAGGAAATACTTAAAAAAGGAAAAGCACGAGAATTAAGAGGGAATGGGAAAGGCTTCCTATAGATGATACTTTAGTTGAAACATGAAAGAAACCAGAGAAACCAGTAGACTGAGATGAGGAATGAGCAAATCAGGCTTGTGGGACAGCCCAGACAATGCTAGCTGCAGAGTTGGAGTATATTATAACAGGTGGTTTCTTCTTCAACCTATTAGCTAGAATAATAATAGATCTCATTTATATATCATTTATCTCATTTGTTTCTCATTTGATTCTCATACCCATGAGGTAAATGCACTTATTATCTCCTTTTGACAGATGTGGAAAAAGGATGACAGTGGTCAAGTGACTTGCCCAAAGACACACTGCTAGTCAAGTGCCAAAGACAAAATTTCAAAACATTTATAAAGACAGTATTTTGGGTCCAGAGGATACAAAGACAAAAATGAGACAGTTTTACCATTCAAATTTTTTATATGCCTAACCTCCAGGAGTTTAAATTGGAGGGGAAGAGGGGAAAAGGAATATTTACCCAGAACAGATAAATCTATACAAAGCCCTGATCATGGGATTCTAGGATGTAGAGCTGAAAAAAAAAATTAAAATAAGACATATATAACATTAAATAGTATAGTTTTCTTAATGACTAAATAAATTTAGTGAGTACATTTTAATCTTATATACTGATTTTGCAGAATAAGAAACTGAGGTTATGGAAGTGACATTAGTAGCCAGAGTTCTAAATGTTTTAAGTATTTAAATTCAGATGTCCTGACTACAAATCCAGTGCTTCTCCCATTAACCTAGCTTCTTCACTCATTCTGCTTGTTGAGTAAGTTGATGACTTTACAACAAAGTGGAGGTTAGGGAGATAGCCAAGAAATAGCAGTACCAGGGGAGCAGGAGAATTTGCTAACAAACATTACCTTTATGTATTACTGTTGACCAAGTGAAAAAAAGGGATAGAGAAAATTCACTCAGAAGACATAAGCAATAGACTCCAGATTCCTTGGGTTCAGAACATGACCTGGTCTAAAACAATTGGATTGACTCCAGTATTGTATTACCCAACAAGGGCAACTGTAGCCACTGTCTACTGAAACCCACACACCTAAGTCCTGGGTCTCACGATATCCTTTTCTATTTAATTCTCTCTCCCTGAACCCCCATCTTTTCTCCAAGCAAATTGCCATTTTGCAAACAAACAACAAAATCCTTCTTTCCCAGGTCTTAGTGGTTTCCAGCAATTACTCTGCCAAAATCTCAAGTCTTCCGCGCATCCTCCCTTTTGTTCCCCCCCTCCTCTCCTCAGCCCTTTTCTTTCTTATTCTTCCAAAATGGGACTAAGGATTGGTTAAAGAGTCTTTGCAGACCTATCTGTTAGAAGTGAGAGGGACCCCTTGGGTACAAAGCACTCTCTCAAACGAGTTAAATTTGACTAATTCCTTCTTCACTACGTTTACATTCCATCCACCCAGTAAAGAACCTGACCTTGGAGATCCCTAAAGACTGAAGAAAAGGGAGCCTTGGGAAAAAAAGTCAGCCCCCTCACGCCGATGTGTGTAGTATTGTATGTGTGTGTATGTGCATGTGTGTGACTCCTTCCCCGATTTCAAGGACTGCGCCCCTCGCCGGGCGCTGACTTCTCTTTGTTGAGGGTACCTCTATCCCTCCCTTCTTGTTCGGGGCTGGCACCTCGATAGCTGGGCGCAGTCAGTCCCTCTTTGCTCTCCACCCTCTTGCGGAGGCGGAGGCGGGGACAGCTAGCCCAACCTCCTTTCCCCCACTCTCCCACTTGTCTAAAGTCGCGTCTCTTGCCCGCGGGGGCTGTGGGCATGCTCAGTGAACTGGCTGGGGCAAGTTGGACTTGCATGGGGAGGACGCCTTTGCCCTAACCCGGACTCTGGGCTGGATTGACAGCTTGGGGAAAGAGGAGGAGGAGAAGGAGGAAGAGAAAGGCCGGAGAGGAGGGAGCCCCAGCCGGAGACACATGCGCGCTACTGCCGCCGCCGCCGCCGCCGTTCTTCGTTTCCCAGGGAAAGGAAATCCCTAAGAAACGGGCAGCCGAGGCCCGCAACTTCCACTCTCTTGGCCCTTTCCTGCGGCGCTGCCTATCCGTCTGATCCTGTAGAGAGGGGCGCAATTTGAGGCACAGTCTCCCTTTACCCGGGGGGGGGGGCGCAGGGACCCCCGCCAGCGCGGAGGGGCGGGGTGGGGGGGCCGGGGGAAGAAGATGGCGACGCTGGGCAGCGAGCCCCAACCTTTCGCCCCTGCGCTCCCAGCTGCAGCCTTGCACCAGCATCATCACCATCACCATCACCATCACCACCATAGCGGGGCTGGGGCAGTAGCTGGTGGAGGGGCTGGAGCTGGGGCGGGGGGCGGCGGGGGAGGCTACAACCTGCCTCTGAACCGAGGTCTGGAGCGGGCGCTCGAGGAGGCAGCCAACTCTGGGGGGCTCAACCTCAGCGCCCGAAAACTGAAGGAGTTTCCCAGAACCGTGGCCCTCGGACATGACCTCTCAGACACTGTGCAGGCAGGTGAGTACGCGGCTACCACGCGTGTGTGTGTGTGTGTGTGTGTGTGTGTGTGTATGTGTGTGTGTGTATATCATCCCCTCCTATTTTACTGCCTGGTTGAAAGCTAGAGAGACGTAGATTAACGTGTACACTCTCTAGTTGCTCTGTGTGTGTGTGTGTGTGTGTGTGTGTGTGTATGTGTCTGTATGTGTGTGTATGTGTAGGGAAGGGAGAAGGGCTCGGTTTGGAATTGTGCGGTTCGCAGATCTCAAGTTTTGCTCCATATCTTCCGGATGGGCCTGTCTCGTGTGCGCCGGGGAAAGCTGAGGCGCGCCTCGGTCTGAGCTTGCGTGTGTATGTGTGTGTTCATGTCTGCGTGCTCGTGGGCGGGGGTGCTCTCCCACTTCCACATCCTGCCGCAGCTCTCCGTGCGCCGTGGCGTAACCGGTGTCCGTTGGAGTTACTGGCGGGTACATGTGTGGAAGTGTCGGGATTGGGCGTGCAATTATGCCGGTGGATCGCCGGGTGGGTGTGAATCTGACACATGCCTTCGATCCACCCATGCCCTCCTCTCGGTTACAGTGCAGATACCCGCCTTTCTGGATTAGGGTGTTGGTGCACATCCATTGGCTGTGTGTTTGTGAATGAACAGGCGCCTGCGTTTTGCCCACGGGACATAATTAGTGTAGGCTCTGGGTACACCGTGAAATTTTGTGTGTGTGTGTGTGACAGAGAGAGAGAGAGTTAGTTTCCCCACCCCCACCTCAGTGTAGCCTTTGTAGGCATTTTGAGTGGCTCTTGCTCACTTATATTTAGGTACTATTTAGTTACAAGAGATGTAGGGGTTGAATGAGGGATTCTTCCTGTTTTTGTTGTGGTGTTGAAGAAACTTCCAAGGCTTTCTTGAATTGAAATAAAGTCTGTTCTGCAAGGATTGGGTCTTTCTGAACTTGACATTCGTTTAACTGTCCATACAATTTTGTACATAAAAGATTATTTAGCTGCCTTTAACTTGATATTTTCCGGGGCAATGTAATTAACCTCACAAGAAAAGTAATGAAAGTAGCCACTTAATGTGAGCCCTGCAAGTTGCAACCCGTGCCAATGAACAGCCAACCTTTTCAAGTTATGTCATGTGTTGACATATTTCTACAAAGTGTTTTTTCTTTGCTAACTTAAAATACATACACAGCACCCTTAAGAATATACACTGCATGGTGGGGGTGGGATCCAGGACTGAGTTCTTCATACAACTTACTTTGCTTTGAACAGTAAAATTTTAGTTCCCTTAACTTGGGTTTATTTCATGGCAAACCTTGGACTAAGATTTTTTTTTTAGTTCTTGGCTAGTTCCTCTTCAAGTGCTTCTTATTTTATTCTTTTTTTCTTGTATGTTGAAGTTTTCTCCTGTGATTACAAGACTGGGTCTGATTTCTTTTCCACTCTGCAGAGAAAATATAAATTCCTCTTGTGGTTTAATAGTGGAGAAAAGTAGTTTCAACTTTTGGAATACAGGAGCAGCCAGGATCATTATATTTGAAGCAGACAGACCTTAAGAGAGTTAGAGTTCTGTAACTTGGATTTAAGAATACTCCTGTCAATCAAGAAATTGGGGATTTCCAGATATGTGCTGGCCACAGCTGGGTAGCCTCTTTTCTATGTTGTTACTTCTTAGCTACATCTTCTGAAGCAGAAGTAATTCCCAAAATTGATCAGATCATGCAAAGCCTTTTTTTTTTTTTTTTTTGGTCTGATTTTAAATAATTTTATCCCTTAGAGTTTATCTTGTTTCTTAAGGTAGACTTAAGAATGCTCTTCATCACAGAACACAAAATTGTATGTGAGTCAGGACAAAAAAAGATGACAAGAATAATTAAAATCTTGATATTTGAATAGCCTCTGTACCCTCTATAATTTATTTGATTATATTGTAACCTCTTTTTCCTCAAAATGGGAAACATACTTATTTTATGTATTTGCTTTCACTTTCTTTTAGATTAATAATGTTTTTAAAGATCAGAGATGGTTCCATTATATAGCATAGTCTAATAGTTGTTGCATGTTGCTTCAGTAATAAATTGAAGACCTTGTTATTATTGGGACTCAGTATTTCCTGTCCTTCCCATCCCTTTTTTTTAATGTAATTTTAGTTGTGGGTTCCCTGAGTTACTCATAGGATTTAGAACTGGAAATAGCAGTAGAGATCATCTGGTCAAATTCCCTCATTTTACCAAAAAAGAATCTCAGAAAAGTATAAAGTGGCTTATTCAGGTCCCACAGGTAGGAAGTCCCTCTAGGATTGAAAACCAGGTCTTTTGACTCTAAATCCAGTGCTTTTCTATAACAGCACACTTGTAATTAGCTCATTTGATGTTGTATAAATTCTAATGACATTCTTCTAAAGACTCATTCCTTAAGCTAAAAATGGAATTTTAATGAGGAGTCCATAGAGATCAACTAAATAAAAATGGAGAACTCTTTTTTTTTTGCATGATGCATGGTGGGGGTGGGATTCAGGACTGACTGACTTACACAATTTACTTTTCTTTGAACAGTAAAATTTTAGTTCCCTTACTTGGGTTTATTTCATGGCAAACTTTGTTTCAAGATCCACAGAACACAAAATTGTATGTGAGTCAGGACAAAAAAAAAAAAAAAGATGACAAGAATAATTAAAATATTGATATTTGATCACTGTTTCCAGTGCTCTGATTTGGCTTTGAATACACAGATCTGCCGAAAGATTTTTCAGATGCTGGAGAAAAACCAGTTGTCAGAACATCTTTGATTCAAGTCAGAAGCTTGTTTTAAAACATATGTATTCTTTCCTGAAGGTATGGTTACTTCAATACTTTTTTGATATTTGGAAAAAGCAGTAAGTAAAGCAAGAATTTAAATTGCCTCCAGACAGCTCAATATTGATATTTCCTTTCAATAAAGTTTAGTCATAGAACAGAAAGTATCAGTGTTAACACATAAAGGAAAGAATTATTTCTCACTGGCTCATTTTTAAACTGTCTCAGAAACTGATTTAAAGGTCTCAAAGAATGAGCTGTAAAGTTGTGAAAATCTTTTGGTCAATGAACAAAAATTTATTAACCTGATGTGCACCAAAAAGATTCTGTCATCAGTCCCGAGAAAACAAAATCAAAAGCCAAAGCAGTCCCTGATCTCAAGGGACTTCAGTAGATCTGAGGAGACAACATGTATATTTGTAGGTATAAAATAGATATAGAAAATATATATATATGTATATTATATATATATATATATAATATATATAAAATAGATATAGAAAAACCTTTTCTATCTATGTATTTGTGTCAGTCATGTATATAAACACAGACATATACATCTGTTCACATATTTGTTTACATGTGTGTTCCATAACACCTGCTTCACCTGCCTTCGTGGCCACTGGAACAAATTGTTCTTATATACTCATTCCTCCAGGGGAAGTCTTACGGGCCTGGAGTAGACACGGGGGGGGGGGGGGGGGGGGGGGGGCCCCTAGCTCACCATAGGATTTGAGACCCTTTTGTTACCCTCACCCTGGTTAGCCTGTCTGCCAAAATGGTTTATCAGAGTGTGGCTGCTGTGCATTCCACCCCTTTTTGGAGCCACAGTGAGAATTAGGTGAATCAGGTAGACCCCAAATGCACAAAATTAGAGAATCCACTCCAAATGTTCCTATGGACTATTTGTGCCCGACCAGTGGCAAAACATTCTGAGCTCATGTTGGGCTGATCAGCCACAATCAGACACACTGTACCTCGAATCTAACATAATGTCATTTTGGTTCTCTTTGATACAAAGGACAACTACCACCAACCAACCAGTATATACGTCTATGTCTATATGTGTGTGTACACACACACACACACATGCATACACACATGCATATGTGCTTATTGCTTGGGTCCAGAAAATGCTGTTAAGTGGAAAAATGAGTTAGGCAACATTTGTGAAAGTAAGTGCAGTAATGCCTAACCTACCTGGAAATCAGCAACCGTAGATATTCAGAGAGGAAGCACTGTGTAATAGAGTGGAAAGGGTATTGGACTCTGAAATTTGCAACACCAGAGTTTTAATAGCACTTTAATTAGTTTTGTGACCTTGGACAAGTCATTTGAAATTTATCTAGGTTTCATTTATCTCATATGTAAAAAATGTAATTAGAGATGATGTGCTCTTGTTTTGTTATTTAAAAATTGTTAAATTAAGAAGTTTTATTCCCATTTTATTCCTCTGAGATTATTGATAAGCTTATCTTGGACTATGTTTTCTTTCATGCTCTTTGTGTCCCTCTGCCCAGTGTCTAACAGAGTAATACGTACATAGACACTTATTTAATTTAATTTTGTTTCAGTTTTTTTACTTGTTTAATAAAGAAATAAGTAACATTAGCAACATTTGAAACTATTAGAAACATTAGAAATTAGTTTGAGATACTCATGGAACAGCATTACATAAACACAGTAATGTGCGTAAATTGAGTAATTACTTTCAGAATCTATAGTCCAAAACATTTACCCTTTGATGGACTGAAGAGATTCTTGTTCATTGGCTTTTTGTGTTTTGAAATTAAGAATTGAGGAGGGGCATCTAGGTGTCCCAGTGGATAGAGCACCAGCCCTGAAGTCAGGAAGACCTGAGTTCAAATGTGCTCTCAGACACTTAACACTTCCTAGCTGTGTGACCCTGGGCACATCATTTAACCCCAATTGCCTCAGCAAAAAAAGAAATTAAGATTGAGAGACCCTATTTCATTAGTAGCTAATAAGTTACCGATAGTATTCAGGATGAAAAGTATATTGAATTCAACATTGTCTTATTTAAAGGACAGCCTATTGCCAAAAATAGTTGTTGTGGACAAAACATTTTATAAATAGATTAATGTAACAACAACATAGGAAAATGAAGAGAGAATTGTGGAGTGAGGGGGAAGAGAAGATATTTTTGTCCAATGTAAATGAGGAAAGGATCTTGAAAAGTGAAGTGAGGATCTTAGGCTTGATATCCTGGAACAGAAAGAAGAATTAAAGGAGAGGAAGAATGATGTGGTTGTGGTGGGTAGATAAAAAAGTAATTCATCATTAATATCTTGTACTGGACCTCACTTGGCAAATAGAATTCCAAATTAAATTAGATATATATTAAATTCATAGTATTTTGGGGAGGTAAAAGTAAGTACAAGGTATCATCCCTTGGGGAGTTGTATATCTAATTGAGGAGATAAGATTAAAAAAAATTATCTTTAAGTAGCAGTTGATCAACAGTGAAAAAGATGAAATCAGTGGAGATTATCAGATTGTATGCATAAAATGTTTGTGTTTAAGGGAAGGAGAGGTCATTTTCTTGATGGTTAGTGGAGATATAGGGATTTTAGATCATGAAGGGTGAATTGGATTTCACTAGCTGAGGATGGGGAGGGAAAAGTGAAAGATAGGTTTATTTGAAGAATGGTGCAGTTCATATGGGGAAGAATTAGAAAAGCATTACAGATTGTATAGAAGGCTTTTAAAGTGTAGGTTGAGAAGTTTAGACTTTACTATAGTCAGCAGGGAACTACTGAATTTTTTTTTGTCCAGAGAGTTACATTACCAAATCTATGAGATGATGGGGAAGGACTTCAATTATGATATAGAATTTGAATGAAGGGGGCAGCATGGAATGAAAAAAATTAGCTTAAAGAGCATGAGATGATTTAGTGGCTCAATATCTGAAATATCAGTATAAAGCAGGTGCCTCTTAGTAATGATGGAATTAAAGATGTACAGGGAGAATTTGGTCAAGGTTTTAACAAATAAAGTATTCTCATTTAGCAGTTTTTAAAAGGATGTTGAAGACTGAAATGTGAAAATGAAAACAATTGAAAATTTGATTAAGTGGCTGAAGTTTTTGAAATATCTGAAACTGATTATTTTAAATAATTTCATGATTGAAATTATTGTGAAATAGTTTTAGAGGTTGTTTTTCATAATACTCGCAGTGTTTTTTTTTTCATTTTTTTCCTTTTTAAAGAAGTTCAAGGGTTAATTTAAAGTAAGCTTTAGGAAAAAATACATTTTCCTTACTTGTTTGATATCTTTAGTAACAAATACAAAGGATTAATTGGAAAGAACCTTCTTAAAGAGATTTT
Organism: Myrmecobius fasciatus; assembly: GCA_023553655.1. NCBI lineage: Eukaryota > Metazoa > Chordata > Mammalia > Dasyuromorphia > Myrmecobiidae > Myrmecobius > Myrmecobius fasciatus. Next base: position 96,421 of record JAJPUD010002767.1, read on the forward strand.
GGGAATCTTGCTACAACTTTATTGTCAGAGTGAGAGCTATAGTTACTGGTCTAATTTAGGACTTAATTGACTTCTGTAATAGAGCCTCTCATTCTCTATTTCATTACTTGTGAAAATATTGGACTTTGAGAGGAAAATAAGAAGAGAAGGGGGGAAGTATCCAGGACTTCCTGATGTGCCATCTTGGAAGTGGAATTAATAGATCACTGATCTATTAATTCTCTTGGATAGGGCGAAGTCTGAAATGGGAAGGCTTTAAGTGCCCCTGATCTGTTTGATCTGTAGCTTCAGAGATTTTCAACATTTTAAAGCTCTGTTGATAGGTAGAATGAATCTGTTGGAGACTATTATGTAGTCAATCATTCCATAAGCATTTGAACACTTACTATGGGCCAATCTTGTAATTGACTTGGCTGGAAGCACATGAATTCTATCATTTTGAAAATGGGTAGACTGTGTAATCATTTAAAGCCCAATAATTATTTCATTATAAATATCATAAGCAAATTCAATCTCTCACTATTAATAATACTTTTCTTTTAGAAATTTTCCCACCCCACTCCACCCCTAGTTAAGGTAGAGGGCATTTTCTTTACAGAGTCTTTGAGTGCTGAGGAGGATGATGATTGGTTTGCATAGTGGTTCTAAATCTTGGTCAAATTTTCAGTACCACTTCATTGTGGTATGGCAAAGGCAATTTCCAAAATCATAAATGCTATTCTTATCACTTGTATTACAGGCTGCTTTATTGACAAGGCAGCAGCATACTAATCATGCATCTAGAAAAAGAGCATACAATTATATGTCCCACAACCTTCAGGAATTCAAAGAACTGATTAGTTTACAAAAGGACAAGCCAAGACCTTAACTTCATCATTCCAAAAATCTGGCTGTAACATCTTAACTTTCATTGATTAAAAAGGCTAGCTATATTAAGACTGAAACATGGTATATCACAGAACTTAACAGTTTAAATTATTTTAATAATTTAATAATTAAACAGTAAATGTTTTGAAATTAAAAAAACTGTTCTTGTCCTTTTTAAAGCTATGCTTTTGACATTTCTTTGACATTATAGGCTCGTTTTTTGAATAGTTTTGTTGTAATATTTAACTGCAGTGTAAAGTTCATGTTGGTTGTGCTATTTGCCTAGAAATGTTTCTTGTTACTGAATTTTCTCATAGGTTCATTAAGTATAGACTGAAAATATTGTTGATTTTTAATATAGCATTTATTCTTCTCTTTTTACATGCTTATAAATGGTCCTGTATTTATAATTTTTAATCTGCCCCTAAAACCATCTCCTTCCAGAATCTTTATTGGGTGTGCTTTTCAAGAAATGTGGTAATTACAGTAGCAGATGTTCTATGAACTCTATTTATGTTGGTTATGGATTTATTAGTGGGAACTCCCCGCCCCAAACTATCTTAAGCTTTTATCAAAACCCTACAAAAGCCTATTTGTTTTGATATGTTCCAGATTCTGTTGAGCCTTTTGGATATTTGTCTTAGAGGAAAATTAGATGAACTGTCTAGAGTTAGTATAGTAATTCTGTGGGAATCAACTTGTACCCTTTTCTTTTGTAAAAATAAATTTTTATTGTTGTCTTTTGCTTTTTTCACCACCATAGTTTCTCCCATATCCCCTACCCTTGTGCCCCCTTGGCATCTTGTAAAACATATAGTATTTTCTTTAAAGATAAAAAATACAAAAATGGGAGCAAAAAGTCAATACAACCAATTAATACAAAGAAAAAAATTCTGCAACAAATACAATGTGCAACACTTGTACATTTCCCATCTCTGCAAATGAATGGTTTAAATGTGCCTTCTCTTATCTCTTCTTGTGAGTCATTCTTATTCTTTAAACTTTTGCCACACTGACTTTTGATTGATTTTCTAGTGTGGTGGTTCTCTGTCCATTTATGTTGTTGTAGTCATCATATTGTTATATTGGCTTTGCTTACTTCACTCTGTAGTGGTTCACATATATCTTAAAATAATTATCTATATTCATCACATTCATCATTTCTGACAGTACAGTGATGATCTGTTAGATTAATGTACCATAATTTCTTTAGCCATTCTAAATGGGTAAATGAGGAGAGTGGACATCCTTGATTTAATCTTTTATTTTTGGGCAAAGGTTTTAGTGTATCTCCATTGCACATTGTGCTTTCTTTTGGTTTTAGGTAAATATTTTTTATAATGGTAAAAATAAAAATTTCCCCTTGAATATACATTGTATAGTTTTTTTTAGCATACCTTAGTGTTGAATTTTATCAAAGGATTTCCTGGTGTCTGTTGAGATAATCATGTTGGTTTTATGTGTTTTAATATGATTGTGTTGATTGTTTTCCTACATTCCTGGTATAGATTCAATTTGTAATAAATGGTTTCTTGGACAAGTCATTTTAGTGTGTTTGACAAGATATTATTTAAAATTTTTAAATTGATATTCATTAATGATGTTGGTCTGTAGTTCTGTTTTTTATCCTTCTCTGTTTTAATGGAAAATATTAGGACTGTATTTGTTTCATGAAATAATTCTGGTAAAGGTGATTTCTTTCCCAGTTTTGGAGAAGAATTTGTATAGTATTGGGCTATTGATTGTGTTTTAAAAGTTTCATAAAGAATCTATCACTATCAGGAGTTTTTTTTTTCTTTAATATTTCTTTGTAACTTGTTTTATTAACTTTACAGATATTGTACTGTTTACGATCTTTATTTGCATACCTTAATGAAGTTAAGGACTCCTTGACACCTGCTTCCTCAAGTCTTCAAAAAACCTTGGTGAGAGGAAGGCATACACTTGACAAAAATCATTTCATCAATTGACATGCTTATGGAAGAGCTACATATTCCCTTAAGTTTGAGTTAGTATGCTATAGTAAGAAGTAGTATACTTGGAAAACATCTGTCCCCACAAAATAGTTAAGAAATATAATGAAGTTGTTTACATGAACAAAATGTTTAGGGTTGATGAACTGTGAGTTTGGCTTCTCTTGCTTTCTAAGAAACTGAAAAATACTTTTGTAATTAGAATTCTGTATTTAGTCATAAGATGAGCATTTTAAAAATTTAAAATAAGTGTTTTTTTCTAGTAAAGTAGAATATAGTTAAAAGTAATTTTGAGGATAAAATATTTATGGATGGAATAACAGGAAAATTTTATTTTTTATTTTTTTTGATAGGGAATTACAAGTCCTTTACAATGAGTATAGTACAAAGCATCACACATAATAGGTGCTTAATAAATATTTATTAAGTGGTTAAAGAAAGAAATCCCCATCTAATATAATGTGACCCATTATATTCTATTGTTATCTATTCTAGGATAGATAATTAAATTTTTGGATTCTTTTTTACTTTCTGCTGTTTATCCTTGACCAGGTCTACCAGAAGAACAGGGGTTACCACGGTATCCCAAGGGTCCCTCTTCTTGTTTCTGTGTTACTCTCATACCCAAATCTAAAAAGGGGAAAGAGGAAGATATTTTTTAAAATGAAAAAACAAACATTTTAAGTATACAGATAAACTTCTGTAGAGTATGAAGGAATCTTAGGTACAAATGATCTACACTTGAACAGTATCATTTATAAAGTTTGTCTTTGTTCTATCCAAGTAAGTGCTTTCATACTACTGTTGCTTTAGGTAAAGAGAGCTAAGATTTATAGATCCTTCCAGATCCTTTTCCCACCTTTCCTTTTTCTGGCTTATAGCACATTATTCCCAATGGAACCAATCAGTCAATAAATGAGCATTTATTGAGTACATTCTCTGTAGGACATTGGTGATTTAAAGATAAGTGATAAACAAGATATGTTTTCAAAAAGTTTGCATTCTATTAAGGGAAGTAAGATGTATACATATAAGTAAACATAAAATAGATGAGTTGGGAGGGAACCACTAATAGCAACTCTGCTCAGAAAAGATCTTCCTTGTCCTTTATTCTTATCCAAATGGGACATATTCTGGAAATCTCCTGTTCATGTTTCACTTTCTTCAGGATGCTTGTCAGGCTATTCTAAGTTTTAGTGATGGATCACTTAGTCCTTCAGCTGAACTCTATTACTAATAATAGGTTATACTTATATAATCCTTGTAGTTTATAAGTGCTTTATAAGCACAAACTTTATCTTTATCTAAGTGGTTTTATCTCATCTTCATATAACCAAATAACTTTTTGCTTATATCTGTAAAAAAAACCATGACAAATATAGAATAGGCAATAGGGGACCTAGTTTCTAGATCTGATTTTTGCTATTAATGATATATGGCAGCAGGCTAATTAGATTACCTTGACCTGAGTTCCCTTATGTATAAAATCAGAATATTAAACTAGATGTGACTTTAGAATTTATTAAGTTAAATCTTGTGAATCTTGGATCCTTAGTCTTTCAATAATTGAAATTGTAGGTCACACAAAACATAGTGAAGAGACCATTGGTGTGTGTGAGGATGCAATACACTGCCAAGAAAGAAACTCATGAAAGAAGTAACCTAGTGGATTTACTAGACAAATATGTGAATAGAAAACAAGGTTTAACAGTCTATTAAACTGGACAAAAGCTGGACGCCTATGTACTTCATTTATATCAAGAGAACTGGAGGAGAAGGAATGCTTCTAAGCACCGAGTGGATGAACTGTGAAGTATTTCTGGGAGGATATGGATAAAAGTTTCTGTGGGATGAGAATGTATGGATGGATTGATCTTACCTAATTAAATAACATGAGTGAGATCACAGATCCAGTTGAAGTAGTGAAATAAATTTTTATAGAATAAAAAATCCAGATCCTTCAATAAATTAATTCTTTTACAAATTTGTAAAGGATCAGGGCAAAAGAACACATATATATTACAATCCTTATGGTTAATAAATGGTTTAGAGAAAGAGATTCCAATATGTAGCCTGTCAGTAAACATTTATTGAGTGCCTACTATGTACCAAGTACTGGGCTAAGTGCAGGAAATATAAAGAAGTGCAAAAAACAATCTTTGCTGAAGAAGACTTCTCAATCAAATGGGGAAGAAATATGCAAACAAATTTATATAAACAAGTTAGTGAAAAGATAAACAGGAAATAATTAACTGAGGGAAGGCACTAGAGTTAAGAGGGATCTGGAATAGCTTCCAGGAAAAGGTGGAATTTTAGTTGGGGTTTGAAGGAAACCAGGGAAGCTGTGGAGTAGACATGAGGAGGGAGAGCATTTTAGGCATGGGGAAGAGCCAGGGAAAATGCCCTGAAATTCATCTTTTTTAAAACTTTACTCTCTAGAACAACTGGTTTATCATCTTTGCCTACATTTCTAAAATACTAGGATTTTTCTGGTCATTGTAGAAAGTCTGGATTTAAAAACTTTTATCTATGCCAGTCATCTCAGGAGTTATATGCTTTTGTAATAGACTTATGTTTCATCTGCCCACTTACTATTAATTTCTTCTATTTCCATATTACTTTCCAGTGCTTTTTAGAAAGAACTTTAGCATAGAACACAACTTTATGGAAGCTAATATGCATAAATTAAATCTGTTTCATAATATTCAATTCACCATATAGCTGTGAATATTTGCTTTTTTTTTTTTTTTTAAATTGTCATTGTGTCTTATTAGGAGGGGAATGGAATACTAAAGCTCTGTCCTTGAAATCAGGATGATAATTAAGATTTGGAATTTTAATATGAAATGTACACAATGGGTATTCCTGGAGTAATGTGCTTGCAAGTAGTTTTTAAGATCTACCTTTCACAAAGATGAATATTGGATAGAGAAAACATAAATTGACTAAGTGCTTTTATAGTCAAGCTAACTTTTTTTCAGATTCAAGTAGTTAGGTTAATCCTCAGTCTATATAAAACATTTTGGTAACATTCATATAGGTCTCATCTTTTCCTGTTGAACGAATGTTTGTTTGTGCTTCAGGAGTTTTAATTGTTGTTAAAACCTAACTCTGAAATACCACATCCCTTGGTTTGGGCAGACATTAGGGTAGGTTCTTTGGCTTTTAGTAATGAAAGTTTTTTTTTTTTTTTGTAATATGTGAATAATTATTTTTCTTATGGTTTTTTTTTTAAGAACATTAAAACATTTGAGTGCTTATTAAGTATTTACCTATGGAGGTAGAAAATTGTTGAAGGGCTGCTTGGCAAAAACTATTTCCTGCTTCCAGGGTCTTTATGGTCCATGATTAGTGGCTGTCTTCTGGTTTCTATGCTAGACCTTTTCAAACTCTTATTTACATGCTCACTTAATAAGATTCTTTGGCCAACATAATAATCTTAGCAGAAAAAATAAGGCATACTATTTTAAAATGTAAATCAATATGGTTTTGTCAGTGCCACAACTGCTACAAGTCTGATACTTATATCATATAGACAAGTTTTTGGATACATCTTGTTATCAAAATAGAAGAATGACCTGAACTGCTAAAAGTAGTTTTAGAAAATCAATACTGTAATGCCATTTTTTTTTCATTGTGATGAATAGTGACACCTTTAATTTTTACTAACTGAAAAAATATTCTGAACAATGCCAAAGATGAATAGTACAGTCCTTGAATCTTTGTGTGACCTCTTTATATTAATCTACTCCATAACATAATATTGCTTTCCTTTGCTGAGAGAAAAAAATCAATACTTGTTTAGGTTACCTTCTTATTTAGGTTAAGATAAAGAGAGTTTGGAATTTTCCTGATGATGTTCTGAAAGTATATAGTTGTGGTATAGTGTTGAGGTATCAAACATTCCACATATGACCATATACTAAAGTGTAGCCCAAGTCAATTAAAAAGTAAGTGGAAAAATATTTAACTAAAAAAAATTGGAATGTGTAATAAATACAATATATAATAAATAATACAAATAAGTAAAATACAATGTAACATAGATACGATCACTCTATGGTTTTCTAAGTCAATAAGCAGCCTGGATCCTTGTCTCAGGAAATCCTTGATTACTGTGCAGTGGCTCCTATATGTATTTAAGTTTAGCACCATTGGCATAATAGAGAGGAAGACAGGACTTCCAAGAGGAAGACCATTGTTCAAGTGCTACCTGAGACATACTGACTGTACCATTTTTTTGCAAGTCACCCAGTCTCTTCATGCTTCAGGTAGATTACTGTAATGACAAATTGTGAGGAATGTACCAATATGCCTGATACAGAGTTTCCTCAGGAGAGTTATTTAGACCAGTGAAATTACAGTTCTAGAACCTATCCAATCCATTTCTGCAAATTATATCAATCAGTGACACATTGCTGTTTGACTTCATAAAATATTTTTCATTGCTCCTTTGTTTGGAATTTAATGTGATTTCTTATTGTCTATTCTATTAAGTTGGAGAGGTGGGCATAATGATATTGTAGACTTCATCAAGAGATAGGGTCCAAAATTAGAAAAGTGATAGTTTTGTGTACTTTTCTCAGCACAAACCACATCTAGAATATTTAGTTCTGACATCATATCTTAGCAAAAGATGCCCACAAGCTAGAATGCATCCAGCAGATAGTGATCAAGATGATGAGAGAATTGGAAGTTAAGACAATTGGAGAAAGGGCTGAAAGGAATAGGAGTGTTTAACCTTGAGAACAAAAGACATCATGGCTTTTTTTAAGGATGTAAATAACTGTCTTGTGGAAGAGGAGGTATAGAAGTTCTGCTTAGTCCTGGAACACAGAACTAGGAATAATGAGTAAAAGTTGGGGTGATGCAGATTTAGATGATATAAGGAAATACTTATTAACAGGATCAATCAGTATTGGGATGGGCTGATTTAGAATGTGTTAGGTTCCCCTATTACTTTTTGGGGATGTCATAAAGGGAATATTCAACAGGTAGGACTGGATTTCCTTCAACTCTGAAACTTGGGTTCTTTTGACCTTTTCCTGTTTTTTTTACATTTCCATCTCAACTTTTCTCCTTCCCTTCTGACTCTATAAACCATTTTATGCAAGTTCTTAAGTTTTAAAAAAGAACATAAATAACCATTAATCATTTAAAAGATTCTAAAGCATTTATAGATGTTTGGAATGAGTTTATGTATGCAAGATATTTATTGGTTTTTCTTAATTTTTTTTCTTGTCTGTTTGGATAAATTTAGTCAGACTTTTTTTGGCAGCATTCATCATAATGTTTCTGCTTAGAGCTAACTTTTGGTTAGACTTTTTTTGAACCATGTCTTTTATCAAATATTTACATGTGCATTCCTGGATGCTAGAATAACAAGTTCTCTTGGCTAATCAATAGTGAAATAAATAGAGAAAAAAGAATCAAACTGTACATGGTACACAGAAAGTTCCTTGAACTGAGCAGAATATTACATTTGCATCTACTTTGTGTTCTGTCCTAAATTCCCAAATCATTCCACAGTCAGTTAATGAATTGATGACATGCTTTGACCCTGAGTAACATAGGATTGCTGAAAGTATGCAACTGTTGGTTCATTTTTTTTCATGCCCATCACTGCATGCACTCAGGTGCATATTTGTAATGCCCTAGGAGTGGGAATTGTGTCATTTTCTTCAGGGCTCTGGAGAAAAAAATAGTTGGTATGACTCAGGAATCTAAGCAACACAAATGTCTGTGATTACTTAAATATGAAAATTCCCCCAGTGTTGTTGGAATTATTTGGGTCCTGCTACTGAGACAGGAGGGAGGATGAGGATAGGAATTTTGTCCATGTGCTACACATGATAATGGTTTTATCTTAGAAGTTGTAATTGCTAATAAACTATATCCTCCTCAGCATAGGCCAGGATTAGTAAAACATTATGTAGATCTTCTTTCAAGTTTGCAAAAACCTCAAGTAATTACATTTCCTTTTTTGGTTGTTAGACCTGAATTTTATTTTTATACATGTTTCTCAAATTAGAAAGCATTTTTCGAAATAGAGTTTAATCTGTATCCACAAGGCTTTTTTGATACAGACCTCAGAAGATATTTTAGGGATGAAGATAATCCTGAAATGAGTTTGTAGCTTTCCCTGCCTCCCAGTAGCTTGCCTTATCTGCTTTTATTTCATCATTAGACATATCCTACATTTTATTGCATTTTAAAAAATTCTTCTTGCATTTGTTTTATTTTTGTTTTTTTTTTAATTTAGTTTTTGTTGATCCTTTTTTGGTTTTTATGCCACTTTCTGTTTTGTATATGTATACATATACATATATGTATCTATATCTCTCGCCTATTTAAAAAAAAACCCTTCCTTTTAGCAAAAAATGAAAAAGATTTAAAAAGGCAACTCAGCAAAACTAACTCAACACTATGGTTAAATATAACAACATATGCATTGTTTTGTACTCATAGCTCCCCACCTCTGCCAAGAACTGGAGTTAGAACCCATTCCTATTAAAAACACTAGAGAGTACAGGAATAAATGGAGTTTTCCTTAAAATGTTCAGTAGCATCTATTTAAAACCATCAGCAAGCATCATATGTAATGGGGATAAACAAAAATCATTCTCAATAAGATCAGGGGTGCAATAAGGATGGCCACTATCACCATTACTATTCAGTATTGTATTAGAAATATTGCCTTTGGCAATAAGAGAAGAAAAAGAGATTAAAGAAATTAGAATAGGTAATTATCATTCTTTACAGATGATATGATGGTATACTTAGAGAATCCCAGAGACTCAACTAAAAACCTACAAGAAACAATTCACAACTTTAGCAAAGTTGCAAGATACAAAATAAATCCACACAAATTATCAGCATTTTTATATATTACCAACAAAGTTCAGCAGCAAGAGATACAAAAAGAAATTCCATTCCAAATAACAGATGATAGGATAAAATATTTGGGAATCTATCTGCCAAGGCAAAGTCAGGAACTATATGAACACAACTATAATATACTTTCCCCACAAATAAAGTCAGATCTAATCAATTGGAAAAAAATCAAGTATGGGTAGGTCCAGCTAATATAATGAAAATGACAGTACTATCTAAATGAATCTATTTTTTCAGAGTCTTATCAATCAAAATCCTAAGAAATCATTTTACAGATCTAGAAAAAAATAATAAAGTTCATCTGGAAGAACAAAAGATCAAGAATTTCAAGGGAATTAATGAAACAAAGTGCAAATGAAGATGGCCTTGCTGTGTCAGACCTAAAACTGCATTATAAAGCAGCAGTCATCAAAACCATTTGGTACTGGCTAAGAAATAGAGTAGTGGATCAGTTGAAGAGGTTAGATTCACAGGACAAAATAATCAATTACTACAGTAGTCTAGTGTTTGACAAACCCAAAGACCCCAGCTTTTGGGATAAGAACACACTGTTTGACAAAAACTGCTGGGAAAATTGGTAGAGCAGTAACTAGGCATTTACCCTCACCTAACACCATTTATCAAGATAAGGTCGAAATGGGTTCATGATTTAGATATAAAGAGTGTGATATCATAAGCAAATTAGAAGAACAAAGGATAGTTTATTTCTCAGATTTGTGGAGGAGGAAGACATTTGTGGCCAAAGAAGAACTGCAGTTCCTTATTGAACACAAAATAAATAATTTTGATTATATTAAGTTAAAAAGTTTTTGTACAAACAAAACGAATGCAGACAAGATTAGAAGGGAAACAATAAACTGGGAAAACATTTTTACATTCAAGTGTTCTGATAAAGGCCTCATTTCTCAAATATATAGACAATTGACTCAAATTTATAAGAATTCAAGCCATTCTCCAATTAATAAATGTTCAAAAGATATGGGCAGACAATTTTCAGATGATGAAATTAAAACTATTTCTAGTTATGTGAAAAGGTGCTCCAAATCACTATTGATCAGAGAAATGCAAATTAAGACAACTCTAAGGTACCTACACATCTCAGATTGGCTAAGATGACAGGAAAAGATACTAAGAATGTTGGAGGGGATGTGGGAAAACTGGGACACTGATGCATTGTTGGTGGAGCTGTGAACAGATCCAACCATTCTGAAGAGCAATATGGAACTATGTCCAAAGATGAAGGGGAACCTTTTTAAAAAGGAACAAATGCTGTTATATACAGAATTACTCAATAAAAATGTCCATGCATAAGTAATCATTATACACATACTTTTGGAACACATTACAATTTTCTGTTTCTCTCAAACACTTGCCTTAATTTTATTGGAAAAAAGGACGGATGGCCAAGCAACCTGGTAGTTTCCATAGTCTATCTTGTCTTTGGCCTCTCTGGCTTCTGTCAGATCCACCTACAATACAACATTTCCATTCCATTGAAAAAAATAATTATTTGGGTAAATTTTTCTCCTTCAAACTGTAAATTATGTGAGGATATGATTTTGTGTCTTGTTTTTTTCTATCTCTCACAAGATTTTTTGGTACAATAATTGTATTTTTAATGTAACAGTGTAAGATTCATAGTGTGATAAATTTTATAAAGTAATTATTACTTCAAAACAATTTTGTAGTACTTAGACCTGAATGAATAGAGAGGAGGTAGTAATAAGTCTGAAGCATCCTAATTGGGAAAGCCAGCTGTGTTCAACATTTGACAGTTATCTCCAAAATAGAGATTGAGAGAGTGTGTGTGTTTTCAGAATAGTATTAGATTATGGGGCAGCTTGGGGGCACAGTGAATAAAGTGCAGTCTGGTATTAGGAGGATTTAAGTTCATATTTGACCTCAGATATTTACTAGCTGTATGATGCTGGGCAAATTGCTTAACCCTCAGTTTTCTCATCTGTAAAATGACGTAGAAAAAGAAATGGCAAACTACTCCAATATTTTGGCCAAGAAAACCCTAAATGGGGTCATGAAGAGTCAGACATGAAGAAGAAAATTAAAAGTAATATAACTGCAGCTGGGTGGCACAGTGGATAGAGCACCAGCCCTGAAGTCAGGAGGAGTTGAGTTCAAATGTGGTCTCAGACACTTAACATTCCCTAGCTGTGTGGGCATGGGCAAGTCACTTAACCCCAATTGCCTCAGGGAAAAAAAAACAAAAAAGTAATACAACTTCAGGAAATAGAGTGACCTTATATGTGGGTGACTGGTGTAGAGAGGGAAAAGTAGGGTAGGAGTGTTGGTGAGAATATCATTGTATTATTGTGTATAAGATTGGCATATATTGGAAGAGAGACTGTGAGCAAGGGCAGTGCTTTACCTTGGATATCTTTCCCTTGTGTTGTTTCAGACTGGAGATAGAGTGGGAGGTAGCTATGTTGACAGATTTCTGTGTTGGATAGGGTTCATGGATTAGGTGCTCCATCATTTCCTACCTCCAGGGTACATAAAAATTGAGAGATAGTGTTGCTTAATGGAAAGATCACTACTGGACTTGGAAGTCAGAGACTTAAGTGTGATTTCTAATTGTCATTTACCAACTGTGTGACCATGAGCAAGTTTATTTGTTTCTATTTCTACATCTGTTAAAATTATGATAATTATACTTCATATTCAATAGGGTTGTTATGAGGAAACATGTTTCAAAACTTATTAGACATCAATTACTATACAAAGAATTTTCTGTAAAACTTGTTTTCACCTGATTATTTCAGGGGCAAAAGTTCTATCAGAGTTCATTATTTTTATGGCACTAAAACTTGAGAAGTCATGCTCACTTCTAGCTAGATTCCCATGCATGGCAGTATATTTTAATAATAGTATGCTCTTTATACAGTGGCTAACCTAAGATGCCTTGTTTTTTTTTTTTTTTTTTGTACTTGGCAGTAGGGTCAACATTGTGGAACAATTTTTTGGAATTACTAAGTGAAATGACTTCAAAATCTTTACAATAAATGGTTTAGAAATGTGAATTGGCGCTAAGTTCTTTAGAAACAGCAATTGTAAATTGCATTATTGTTATGTACAAAGTCTCACAAATTGA
>JAJPUD010002767.1:109270-123242 GCA_023553655.1 Myrmecobius fasciatus
GCTGAAAGGTAGCACCTTGATACTTTGTAATAATATATGATATAAAATGAGTAGATATTTTTCTGAAAAGTTTAATAAGTCCAAGAACAGTCAAAACATTTTTGAAAAGCTAATCAAATTTAGATTCTAAGTATGCTTTTCTATCCTCTCCCTAAAACACTAAGAATTGATTTTAACCAAAGGATGTTTTACTTATGGAAATGGTCAAAGCAATTTGCAGAATGAGAATTCCTTGTGTATTTTATCTTAATATACCCAAATTATATGGTATTAGTAGTCAAAAAAGAATGAAAAATAGTCTGAAATCTTGTTATCTCAGAAGTACTTAATGAAGAATGACAAGGAATTCCAATGATAGTTGTAGAGATAATAGTATAAATTTCAATTTAAAATATACTTTCATAATAGATTAGAGTGGTAAATCTATAATTCTGTCTAAAATGAGTTTTACTTTAACTTTCTATATCTAACTTAGTGGAGTATGTTTTTTGGTGGTGGTTTTGGATCAGGGAAAATATCATATTGTATTTCTTTAGAAGTTACTTGTTGAATTTTAATCTAAGCAATATCTTCCAGATTGGTCTTAAATAGCTCATTTGGTCTTTAATATTTCTTTTAAAAGAAATTCTTTTCTTGATTAAATTATTGTTTTTAAAGTTTAATTCTGGTGAAGTATTGATAAATTGATGTAGCTCTTTTTTTTGCTTCTTAAGATTCAGTTCCATCTAAAAATTTACCAGTCCATTATATTTTTAGGATTTTAGTAGACTAAAGTTTGAGAACTCTCTTAACACATTGAGGGCTTCTGTACAGCCAGTAATTTTAACCAGTTGGGTATCTCCATCCTAATTTGATATCTATTTCTTTATGCATAAATAGGATTTCACATTCTGCTGTAAGGATTGTCAAGTTAAATGCTATATAAATTCTGTTCCCTTACTCATTGGCTATCCTTGAAGAAAGGTAACCCATACTAAAGGCATCTTAAATAAACCTTATTGGGTGCACAATACCCAAACACAAACCCACTTCCATTCTATTATATAGGCTTCTAGATTTCTCCTATCTCATTTTTGCATTTCTAAAATCCTGCCTAACTCTGGTTCTCTCAGCAGGAATGCTTAGACATGATCAATTCTAATAAAGATGTGCCTTCTTAATTGCTCTAGTATAGTTTTGATGGGTACTATTTTTTTAATATAATGCCTCTAGCCTTTTGGTAAGTAGTATTTTCTTTCCTTTCTTGCATTTGGTGCATAATGTGTGATTCAATCAGTCAATACTGTTGATTAATCAGTATTTGTTAGCAGTCTTCTGTGTGCTGACCCTGAGCATACCTTCCCCCAAAAGAAGACAAGTTCTTGCCCTCAGTGAGCTTAAATCTAATTAGTGAGACAACCTGGGAAGTAACTACATAGAGAATAAGTCATAGATAATTAAAAGGAAGAAGACAAGAAACTAAGACTGATTGAGGAAGTTCTCTGTTAGAAGGTAGGATTTTGGTTGAGACTTAAAGGAAGCCAAGAAAGTTACTAGTTGGAGTGGAGGAGGGAGAGCATTCTAGGCTTGGGGGACACCAAAACTGAGAGATGGAGTATCTTGTTCCTAGAGCAGCCAAGAGGCCAGTGTCATTGGATCAGAGTATGTGTTGGGAGTAAGATATAAGAAGACTGAAAATGTAGGAAGAGGCTAGGGTTATAAAGCATTTTGAATGCCAAACAGAGAATTTTCTATTTGATCTTAGAACTGCTGGAGTTTATTGAGTATGGAAAGTGACATTAGATCTATGCTTTAGGAAAATCACTTTGGTGGCTGACGGGAGGATGGATTGCATTCCACCAGGATTCCTTGATACATGATCTCTCTCTCTTCTAGCTGCTTGCAGGGTTTTTCTTTGATCTAGATGGAAGCTAAGACAATTTCTGGTATGTTAAATTTGGAGTTCAGGAGGAGAACTGATTCTATTTCAGTTTGTCCTCTAGTTCCAGTTGTTCTGGGAATGTTTCTTCTGTGCTTTCTTGGAACATGGTATCCAGGATGAGTTTTTTTTTTTAATAATATTTATGGGAGAGCCTTATGATTCTAACATAGTCCCTGTATTGTGTTTTTTAGGTTTTTTTAAAAATATATTCTGTCTGCCATGTCTTCCAGTTTTTCTCTCTTCGTTTTTGATGTAGCAAGTCTTGTATCATTGAATTTTTTTGTCCCCTAACATACTTTTCATGATATATGTTACTTCAATAAAATTTTTCACTTTGATTCTATGCTATTTTCATACATGTTTTCCTTTAAGAGTTCTAATTTGACTCTTTGATGTCTTCTTTTCTTTCATTAGTTTTGGAGTCCTTGTGGCCAACCCATCCTATTTCTGGTGTTTTATTTGTAACTTTTGTCAAATTATTGCCTCTCTTTGGGGGAGATTTTTTCCTGGTGTTCTCTTAACCCATATATAATATTTATTCAGTGTATTAGTGATTTTCTATTTTTTTTTTCATTCCCCTTGTAATGCTTATGAAGATCCCTCCTTTTCCCTTGACTGTTTCTTCTGAACTTCTTATGGTTCTGTTATTATTACAAATAATCTCAAATCAGTCCCTTAGTTGTCTACCTGGGATTGAATTAGAAGGACACTCAAAGCTGTCAGTCCTCAACCTTGAGTTGGTAGCTTCTGGGTCTTGTTTGCATTATCCCAAATGGGGCTACTTTTTATAGTATTTTATGGTTTTTGATTGCTAAAGTTTTGAGATTTAAGTGATCTTGTTTTAAACTGATCTCAGAAGCTTTGTGAGATTACTTGTGATGCTTCTTTTAGTGACAGAATGAATACTATATTCATGCCTTTATTTTGTGTTTTGTTTTTATATCTTTGTCCACAGATATATATTCAGCATTTTAGTCTTATCATAAATGTCCCTCGGTAAGATAGAAGTCTTTGGAATTGTTTTTCAGAGCATCAAATTTGTACATATTTTAAGCAGGAAGTTGTAAGCTATATGGTGATATCATAACAAAGTTATATAAACATTTCTGGGAATGTCTGAAATGATGACCAAAAAAAGTACTTTGGGGAAGAAAGTGATCAGAGGTATATAACTTTGGTAAGTTGGTGTTTCTCACAGGATTCAAGTGATTTAAAAAAAAAAAGCTTGGAGATTCTGTTGACTGTGAGAAGTTTCAGAAATCATCAGTTCTTTTTGAAAGATTATGTTGTTCAACATAGTTGAAGATCATAGGAACATTCATTCTGTAGGGGAAGTATACCTCTATCCATTCAAACTTGTGTTCTGAAAGAGAAGTTTATTATAGACGTGAGAAGAAAGGACCAGAAGTATCAGGTGTCCAGAAGTCCAAATTGTAGTAGCACAGTCTATGTAAATTTAGATCTGGACTTCTAGGGAACAGTAACATAGGAAAGACAATATTGGTATGTAAGTATGTTATTAGACTAATTAGATAGATTAGACTATTCCATTTGATGATCTTTTCTACTTAACCTATTTGATTTGAGGATCCTTGGTTATTGAATAAAGCATTGTGAATTATTTGAAACAGAATTCATAGCTCTCAAAGGAATTAGAGCTGCACATAGAAGATGTCATGGAGTCTGACCCTCTCAATTTATGGATGAGGAAATAGAAGAAGAGATAAATATCTGTTTTGAAGTGTTTTGCTGAAGCCATATAGGCAATGAGCAATAAAGTCAGGATTTGAATCTATAGCCTTTAACTGCAAATCCACTGGCCTTTGTACCATGCACTACAGCCTATCTTTGAATGATTATATTAAATAAATTTGACTGACTTTAAAGCACAAATGAATTAACATATGTAAAGCATAATATAAATTTTGTTATGTAAATACTTGCTATTTTTTTTTCTTGTTGTTAAGTACATAGATTTTGTGAATAATTTCTAGCCTGATACAAACATGAAATCCTTGTGAAAATTAGTGTGGCCCTAGAGCATGCTTGTGCAGGAGAGTAATGAGGCCTAATTTGACCTGGCCTGACTGCTGCCTAGACTTTCATCCTTTCTTCCCCACCCAGCAACTGTCTGCTTCCTTCATTAGTCCCCAAAGAAAGAAAAGAGAAGTGAGTCTAAAAATATGCTCAAGCAAAACTCCAAGAGAGCAGGAAAAACTCTCCCAAAGAGAGGCAGTGATTCTTTGAGTTCCTCCTATAGTCTTCCTCCTTCTTTTGGTCAGTTCAGGTCACATAAAAGGGTATGCAATAAAAATTATCTCCCCTCTCTTCCTTGAGCCAAAACTAATTTGTCTATAGAAAATAATACCTCACTGAATTGAATTTGGCAATCGTTTCATTCACCTGGAACTCAGAATACAAAAAAAAAAAAAGTCCAAGGAGTCTTAGCCTGAAGCTTTGTTGGAAGTTCAACACTCAAATGTTTTTTTTTTTTAATTTTTTTTTTTATTAAAGCTTTTTATTTGTATAACATATGTATGGGTAGTTCCCCAACAATGATCTTTACAAAGCTTTCCATTACATATTTTACCCCCAGTCCCCTCCCCTCCCCTAGATGGCAGGAAGTCCACTACATGTTAATAATGTTGAAATGCTTGAGAAGTTATGCAAGAAAAATCCTATCTACAAGAAAAAAAAATCAGAAAAAGGCAACACAATGCAAGCAAGTGTCAATAGAGATCATGAAAATGTTACGTTGTGGTCCATATTTCATTTCCCTCTCTCTGGGTGTATATGGTTTTCTTCAGTGAACAATTGGAACTGGTTTGAGACAAATCTTTGTTGCAGAGAGCCATGTCCATCAGAATTGATCATCATGTAATACTGTCAACAGTCAAATGTTGAAAATAAAGATAGAGAAGAATTTATTCTTTCTGTTATAAAATTACAAGGTTATCAACAATGGTCCATGAAACACTCATGACACCAACAGAGGGAGACCAAAGGATAGTGGAGGCATAGCAGAAAAAAGGAGAAAGAGAGCTAGGCATTAGAATTGTTGGGATCAGGAAGATGAGTTCAAATCTTTCTTCACACCCTTAATTATCTGTGTGAGCCTGGAAAAATTCCTTCATTTCAGTGTACTTTAGTTTTCTCATCTATAAAACTATAATAAAACTAAAATAAAAAATATTACCTATAAAGATAATAATATTTATGTTGCCTCAGATGCCACTTGGTACTATGGGTGCTTTCTGGCTGGTCTGTTTTCTCCAAGATTGGTTTTTGGAAGGTTGAGTTTCTGACAAGTTGGAAGTGAGGAAGAAAAACAAGATGGTCTTTATATGAACTTTTAAGAATTGAAATGCATATGGACAAATGGTGTAGATTCCTAAACATTGTTGGATACATTAGGTGCAGAGAGGAAGCCTTAACTTCAAATCTCCTGGCTGTTGTTGGTTTTCAAAATCAAAAACATGCTCTGGCCATGTGTGTTTAATTTAGGGAAGCAGAAAGGATGTATGCTTTGTTAGTGCCACATAGTAAAAGTCTATAACATGATGCTGTGCTTCCCATTCTCAGAGCTTTCAATCCAAGCACTGGCTTAGTTTCCATGACTGTTAGAGGGCATGGGTACCACCTTATGTAAACATTTTTGCTTTTAGAGCTTCTCTGAGACAAAGAGATGACACATTAATAGCAGCTGGAACGTTTCATTAAAATTCAGAGGAAAAATATGAAGGCTGAGCTCAGTAATATACAGATAGTAAAATCTTTGTCTATTCTGAACTGGATAACAATAAGATATTATCTAAACAAGCTTCTGAACTCACAAGGACCAGTGTTTCAGCAGGAGGTACTGTCTTTTTTTCATCAAAACTCCCAGCTCATCGACACCACAACCCATCAACTCTCCTCCTGCCCTGTTCCCTATCCCCCAAATAATAATTTTGGTACTTTGTACTTCTTAAATAGAATGGAGTTATTATTGGCTGTGGGCCCAAGCACTAAAACCAGCTCCTGGAGTCTTCAGCTCTAGCTTCAGGGCTGTAGAGTGGTCCTCTGGCCTAGGGAAAACTGCCTCTCTGGTATGACATTGGAAACATTTGAGTTATGCAGTCAGATTCTAAAATTGTGGGACTTTGATGAGCAGGGTTTCGCTATTTTTCCAAAGCTTACATGCTGGGAGAGGGAACTGGGACATATGCTCTGTGAGAGCATGCTGCAACAGAGATTGAATACTTTCTTTTTGTTACTTTCTTTAGTGTTAAATCCCAGACTTCAGCACCTCATGTTTGGAGAGAAACTAATTTTAAGAATTTGTCCTTAGACTCCAGTTCTAAACAAAACCTAATAAAGAAGCTGCTTTGAAAACTCAGCATCATTTTATTTAGTTTTTCAGTGGGAATACTCTTTATATGTATAAAGCCTTCCCTGATTATTGTTAGAAACAGATGGAATGTGAACTTTTTTATGATTTGGATTCATGGGTGATAGATCAAGGATTCATACATGAATAATCAAGAGATTTGGTAATTTTCTTAATTTGATAGTATTAAACAGGAATTTCATCCAAATGGAAGGTGTTCAGCTTATTAGAATTTTGTGGCTTTAAGTACAATTGTTAGATGGATTAGCAAAGCCTTTATTGTATTTTCATTTGTACAAATCTGACTTTCACATACAGTTAGTTGGAGACCAGTGGAAAGACTAGCAATTTTTTTTTGAAAAAATACTTTTTGCTAAGAGAGGGAGAAAGGAAAGTAAATTCAGTGAAATTTCTTTAGGCATGATGTGATCAATAATAGCATGGTACAAAGGTCTCAATAAGAGTCTATGGCCATTCACATTATCTTTTATGGTTTTGACTTAGTTTTAAAATAAAACTATTTGGATTGATGCTTATCATACTGTTTATGATAAACTTTGGGAATTGGAAAATGATTTGTGTCCTCATCGAAGGAGTAGTCAAAGTTTTTTTTTTTTTTTTTTTAATAAAAAGTTTCACAATCATCAATGTTGCCTTTTCCTTGGAAAGTTAAATCATCTAACTGCTGCACTGAGTTAGGTTCTAAGAATATCACAAGTGGCATAGGGTTAGCTTTGGAGAAAGATTTAGGTTAACTTGTGAGGCGCTTTTGAAGTCACTCTTATTTGAAATATAGATGTAGAAAATGACTGCACCATGTGGTGTAAGGTCCCTGGTAAAGTGAGATATGGATATATAGCCTTAGAAGTAATTTGGCATGAATATTTAGTTTGAGTTTCTAGCTAGAGGGTTATTTTATGCCTCCACTGAAATACCCTTTTCCATTGCATTAAAGTTTTAAATTAAATTGACTTTTACCCTCTACAGACTATATGTGATTATTTGTCTCTCAATGAATGGTGAAAACTAATGATAATCATTGATTTAGAAATATTTTTGTCTCTTGTTTTTATCAGGTTTGTGGTTTGAGGATAGCCAAAATATCAAATACTCTAGTAGTCTTTAAAGGAATTTTCTCACATTTTCCTATTCCTTTTGGGATTTCCCCTTATATCCTAGAATATTTTGGCCATTGAAGGGGGAAAGAGTCAACCAAATTTTAATTTTCATTCAACCAAAAAGAAGAAAAGGAAACAAAATCTCTGGGAAATGTCAGTTCCTTGAGTAGCATGAACATTTCTTTTTCTGGATATGCTTGTTCTAGACAGGGAGTAGGTTGTGAATTAGTGATGCTTATTTTTTTTTTTTTGAGAGGGTTAAATATGTTTTAAGTCAGAATTTTAGGATCTCTTCTTTTGAGTAATGTGAAATGGTCCTCTGAACATTCTTAACCAAATAAAATTGAATTGAGGAATATTTGCATATTAGAAAAACTATGCTACTGTCATTTGAAAGACTTTTCCAATCTGTTTTGGAGGATAATGGAAAAGCTTAAATGAATTAAATTACATGTAGCATTTATAACAATATCTAGTACATTGTAGGTGCTTAATAAATATTTATTGACTAAATGCATTTTGACTAATGATTTGTATTTGTTGCCTTTTAGTCTCAGTAAACAGGTTCTCAGGGAACAAAATTCCTTTTCAGGAAGTCAATCTGAGTGTATTGGGAGAAATCTGAAGTTCCTCCACTCGGGTTTATTTGCCATAGTGGTCAAAGAAAAGGGAAGAATATCACGTGGGTACAGAGTAGTGTTGCACTGGCTGAAGGAAGGGCCATAACTTTGGACATTGTCTTGTGAGACCTCTGTCATTGCAACACAACTCTGAACTAGAAAAATGCAAGTTCCCTGTTGAGACCAGGGGGCATTAGCCTGTTTTGGTTTTTGTTCTTGACTCTTGAAGAGAACCAAAATGACTTTACTATGATAGAGTCGAGTGACCATATATTCAATGTGGCTGATGAGAACAGAACAAGCTTAGAATGCTCTGCCACAGATGGGGCACAAATAGTCCACTTGAACATTTGGGGTGGATTCTCTAAATTTGTGCATCTTGTGTTTCTTTGGGGCTACTCCAGTTGTACTTTGCTCAGAAAGCACAACATTTTCTCAGATGAGGGCACGCCATGCTGGGCAGCCTTGCTAGTGTCTCCCATGTCATATAATCAATGGCAGAATTCTTGAGAGAACTTTGCTTTTTCTAACTACCATGTCAGTACTTGCTCTGTGTAATGTCTATTTTATGGAAAAAAATAGTCTCTTATGCAAATGAATGTCTGACAATGGGACCAATCCATCAGTTGTATTCTCTGCACTAGATTTGGAATGCTGGGCAGTTTAGTTTGAGAAAGGGCCTCAGTGTCTGGTATCTGATCTTGCCAGATGATCTTCAGGATTTTCCTAAGACAATTCAGATGGAATCGATTCAGTTACTTGGTATACTATTCAGGTGAGCAAAAACAACAGTGAGGTCAGCACAGCAGTATATGTCTGTTCTATGTTGTAAGCCTGCTTTACCTGGAAATGAAAAAAAGAAAAATCATGGAGAAGAAATATGAACTTTTTGCCCTAGAACCTTTCCTTCCTTCCTTCCCTTTCCTTCCTTCCCTTCCCTTCCTTCCTTTTCTTTCCTTTCCTTTCTTTCCTTCCTTCCCTTCCTGCCTTTCTTCTTTCCTTCCTTCCCTTCCTTCCCTTCCTGCCTTCCTTCCTTCCTTCCTTCCTTCCCATCCTCCCTTTCTTCCTCCTTCCCTCTCAGGCAATTGGGGTTAATTGACTTGCCCAGGGTCACACAGCCAGGAAGTGTTAAGTTCCTGAGACCACATTTGAACTCAGGTCCTCCTGACTTCAGGACTGGTACACCTCCCCCCCCCCCCAACACTTTCTTATGCTTCTTATATTCATACACACACCCACACATACACACACAGAAATTTTAAATGTAATCTTAACAAATGGTCAAATAAGCAAAATACATAATTAAATATTAAATTAAATAATATATTCCAAACTATTCAGGACGTCCCTAAAATCTTAGTGTAGATAGTTTTAAGCCTTTAAAATAGTAGTAAGACTTGTATTCAAATAAATATAAATCTGGGGCAGCGAGGTGGTGCAGTGGATAGAGCACCAGCCCTGAAGTCAGGAGGACCTGACTTCAAATCTGATCTCAGACACTTAACACTTCCTGGCTGTGTGACCCTGGGCAAATCACTTAACCCCACTTGCCTCAGCAAATAAATGCAAATCTTTTATTTTAGTAAAAGGAAATTATATATGTCAATAAATATACATTTACACGCATTTATATTAGCATTAGGGATACAAAAAGAGGCAAAAGATAAGACTCTGCCCCCAAGGGGACTATAATCTAATGGGTATACAAATATATGATTATTGTTGGAAACAGTTTATTTTTGATTTTTCACTATTGCAAAACTAGTGCTCTTGAATATTTTGGTAAAGAGAGATGGTATTTTTCTTCCTAGAATATAACAGGATCATGGAATTAAAAGTTATGCCAAGTTTTATAATAATAATAATAATTATAATTATTATTGTATCAACAGTAAAGTTGAATTTCTCTCCAAAGGGATTACTTCAATTCAGAACACTGTAAATAGTGTTATACCTGATTATTTCCTTATATGCTTGCCAACATTAAATTTTATGTTTTAAATTATACCTGTTAACTAGATGGATATAATATTGTTCAAATATGTATTCCTCTGATTATTAGAGTTTGAATTTTAAAGTGATTATTAATAATTTTTATTTACTACTTTGTGAATTACCCATTACAATTTTTAGCATTATTCTTTTGCACAATAGATATTACTCTTAGAATGTGTAGTTATTCCCAATGAAGTCTAGATATCAAATTTAAAAAAAAGTTTTATTGTAATAGATCTTTGTAGAAAAATTTTTCTCCCAACTTGTTTGTTTTTTTTAATTTTGAACTTCTTGCTTTTTGTTATACAAAATGCCTTACTTTTATAGAATTAAATCCTTATATTTGGTCTTCAATAATTTCTCTCATAGTTATTAGATAATTTTCCACCTTCTGATAATGGAGATAATTTTTATCATTGCTTTATCCTTCTAAAATTTTAGTCTTCCTGTGTAATTTTACCTGTAGTAATTAAGCTTTACCTGCAGTAATTAAGCTTTACCAGAAATTACATCTTTGGAGCTTTTTGTTAATAGGGATTCTTTTGGCGTTTGGTCTCATGGAATGAATCCTGGACTGCAGATCAGTAAATAGGGATCTGTTCTTGATTTTACTATAAATCTGTTATAAGGCCTTAGGAAAGCCAGTTCTGTTTCTCTACTGCCCAGTTTTTCCATTTGAAAAATTAAGGAATTAGGCTATATAATCCTCAAGTTCCTTTGCAAGTTTATCCTTGTATGATCTGTTATTCCTTGGTGCGTCAAATAAATTCAAGATTAATTTTTGCAGTGGTGTGCTTCCATTCTGTGAGATTATGTGTTTTAAATGTTTGAGTTCAACTTGGTGTCTTTTGAGGATTACCAGTTTACACTATATCATTTCCATTTTACTGTATTTTATTCTCTGGAGACACTAGTTAGTAATCCTGACATAATATTATTGGGATGTTAAAAGTAGAATCGTAGGGTATCCGTTATATTTGCTAAGAATGATTGATACAATGAGATTTATTCCTTTTACTTTGGTTATTATTACATAGCACAAGTCTATCTGGTGATGGACTCTTATGCTTAGTAAAATGTAGATGTTCTTGGGGTGGGGGTGGAGAGTTAAACTTCATTGTCTGGGTAGCCCTTGAAATGAAATGAGAGACGTTATTATCAACCAGCGTGTACCTTAATAACGGAACAAAGGTTCTGCCCTCTTAGTGTTTATGAAAGTAAGGCTGGTCCTTGGAGAATCTGTGGCAGATTATTCACTACTTGCTGTTTATAGAAACAGGATGTTTTGGTTTTGATGAGGAGTGGATTTCTTGGGAACACATTTTTGAGAAACATAAGGTTTGTCTGTCTCCACCCTTGTTGGAATGCTGTTGACATCAGTTTTATTTTACTTCTTTTTCCAAAATATACATGGGCAATGTCCTTTAATTTAAGAAATGTGATGCAAGTTGTGAAAGCAATAAGAAATGGGACTTTTCTCTCAAAGCCTCTAGATGTTATTTCATCAAGCTTAATATCTTTGAATTTTATGGTGTTCCTATTGAATAGACAACATTTCCTTCTCTATTTGGAAATCTAAATACAATCAGCTCTTGGGAGGTGTTTCATAACTCTCAATTTCTAAAAAAATTGTTATCATAAAACATGAGGAATATAGGGTTTTCTACCAGCCTCTTTTAGAGCTCATGTGACTTGCTTTTTTCCAATGGAGCACAAATTTTATACAGAATATACTTGGTATAGTAGAAAAAAAATTGGACGTGGAATTAGAAAGACTTGGTTTGAATTTAATCTTGGCCACTTAGGATCTTAGAATGTAAAAGTTGGAAAAGATTTTGAGTGATCTTCTGTTTCACAGACAAGGCATCGAAAAGTTAAATAACTAGGTTCCATAGGCAGCAAGTAATATAAACATGTTGTATGACCATGGGCAGGCAACAGCCTCCCTGAGACTTCAGTATTGTCATGTGTAAAATCATATGAATCCTGTAAAATATATTATGAAGAAAGCTTTTTCTAGTTCTTAAAGCAAAGTATGTGAATTGTTATTATTAGATAAAATAGAAACACAATACTGTATCAACAGCTTTCAGTCAGAACTTTTATATTCAACTTTTTTTTTATTTTGTCAGTTAAGAATTAACAAATTAATGGGAAAAAGAAAGGAAATGGACAGAGTAGAAAATATGTTTTTGATAGAATGAAGTATTAATGAAAGATA
Source organism: Myrmecobius fasciatus (assembly GCA_023553655.1). Taxonomy (NCBI): domain Eukaryota; kingdom Metazoa; phylum Chordata; class Mammalia; order Dasyuromorphia; family Myrmecobiidae; genus Myrmecobius; species Myrmecobius fasciatus. The sequence continues at coordinate 121,515 of JAJPUD010002767.1, forward strand.
TTGAATAAGTAATCTAGAAAAATCTAATATTATATTGTATTTTTTTTTTGGCCACTTCTACTTTTCAAGTCATTCTTTTCTTAACCTTCAGTTCAAATGCCTTGTATTTTGATTTTCCTTATTTTATTCCTTACTAACTTTTTTGTGATCTTTATTTCACTATATTTACCTTTTTCCCATATCCAGCTTTTAAAATTGCTTTTCTCATTCTCTAGTTGTTTCCTAGGCTGCTTTTTTTCTTATAGCCCAGGCTTGGTAAATGTGTTGAGCTGGCTGTTCTCTTATTCTGAAGCTCTTCCTTCTCAGAGATGAAAATGGGGGCATTTTCTGCCTGTACTGATTTAGCAGAGTGTTTAAGGATTCAAAATTTAGGTGCCATGCTATACCCACAGTGAGTATACATTCGACTTTAAGGTTTAAGGGAGAGATGTCAATTTCCAAAGGTGGAAATTGGAAGCTGGACTTAGGTTTCAAATTTTAATGAGTGGTCATTCAAAATGATCTCTAACATAACATCAGCTAAGGGAATTATGTTGGAGTAAGTAGTTTTTTTTTTCCCTTTAAAAAGTATTTAAGCTTCTGGGAGAGAAAGATAATTAGAAGTGGTAAAATGATTTGATTGAGATCAAGGAGAAGTCAATTTGGCACTCTCTTCTGGGTTTTTAATTAAAACTGTGGTAAATTTCAAATCTTTTTAGCAGTATCTTTTGATTATTAGAATGGTGGAGAAAGTGGATAAAAGCCATCTTGTTTAAAAGCTAAATTTCAGATAATAAGTAAAATGCTTTCTTTTTTCTCTGAAAAGTTAGCAGATTAGTAATTTGACTGCCTGAGGAAATAAAGTTACCATTTTGTAAAAATATAGTTGAAGTTATTATTAACTACAAAGAACTAGACCAAAAAAAATATATATATCAAGAGAAACTAGAAGAAGCTGAATTTTTTTCTTCTTCTTTACTTAATATCTTTGGAATATATTAGAAAAGGAGGTAAGGTACTTACCACCTTAGGTAAGAAAGAAGATGGGCTTTAGCATTTCTGTGAAAATCAGATACCATTTATCTAAGGTAAAAGAATTTGATGCCTCTGAAGAGTCACAGCTGTGAAATACAATATGCTGTGTGGCAATTTTACTGGGGTTTTTTTTTTTTTTAATCTCTTCCCCCACCCTTATTTAATTCTTAATTTGACAAACATCAAAAAATGGAATATTTTCATTTGTAAAGTAGAACAAAAAAAGAGGATTGTATGTGAAAACTATGAATTTGTATTTTGTAAAAGTTTGCTTTTTTTTGAAAAATTATATAATATATATAATAAATTCAACATGTTACTTTCAGAGCTGACCTGCTTATCTGAGTTTCCTTCTCAACATATATTTCAATAAGCCTTTCCTCTTCCTCCTCCTCCTCTTCCTTCTCTTCTTCTTCCTTCTTTTTCCTTTCTTTTTTCTTCTTTGCAAAATTATGGCTTGTTTCCCTCTTCTCTTCCTACCCCCTCTGAGGAAAAAAAAACAAAAACAAAAACATAAGCCTTATAACAAACAAATATAGTTAAGCAAAATAAATCCATTGACCATATCAAAAAATGGATGTGTAATGATATTTTTAAAATAAAAATTTTAAACCTTTTCTTCTTTTGGGTTAAATAGTATTGTAACCACTATTATATACTCAGTGAGAAAACATACTATTTCTTTTCTTTTTAACCTTTTTTTTTTTTTTTTTT
>JAJPUD010002767.1:123342-192927 GCA_023553655.1 Myrmecobius fasciatus
AAAAAACCCCTCATGAGAAACTTCCTTTGTCAATGCAGATTTACACTTTTGCAACTTAAAATCTTAAAGAGATGCCTGGATGCTGAAAGTTAACCTATTAAGTTAACTCTTTGTATGGATTTACCCAGGATCACATTTCCAGGATATGTCAGAGTTAGAACTTGAACTCAGATCTTTGTGGCTCAGATTCTTCCCCATTGCTTCTTAGGTTAAGTGTTATTTCTTTTTAAAAAATATGTAATGTGTAATATTCTGGCCTTACTTTTCCAGACCAAGGCTGGCTACATCTCTCACTCAAGGTTCTATGAGTACCCCCTAGGGATTGTGGGGTATCTTTCTCTGATGTTACCAGATTGATTCTCCATTTTGGTAGGATTTCCCATCCCTCACCCCTGCCCCTACTGCTAATTGCCAATAAGTAGTTCTTCAGTTCCACATAACCAATTAACCTCAATTGGCTTTATATACCAAGGGATATATATCTTGAAGATATACGAAGAATAAAATATAAACATCACCCAATCTCAAGACTTTAGTTGGTGCATTATACCATATTGATCCTTAGGGAATGGACTCAAATTTGATTTATTTTCTATATAACTTTGATTCTATCATGTTAACATCCAATTATAGCATGACTGCTTGTCTCAACTGTTATTGAGTTGGCTCTTGAAAATTACTCCTCCTTTTTACTTAATGACATTTTCGTAGTCACAACATATCACTTGAAAGGGAATAGTGTTCAATTTGAATTTGTAAGAATGAAACTTGATAGAATTAATATTTTGTTTGCTATCAACTTAATGAGGAAATGTGTTTGGAACTGCATTGATTGTAGCCCCTACTTTTAAAAAATTTATAAATTTGCTTTTATTTGAAAAAATAGTAAGAAAAAAAGAAAAGCACAAAAGAAATACAAAACAAAAAAGAACATTGCCATGTGCCCAGAGGAACATCAGGGAGGATTCAAAATATATAACAACACATTTCCAGATCAAGGAAGAGTGTGTGTGTGTGTGTGTGTATGTATGTAGAAGAAATTATATTAATGAATGGCCACTTTTTCTTTACTTCTTAGCCTCTCTTTTCTACCAAAAACAAACAAACCAACCAACCCAACAACAGTGGAGGAGAACAGGGGCATGATGCTTAACTTTTTTCTGTTTGTGAAGTTAGGGTCTGCTATAGAAATGGAATAATAGTGGTAGGGAGAAAAAAAAGGATTGAAACTCTACACTCTGGGAAGCATTTAATAAATAGTTAAATGTGTTGAGGAAGGGAAAATAAAGAAATAAGACCTGAGTTTTCTAAAAAATTATACATTTCATTTATTTTAAATAGATACTTTGAAAAATACCTTTGGGCTTCATTGACTTAATTTTTTGGACCTCCTTTGCTAGACCTGGTTAAAAATCTCTAATCTGCTTCAATTTATGACATGTATTTTGCCATGAATATATGATATGTATTTCTTGATATAATAAAATGATAAGTTGAATCAAAATATTAAGAAATTATATCTACGGGAATATTTCACAAATATTCTTGTTTTTTTCTGCATGAAAGTTGCTTTATTTGTATCTAACCAGACTTTTATATTTTGCTGTTCTCTGTAGGTGTCTCATTCTAGAGTTTTCTCTTCTTAGTACTCTCTCTTGCCTGATTTAAAAAAATGTTATAGCACTTTCCCCGTGGCATCTTAAGTACTTTGCAAATATCTCACAATCCTTTTGGTAGCTCTAATAAGAGAACAAGCTTTGGGGGATCCACTTCTTTCAAATTAATGTTATTGAGGGAGGTGCCATCTTACTGACTCAACATTCTTTTGGCTACAGTGTAGGGAAAGGAGGAGAGGAATCAAGAAAAGGATACAAAAGGCATAAGCAGCACGTTGTCATGGAGTGGCCAGGAAAGAGCAGAATCAAGGCAAAGAATAAGAAAACACATGGTGGCGGATATTGATAAGGTGAAAGCAAATTAGGCTAAGTTCCCTTTTGTTCTGGTGCTAGACTGCTTTGCAGAAAAAGCTGGTACATGTTTTGTTTTAATGCATTTTTATCATGTGTCTAATTTATGTCTGGTAGAGACTGGCTATTGCTTCCCATTGTACTTACCTCACAAAGGATTTGCCACAAGAGATTCTTAACTCATTATAGTTATTTAAAAATGGATCAAAAAATTTGAATATATTTATATTTGTTATTATAAGTTACTCAGTGACTTGGTACATATTCTTCCCTTGTACTCCCTTGATAACTTCATTAGCTCCTGTGGCTTTAATTATCTTCTTTATGCAGATGACTCTGAAGTACCTGATATGTAGTGTGTGTGTGTATACATATATAGATATTAAAAGACAAATTGTTTTGCATTATTATGCCAACCCATCTGATTAATTTTTCTCAGGCTGAATAGGATATTATAGTTTCATTAATTCTTACTTCATTTCTGAGTTCCAAAAAATTTACATCTTGTAATAAATAAGCAGGTACAGCAGATTAATATTCCCTTTTCCAGCATCCATAACTGGTTATTCGCAAATTAAGGAATAAAATCAAAAGTACTAAGTCATAGTCCAAGCTTGTCTTCCCTGAGACATGCTTCTTAACTAGGAGATGTCTAGAACCAAAGGGAAGAGACCAAGAGTTCTTAATGATTTTTGTGTCATGGCTCCCTTTGGCAGTCTGATGAAGCTTGTGGACCCTTTCTCAAAATAATGCTTTTAAAATAATTGAAGGAATGTTAAATTTCAGATGCAGTTTAGTGAAAATAAAGAACTTTTTTCCCATCAAAGGTAACAGGCTCAATGGCAGGATCGCCAAGAGTAATGCTTATGGTTACTAGTCATGAATTTTTGAGGAAACTAGATGGTAGTTCCTTTAGTTTTTATCTTTGCCTGTGTTTTAGTATATATATTTACCCTGATTTTCTTATTAAATTATAAATTCCCAGATATCAGGGCCTGCCCATTGTTTTATCTCCTCACAGTGTCTAGTTCTCCATATTGTGGTCCTGGTTGGCTGAAAAAGGTTGAGGCATTAGAGGAAGTGTTTTAGAAGATATTGTAAAAATATTAATCCAATTAGCTTCCCAACATAATTTTATTTGCTTCTTCAGTGAATATCTGGAGAGATGGAATTGGAGGAAATGATTCAGCAGGAAGATTGAAATCGGAGCATAGTTTGAGTTTGGAAGGTGCCATTATAGAAACCGGGCTTAGGACAGACAGGCTGAGGGGATAAGGATCTCTGGAGCATTTTATCTATACTCAGTTTCAGTGCTAGTGTTGGACTGGAAGTGGAGTAAGAAGGTTGCAGGGACAGACAGAAGCTGAGAAAAGTTTAGATCCTGCCAAGTGACAATGTTTGAACTCCTAGAGATGATATTCTGCGTTTTTTCCCCCCATAAAGCTGCTACCAGGAGAGGAATACTCTTAAATGTTTAGTGTTAATTGAAACGGCTATGGGTCAATGCTGTGGTATTCAACACTCATTTCACTGGTAGCCAGGATGTTTGTGATCAGATATTGACTTCCTATAGACTTATGACAGCTCAGCTGGGAATTAATAGAGAAATTAACATCAGCCCCAGCAGGGTTTCCAGATTAGGGGATTGGAACAGGGATAGAATGGACAGGATGTGATCATTTGAGATACCTGTGGCTAATTCACTGATATTAATATGCTCATGTTTGTTTTAGAATCTTGAGTAAATGTTTTTATACAGTGATGGCATTGAGGCACATGGTATATAGTAGGAAGAATGCTGGATTTGTAGTCAGAGGGATCTGGGTTCTAAGTCTGCCACTGCCATTTAGGAGCTTGTGAGACCAGACAAGTCACTTAACAATCTCTTTGGGCCCCAGAGTCTCATGTATAAAATGGGGGTAGAATGGTTAGACTAGATGAATTCTGAATTCCCTTACGTAACTCTTTCTTGAACAAGACAGGCCATCTCCAATTTCTGGACATTTTCATTGGGTTACCACTGTGCTTAAAAAGTTTTCCCTACCCCTCTCCAACTCCTGGCATCCTTGCATTCTGTTCTCACTAGAAAGCAACCATTTGAATCCAGTATAGGAGGACATGCCTGGAGTTGTGGTCAATGCCACCTGAAATGAAGAAAAGTACAGGAGGCTGGTGGAAGACCTCAAGGAATCTCTATTTGATTTCATACTTGATCTGAAGGCACAGAATCTTGAGGTCATGGTGAGGAAATGTTTGCCATCAAAGGCATTCTGAGAACTTGGAGAATGCACAACAAGCCTATGGTCCAGTTCCTCAGTTCCTACCCACAAGAGGAAGAGAAGCCCTTAGGATTTTTGCTTTGTGTGAAAAGGCAGCTTCAGCACTTGGCAGTCAGAGAAGCAAAGGAGATGGGTAGTATCAGACTATCTCAGGTGGTCCATTTGTTTTTAAATGAAAACTACCTATTACGATACTAATTGGTGGTTATGTGGTAGACCCAGAGCAGATTGGCTTTTTTTTTTTAAAATAAGCCAATTTAAAAAACTTGTTATTTTAATTTTTTATATAAAAGTAAAAATTGGATGAAGTAAAGTGATTTTAAGCAGTAAACTCAGTCACATCAACTCATTTAAGCATGAGGATAGCCAGAAACTTGAAGATAGCCTACTCTGGATTATTTACATGTTAACAGATTAAACCTTGCAGGAGAACCCAAACTATCCTTACAAAGTATTCTTACGATCTTAGCATATGTAGACTAAAAGAAAAAACAAATTTAAAAAAAAAAGCAAAAGAATCAGAAAATATAATTGTCAGTATATTCACATATCCATTAAAATGTCATCCAGCTTTCCTGGCATGTGGAATGGGGTCAGTGCTCGAACCATACCAGCAGGTTGGCTTTGATGAATGTGGCAAAAATTGAAATTTTTTGGGAAAGGGCAGAAGAAAGATTGGGAAGGGGAGGAAAGTGAGAGAGACACACACACACACACACACACACAGAATATTTGTGTTCAGTCACAGAAATATTCAATAACATCACCTCATGTTTCTACCATTAACGCAACACAATACCACCAGAAAGGGACACGGAGAAAATCTACTGAGAAATGAGGCAGTGATAGAACTGCTCCTCTGAGAGCACTAGGGATTGGGGGTCCAGAGGTCACAGCAACAGGACAATAAAACACCACCCCCAGAGAGCAGCTGGAGAAGCAGGGCACAGCTGAGGAAGCACAGCTGCATCGTTATAACAGTGCTTTTGATGGACTTGTCCAGGCCAGATGTCCTCAGAAGTGAATGGAGAAGCAGTTTAGCTGAGGATGATGATTACAGAACCAACTTTGAGACGTGATGATGGAGTTTGAGACAGGAGTCACCACAGACCATGAAATCTAACCTGCGACCTTCTAAAACATTCACTAAGTCCTTTCTGCCTGGATTTTGTACAGCAATGAAAGTGAAAATTGAAAATGGAGAGTGTCATATTTATCGGATGGAGAATCTCAAGTGACAATTGTATTTCAGTAACTTTGTGGAAAAAAATATGTCCAAAAGGTAATGTCTGCAATCTGTGCAGAGGCTCAGCCATTGTGGTTTGGAAGACAGCCCGTTATTTGGGTTACATCAGTGTGAGTTTGAAGTTCTCTAAGGAAGCTTATTTTCCTTCCATAAAACAGGCATGAAGTTCTCACACTTTCTCAACTCACAGAATTGTATTAAGGAAAGCACTGTGAAACCTTCAAGTACCCATATAAATATTAAGTTTTATTCTTGTGGAGCAGCATAGGAACCACTAAGAATACTTAAACCTGCATAGTTACTAATTCAGTTTCAAAAACAACTGGATTGTACCTTAGTGCTAAATGTAAGCAATGTCTCTGGCATGTATGGCCAGGTGAACAGGCATCTCTGTTGTGTCAGCATTTAGTTTGTTTAGTCTGTTCTGAGGATTAGCAGAATACTGTATATGGCAAGTATTATGGCACTCTATGGTAGACCAGGCTGTATGATCTACCACATGAGGTCCTATGAGATTAAAGAAAAAAATGTGCTTCTACAATGCCTTAAAGTATTTGGCCCTTTGAATAACTGGAGTTTCTTATGTGTTTCATAGAGAGTGCCTTGTTAACATCTACAGTAACTGGCCTCTGGTGATCTCAAAATAACATTTCTTGTAATCCAGCTACCTTTTTAATGCTTTATTTCACTAAATTTAATCTATCTGTCTAGTACGTTAGTGAGAAGCAAATAATTTGCTTATGTGACATTTCGTGTTTTACAAAATACTTTCTCTATAACAAAACATCTATTCAACATATTTCTGGCAGTTAAAATTTATATTTTTTTGTATTTTTATATTTTTGTTAATTTTTTTTCAGTTAAAGTCTGACCTCTCCATCACATTTCCCTTCTTCTTTCCTCACTCCCATTAAGAAAGCAAGGAAAACAAAACCTCTATTACAAACTTGTATTCAAGAAAAACAAAAACCTGCATTAGCCATATCCAAAAAATATCTAATTCCACCCTTTGAGTCCATTATTATTCTATCAGGGGATGATCAGCATGTTTCAATATGAGTCCTCTGTAATTATGGCTGATCGTTATATAAATTGGTTTCTAATTCTTTCAAAGTTGTTTGTCTTTGCATTATTATTGTTCCCCTGGTTTTGCTTACTTTACTTTGCTTCAGTTCATATAAGTCTTCCCAGGTTTTTGTGAAACCATCCCCTTCATCATTTCTTATAAAATGATGGTATTTCATCACATTAAAATACTATGACTTATTCAGACCTTTCCCAGTTCATGGTTACACCCTCAATTTACAGTTCTTTGTCACTGCAAAAACAAAAACCAGAATTGCTGCTATAAAATTTTTGTACATATAGGTGATATTCTTTCTTTGAGCTCTTTGAGGTACGTATCTAATAGTGGTATTTCTGGTTCAAAGGGTTTTGATAATTTGAGTTCCAAATTGCTCTTTGGAATGTCTTCACCCATTCACAGCTCAACCAATAGCATGTTGAGGTACCAGTTTTCTCACAGCCCTGTCAGCATTTGTCATTTTTATTTTTTGTCATGTTTGCTATTCTGAAGGGTATGAGTTAGAAGCTCAGGGTTATTTTAATGTGCATTGTTCATATTTAGCGTTGATTTAGAGCATTTTGAAATGTCTTTTGATATCTTGTGTTTCTTCCTCTGAAAATTGTTAATTCATGTTTTTTGACTATCAATTGAGAAATAGCTCCTAGTCTTATACATTTGAATCATTTCCCTTTGGTTCTTTGAAATGAGAACTGTATCAAAGAAACTTGATGAAAAGGTTTTTCTCCTTATTCCTCAGCATCTTTTTTTATTTTAGCTTCCTTGGTTTTATTTCTTTAAAAAAAATTAAAATTTTTATAATCTTGTCCATTTTACTATGTTTGATTATGAATGCTGTCTTTATCCATAAATCTGAGAGGTAGTTTCTTCCTTGTTCCTCTAATAAATATCTAAGACATGTACCCATTTAGAGCTTGTCTTGGTATACAATGTGAAATACTGGTCTATACCTAGTTTCTGACATACTTTTTCATATTTTCCCTGCAAATCTTTTCAAACACTGAGTTGTTATTTCAGTAATTGTGAACTTTGCCTTTATCAAATAGTAGGCTACCATGTTTATTGCTAATGAGTATTATAATTCTAATCTGATCAACCTCATTGTTTCTTATTCAGTATGTATATACACATATTCACACTAATCATTGAGTGATATTTTTTCCAAAATGGCAACAGTAATACAAAGGGGAAACACATTTTAAAAGCATTAATATTTAGAGAATTTCAACATTACATTAGAATGAGAAGAAATCATAACAATAAGTTCCATTAAGGAACTTTATCATAATCATAAGAAAATGCAAAAATAAGAAATATTATCAGGGGATATTTGGGAAAAGAGGGAAAAACTGATGAAAGCAGATTTGTACTTCCACAAATAGAGACACTGGAAGACAGTTGCTCTTGGATGAAGTAGCTGACTTGGAATAGAATATTGGGGAAAAAAAAGGTTCATCAAAAGGGTCTGACATAGGCTAAATAAAAATTTTTTAAAAAAAAACCCATCAATAATAGAATACAAAGGCAAAAAACAAGACAATACAAACAAAAAGTTATTATTTGATAAACCTATAAAGAATAATTAGATCAAAAAGGAAAAAATGAGAAAGAAAAAACAAGCAAGCAAACAACAAGAAGAAGAATAAAGGTGAAAATAGCATGTTGTGCTCCACATTTAGTTCCCATAGTCCTCTTTTTGGATTCAGATGGCTCTCTCCATCACAAGTCCATTGGAAGTGGCCTGAATCACCTCGCTCTTGAAAAGAGCCATATCTATCAGAATTGATCATCATATAATCTCGTTGCTGTGTACAATGTTCTCTTTGTTGCACTCATTTCACTTAGTTTCAATTCATGCAAGTCTCTCCAGTCCTCTCTGAAATCATCTTGTTGGTCGTTTCTTACAGAACAATAATATTCCATAACATTCATATACCATAATTTATTCAGCCATTCTCCAACTGATCGGCACCCATTCAGTTTCCAGTTTCTTCCCACTACAGAAAAGGCTGCTGCAAACATTTTTGCACACATAAGTTCCTTTCCCTTTTTTATGATCTCTTTGGGATACAGGTCCAGTAGAGTCACTGCTAATTCAAAGGGTGTGCACAGTTTAATAGACCTTTGGGCACAGTTCCATATTGCTCTCCAGAATGAATTCACAACTCCACCAACAATGTTATTAGTATTTCCCACCTCCTCTCTAACATTCATTTTTATCTTTTCCTGTCATTTTAGCCAATCTGAGAGTGTGTAATGGTACCTCAGAGTTGTCTTAATTTGCATTTCTCTGATCAATAGTGTTTTAGAGCATTTTTTTCATATGACTAGAAATGCAAGTTAGGAGGATAGGCATGCTTGCATTTAAGTGGATTCTCATTTAGTTGATGGCAGACATATGCTCTGAAAATAACTATGGAGTCTAGGTTATTTTTGTGCATTAGTGTTTTTACAAGTTATTTTCTGGTCATGTCAATTGCTCACACATGTATGAATATATATGTATACTTTCACTTAGCCTATCAGTTAGACAAAGATTAGTAACACTTTTGGATTAGAAGCACGTGGTTTAAATACATAATACTCTCTTTTGTCCTGTGATTTGGTTATAAATCATATATTCATGGTATAAATGGGAGAGATACTTTTTTTGTTTAAAAAGAATACTCTGACATTTTTTAATTTTAGTGAGGCTAGAGAATTTAAAAAAAAAAAAGATTTATCTTCTCTCCCCCAAAGCAGCTAGATACAATGCATCATTTGTTAGTTATTTGGTATATAAAGTATTTCCTTCATATACATTTTGGTTGAAAATTTTGGAACCATCACAGCCCTTTTTGTAGTGGCTAGAAACTGGAAACTGAATGGATGCCTTTCAACTGGAGAGTGGCTGAATAAATTATGGTATATGAATATTATGGGATATTATTGTTCTGTTAGAAACGACCAGCAGGATGATGTCAGAGAGGCCTGGAGAGACTTGCATGAACAGATGCTGAGTGAAATCAGCAGAATCAGGAGATCATTATACACGGCAACAACAAGACTATATGATGATCAATTCTGATGGACATGGCTCTCTGCAACAGTGAAATGTCTCAAACCAGTTCCAATTGTTCAGTGAAGAAAGCCATATACACCCAGGGAAAGGCCTGTGGGATCTGAGAGTGGACAACAACATAGCATTTTCACACTTTCTGTTGATGTTTGCTTGCTTTTTGTTTTCCTTCTCAGGTTTCTTGTAGATCCGATTTTTCTTGTAAGATAACTATAAATAATATATATATATATAACTATATATTATATATACATATATAATAAATAACTATAAAGATAACTTGCAAGATAACTATAAATTGTGTGTGTGTATGTATATATATATATTCGATTTGTACATGTATTTTAACATAATTAACATGTATTAGACTTCCTGCCATCTAGGGGAGAGGATGGGGAGAAGGAGAGAAAAATTTGGAACAGAAGGCTTTGCAAGGGTCAATGTTGAAAAATTACACATGCATATGTTTTGCAAATAAAAAGCTTTAATTAAAAAAAAAAGAAAATTTTGGAACCAATAAAATTCTATGTAGTACATAATCATAGTACTTAAACTTCAAGTTTAAATAAAAACTGTACAGGTGTAATGGAATAATGAAAGCACAGGGATGAACCAAGAAGACACACACATTGACAAAATTATAGTAGGACAGGGATTGAGACTTAAGTTTATGATTTCACTGGTGAGGAAATTCTATATAACAGAACAAGTCTAACAGTAGCTTCAGTGATAGTAAAGCCACTTATACTTTACATAGACATACATGTATATGTATATATTTACATATATTGTAGTTATAATTGGAAAATAGTTTCTTATTCACACATTTCTCCAAAATCAGAACTTTTTTTTTTTTGCTGAGGCTTATTGGAGTTAAGAGACTTGCCCAGAGTCACACAGCTAGGACGTGTTAAATGTCTAAGAACAGATTTGAACTCGGGTCCTCCTGACTTCAGGGCTGGTGTTCTATCCACTGTGCCACCTAGCTGCCCCAACAACATTTTTAAAGTTATGATTTAACTGGAATTTGTTTTGGGGGGTGTGTGTGCGTGTGTACATTCCTGGACCTTGTACAATATTTGTTTATTTTGTGGCATAGTGATAACCAATTTTTCCTCATTTTTATAGGTTTATCATATACTAACTTTTTGTTTCTATTGTCTTCTGTTTTTTACATTTTATTCGGTTATTGATATGTTTTTCTATTTTTATTTAGCTTATGTCAAACCCTTTTGATGAACTCCTTTTCTTTCCAATATTCTGTTCCAAGTTAGTTACTTCATCCACGAGCAACTGTCTTCTAGTGTTTCTATTTGTGGAAGTACAAGTCTGCTTTCATCAGTTTTTCCCCTCTTTTCCCAAATGTCCCTTGATGGTCTTTCTTATTTTTGCATTGTCTTATGATTTCTATAAAGTTCTTTCATGGAACTTGTTATGATTTCTTCTCATTCTAATGGAATGTTGAAATTATCTAAATTATTACTGCTTTTAAAATGTTTTTCCCCTTGTATTACTGTTAACTTTTTGGGGGAAAAAAGATCACTCAGTGATTAGTATGTATAAGTATGTATATATTGTTATTTATTGCTCCTTTAAACTTTGTGTGGCACGATTAAGTTTTTTTTTTTATGTTTTCTGGTTTGAATGTAACTTTAATCTTTACTACTGCTCTTAGTTATTCTATAATTTTTTTTACCTCTATTTTATTGTCAATTTCAGATCTAAACTGATGACTTAAGAGGGTTTTAAACTTAAAAGCTCCAGCTTCAGAGACTAATAGACTAAATTCAGTAGTAGATATGCTGAAGAGGGGGCAGTCTGAATATGTAAGCTACAGTGGGAGTGTCAGCCCCGCTGGGAACCTGTTGTGGCAGAGGGAAGGTTAGTCTGGATGGTATGGTACCTGGGGTACCTGGAAGGGATTGGACATAGCAGAGCTGCAATTAGTATCTGAGAAGTAAACCTTAAATATGTCCCTATATCAAGGGTTTATATTACCGTTAAGTTGGTGTTCTCTTACTTTGGAAAGAATGGCTATATTGTAGACAAGTACAAGCTTAATTTGGAGATGAGCCATGGATTCAGGCAGTAATTCTCAGAAGTCTGGGCCACGAGGCAATCACTAAAGTAAGGCAAAAATTGGCAGTTGTTTGTTATAATTCCCTAGTAATAAATATCATTGACTTGTTCTTTCTTGTTTAGTTTCTAAATTTTTCTTTCCTACCCAGGAAAATGAAAAAGACATTTCATAGCAAAAACATGTCTAATGGGCTCTGTAACTCAAATAGTATGGACAGAATTTCATGGATTCAGAAGGAAAAAAAAAATCTTTTTTAAAAAAAATTTTATTAATACTTTTTATTTGCAAAACATATGTATGGTAATTCTTCAACATTAACCCTTACAAAGTTTTCTGTTACAAATTTTTCCCCCCTACTCCCCACCCCTCCCCTAGATGGCAGGATATCCACTACATGATAATTATGTTAGAATACTTAAGAAATCGAATATATGTACAGTTATTTCCACACATCATTTTTTGTGCAGGAGAAATCGTATCTACAAGAAAGAATAATCAGATAAAGGAAATACAATGCAAGCAAACCTCAACAGAGAACATGAAAATGTTATGTTGTGGTCCACATTTCACATCCCTCTCTCTGGGTGTATATGGCTTTCTTCACCGAACAATTGGAACTGGTTTGAAGCATTTCATTGTTGCAGAGAGCCATGTCCATCAGAATTGATCATCATGTAATACTGTTGTTGCCGTGTATAATGATCTCCTGGTTCTGCTCGTTTCACTCAGCATCAGTTCATGCAAGTCTCTCCAGGCCTCTCTGAAATCGTCCTGCTGATTGTTTCTTACAGAACAATGATAAGGAAAAAAAAAATCTTGCTCCTACTCTACATGTCTACTATTTATATATGACCAGCAGTATGGTGTACTGTGGGGATGGAAGGGAGGAGATTTACAGAAACAGTATAATAAAAAAAAAATTGTTTTTGTTTACAAGAACTGACTGACTCAATTATTTTTCCCGTCTTGATTAACCCCTCCCAAACACTCAACTCCAGGTGTGGGCTTAGGTATTTTGGAGCTCATGGCAGAATCTGTAGTCCTTTTTGTTTCTTATAGTTTAGTTCCAGCCAGTTATTTTAACTAGTAGCACCCATCCTCTAAGGTCTACACTCAACTTGTTCTCATTGTTACTTATACTTTCCTACTTCCTTCTTTGTCCCCCCTACTACCATTTAGGCACAGAGAGGGTCAGTTGAAAGAAGTTCTCTTTTGCCTTGAGAAGTCTTGTTCTGCCTTTTATATTCGTATATGTCCTTTCCCAAATCCCCATTTTATGCTCTTAACATTTGCTAAATTCTTTTGTTACTTCACTTTTCTTTCTTTTCTGTATTCTAAATTCCTTTTTTCTTTATACTGTTGAGAGTTATGGTCTTATGTTGATAATTAGATATAATTAAACAAAGGAATGGGTTATTGAAAAGGCTGGGAGGTTTCTAGAGATTTTTTTAGAATTGGGAAATGAGTTTAATGTATGGCTTTTCTGAATGGCTAAGGCTGGAAGACAAAATGTATGTGTTTATATGTATATATATATATATGTACATATTGTATGTGTGTGTTTATATATTCATACACATACATAATACTTTTTCAATCCAATAATTTTACAATTCATTTGAATAATGAGCTCTTTGGTAGAAACTGGTTTATTATCTGATTTGGATATTACCTCTTTTTTTTCCTCCTAGTTTAGTATTGCCTACTAACAATAAGGCTGAAACAGAAATGGGGAAAGGCATAGACAGTTTGAATAGTGAATGTTTGGGCCTATGTATGATGTGTCTGAGTATATTTTTGTTTCTGACAGTTCTGGAACTATATATTTTTTTGAATTTATATTTAACTTAGATATCTTAGATCCTGTTTTTTTTTTTAGTTAAAATAATGGAGTGTGAACTCTACTAGCTAACTGTTATAATTTTTGGTGCATTTGAAGTACTTGGACCCGCTTACAGATTGAGAATTTGCTGTCCTTAATCTATATGTATTCTCATGTTCTGATCACAAAGCTATTTGTATTTTCTTTTCATATTTGAGATTTTCTGGAAGTTATTAAATTTTCTAAGGCAATATTTTAAGGATAATAGATCTGGAAGATTTTAGTCTGATACTTTGTAGACTGAGAGTGGGAAATATGAAAAGCCAAAATGCATTTCTATTTTTCTTATAATGATTAATGAAAATCAATTTCTTAGTAAAGTTGTAATGTGAAGATTACAGAAAACTCTTGCATGAATAACATAAAAGAGTGTGTTATAATGCTTGATATAATAGTATTTCACATAGCTGGTGCAAAATAAATGTTTAGTTGATTTAAGGACAGGTGACTAAGTTTGAACCACAGAGTTTTAGATTTTTTTTTAACACCAATATTTATTTTGTGTAAAAATAGGTCAAGAAATCAAAAAGAAATGGAGACAATATGAGATTTGAAAACATTTCTTAAAACAAAAATTACTAGAGGAGTAAGAGTACACTGTACAGTGATATATAGACTTTCAGTAATCAAATTTTAAATAATGATAAATTAACTTTTTAAAGTAGTGTGGTTTAGTGGCAAGAGGGTAGGTAGAAAAGTCGAAACAGCCTGGCTTCTCACATATACTTACTGGTTTTGTGGCTCTGGACTGGTAAGTTGTTTAACATCTCAATACTCCAGGAAACTCAAGACTGTAACTTGTGAAATAGTTGTCTATCTACTTTGTTAAGGGGGAGTTGGCTTGCCAAGGCCTCCTGACATCAATGAAATCCTAAGTCTGGCACAAAAATATTCTGTATCCTGTGCTTTTAGTTGCTGTTTTAGGCCTGTACTCTCTTAAATTTATTTCTACTATTTGTAAAAACAGCTTTCTACCAACTTGTCTTAGTTAAATGGTTTAGGTAAAGTAATGACTATGAAAATGATTTAATATTTTTAATTCTAGGTCTTTTTGTCATCTAGCATTTTATCAATTAGAATTGTGTGTTTCTGAATAGGAACATGTCTGCAATCAGCCAGCAAACATTAGCAATTGCTCTATGCCAGGCAACTGTGCTAGGTGCTGGGACTCTATGCAATAAGTACTGGCATATGTTTTCTTAGCATCTTCCCACACGGAGTAAACTGAGGATCTTGCATCCGGGGGAGTTATGACCGATTGAAAGAGAAGTGCTTTGGACAGACAGATTTTGGTGCATTCTGTAACAAATCATCCCTTCCCCCCCTCCCCCCAACCCGGTAACTGTTTGGTGAGTGGCAGTTTCCTTGACTGAGGCGGTTTGAGGGAACCTTTACCTTAACCACACATTTCTTCGCCAATAATGTTTCGTGAAAGCCGTGTTAAGGGAAGAAGCCTTGAGCCCTCTTTCACCAAAGCTGACACGTGGCTCACTTTGTGCGTGTAGATCTTCAGCTTTTCCTGAAGTCTTATAGAATGAATGAAACAATCCCTCTTCTCAGGGAGTTTGCATTCTAATGGGAGACAAAAGCACATGCAGTATCAGCATAAAGTGAATTAATACAAATACGTTTGAAGTTGGTAGCTTTGGAAGGATAGACACTAGCAATTGGAGAGTTCAGGAAAGACTTTATTCAGACGATATGGAGCTTTAACAAAAATGGTTCTGTATCTCCAAGGAAGAGGACTTTATGAGGTGGAGGTAAGGGAGAAAGTGAATTTCAGGTATGGGGAAAGGCCTTTGAAGAGGCAGGAAGATGGGAGATGATATGTCACGTGTGAAGAATAGAAAAAGAGCCAATGTGGTTGGATCTCACAGTGCAGGAGAAGTCATGTGTACTGAGAACTGGAGCATAATCTGGAGTCCAGTTTTAAAAAAAAGAGTAGTTTATATTTTATGCTGCCGACAATAGGAAGCCATTGGAGTTGGTTTAGTAGGGGAATTCCCTTGTCAGATCTTTACAGAAAATTACTTTGATGCCATTGTGTAGGATGAACTAGAGTGGTGAGAGACTTGAGGCAAGAAACCAGTTAGGAGATTTTGTGGCAAGAGGACTTGAACTGAGGGGGTAGTTGTATAAGTAGACAAGGTTCAAGAGGTGTTGTGAAGGTAGAAATAGCAAGATTTTGCAACTGATTGGATGGGGATGGGCTAAGAGTGAGGAATCCTGGCACTGGAAAGATAGTGGCACTTTTTGATGAAAATTGGCAAATTTGAAAGAGGGAAGAATGAAAAAATAAACCAAGCTTTTATTATGTATAAAGCGCTGGGGTACATATAGAAAAAAGCAAGGCACTTTCCTGTTCTCAAGGAGCCCACATTCTGAGAGCTGCACTACATGTAGGAGGTTTTAGTTGCATCTTAGATAAAAATGGCCCATGGTCCTTAAGGTATAGCAGCAAAGCCAATTGTGATATCTCTTCTTTAATGTCATTTTCATTGATAAAATCAAATCCATTTTGGTGGTTGAACCATTTGTGTTGCCAAAGACTTTCAGGGACAAGAACTTTTTTTTTCCTAGGGCTTCAGTGGATGCACAGGATTAGGTAGAGAGTGATTAGGCTAGAAGAGGGGCTTTTGATGTGTGTGAGGGTCTGTGTGTGTTGGATGCACACAGTTACAGCTTAGAGACATGACATGACATGGTTACAGTTGAGAGGTGAAAAGTCAGTTGAAGTCTATTGTCCTTTTCTCAGCATATCTTTTTTGGAAAATTTATAATAGAAGGAAATGCTAAATCTCACTTAGAGATTAGCACTGATAAAGATGTGCTTCCCACTCCATCCCTTCACCCCCCCCATCTAAGATCATGGAGATCATTTGATTTAAAACTCCGGGGGTAGAGCGGAGGGGGGGAGGAAGGAGGGGGAAATGAGGCTATTATAAGAATCCAGACATCATGGAATAAAAGTGACTGTAAGAAATAATATGAAAACAGATTTAGCAGACCTTCACAAGTGAATGTAGGGTGAAAGGGAGCAATTAAAGGTTAAATAAAAAAGCTTCCTTGGCTTTGCCCCTTCCCTATTATTATTGTCTTCTTTTCCCCGCCATTGCTAGAAATCTTTGTTCCCTACTATTGTATACTTATTGTATACATCAGTTGATTGCAAACTCTTTGAGGACAGTAACTTTCATTTTCATTGTTATCTTTGTATATTTGAACATGTGTACAGTAAACAGTGTTTTCAAAAATCAGATAATTAAAAAAAATTACTTTTAGGTTTCAAACTTGGCCTATGAAAATGGTTATTAACAGAAATAATGAAGTTAGAAGCAGAAATGCTGTAGAGTGTGTGTGGGAGGAAGATAAAGAATTAATGTTATGGTGAGACATAGACATATATAGTAGATGCTTGGAAATGTGGAAGCTTAGGAAGAGAGACCAGGCTGAATGATAAAAGATTGGAGTCATCTATGTAGAAAGGAATATTTGGATTCATAAATGTATTCAGGGAAATTACAGAAAGCTGAAGCTCAAATTTGGGAGAAAGTTTATATTCAAAATTTTAGGATTTCAGAAATCGAAGAAACCTTTGAGTTCACCTAGTCCAGGCCATACTTGATCAATAATCTCATCAACAACATTCCTTGCAAGTGGTCATCTGACTTGTTTAAAGGCTTCTAGGAAGAGGAATTCATTATTTTTTATGACAGTTCATTGCAATTATGGTCTCTTTTGATAAGATGTTTTCCTAATAACCAGCCAAAATATATACCTTTTTATTTACAAGGTGGGAAATAGTTAGAAGACATAATAAAATAGGAGGAGGAGAATCAGGGTAGTATATTGTTTTGGTCAAATGAAAATCTGCTTTAGGGATGTCAGGTGGTAATTGATATGTATGAGAATCCAAAAGACTTCTAAGACCTCTTGTTATCAAAGAAAAACTAAATTATGCTTACTATATTTAACTTGCCAGCCAAGAAAACAATACTTTATTTTCAGAGAGATGTTTAATAATAAAGATGGAAACAAAGAAATTTGGCTAATAAGATATACCATTCCTCAAATTTTCTCAATTTGTTCAAGCTTTACTGTGTTTATTCTTTACATAGAAAGTTAATAGAAGTGAGAGGATGGACAACGAAATTAAATTGTTTTGATAAATAACGTGTACATAGTTAAAGGTAAGAGATAAAAGGTAGTCCTGTGCTTCAACTGGAATTGTGCCTTTGCTTTAGAATTGTAGCATGAATTTATTCTTATCAGTCACCATCCTTGCCTTTGTTTCTTTTGACACATTTATGTTGCTGTAATTGTATGCTGCTTATAAGTATCAGTGGTAAAATTCAAATGCACTTCCTTTTTCACATATCGCCTGCTTCAGTCCTATGTGGTTGAGTAGGAGATCTCTGATATAACCTCATAAAAGCACCTCTTTTTCAGAAGAGAACACTTAAGCTCAGAGACAGTTAATGACTTGCCCATATCCATGGAGTATGACTTCATAATTTTCTGCTTCAGGTAACTTTTGTAAATTAAATAATCAGATCATCTCTCAGTGTTCTAATCCAGCTACACAATTGTGAAAAATTTTGTTTTTATCTTTTAAAATCATAATAAGCATTAAAACATTTAAGTAAGATCAATCAAATTAAATTTTGGATAGAAAACATGATTAAGGCAATTTTTCCTCACTAATGCCTTAGATCTTATTTAAAACAAATTATCCTAATTTTTGGTATTATTGCTTTAAAATTTAACTCCAGTACCTATCTAAAAGTATGTTCAAATGAAATGAAACACATAAAATACTTTTAAAACTATAAAGTACTATGTCATGATTATTATTAATAATGTTGCTGAGTCCTAGGAATCTGTGTTTTTATTTGGTACTTTTTAATTCTAATTTTACAACTCTTCCTTTAATTTTCATATAGATACCTCCTACAGAGAGTTTATTTTTGTCTCTCCAGGAATTTTCTATCTAAAGTTATGCTATTTAATTCATAATGAGCTTTAAAAAGTAAACTTTTCAATTACTCTCTCTTATCTATGCAGATAATGACCTGACCTTTATGTGTTTATAGTAAATGGTATGCTTTATCTGGGGACTGGGAAAATTAAAAGCCATCAGTTAAATAAAAGATGAGAGTTTTTCAATTCAAAATTTTGAATGTAAAAGAGCTTTAAACTGTTATAAACATATAAAAATGTTTGCCTAAATTATTATTTTTTAAATTTTTTTGATTTATTTCTTAAAGCTTTTTATTTGCAAAGCATATGTATGGGTAATTTTTCAACATTGACCCTTACAAAGCTTTCCGTTACAAATTTTTACCCCCAGTCCCCACCCCTCCCCTAGATGGCAGGAAGTCCACTACATGTTAATTATGTTAAAATACTTGACAAATAGAGAATATGTGTATACATATTTTTACAGTTATCTTGCTATGCAAGAAAAGTTGGATCTACAAGAAAAAAAAATCTGAGAAGGGAAACATAGTGCAAGCAAACATCAATAGAGAGCATGAAAATGTTATGTTGTGGTCCACATTCATATCCCTCTCTCTGGGTGTATATGGCTTTCTTCACTGAACAATTGGAACTGGTTTGAGACATTTCATTGTTGCAGAGAGCCATGTCCATCAGAATTGATCATCGTATAATACTGATATTGCTGTGTACAATGATCTCCTGGTTCTGCTGATTTCACTCAGCATCAGTCCATGCAAGTCTCTCCAGGCCTCTCTGAAATCCTCCTGTTGGTCGTTTCTTACAGAACAATAATATTCCATAATATTCATATACCATAATTTATTCAGCCACTCTCCAATTGAAGGGCATCTATTCAATTTCCAGTTTCTAGCCACTACAAAAAGGGCTGCCACAAACATTCTTGCACATGTGGGTCCCTTTCCCTCCTTGATTTCTTTGGGATATAAGCCAATAGAAATGCTGCTGGGTCAAAGAGTATGAAGTTTGATAACTTTTTGAGCATAGTTCCAGATGGCTCTCCAGAATGGTTGGATCCATTCACAATTCTACCAACAATGCATCAGTGTCCCAGTTTTCCCACATCCCCTCCAACATTCGTCATTATCTTTTCCTGTCATTTTAGCCAGTCTGACAGGTGTGTAGTGGTACCTCAGAGTTGTCTTAATTTTGTGCCTAAATTATTGAGACCAGCTTGCTACTCAATTGTATTTATTTCTTGACCCTATTATAGTTAGATTTCAGTTTTCTGAATTTGTGTCATAGGTTTTGAAAGTATAAAAAAGCTTCAGTAACTAGGTCCTAGATTAATGCCAACTTTTAAATCTAGGCAAACAGATCACATATCTTTTGTTTTCAACTTTAAACTGAAATGAAAAGATAGATTCCAAATGTGACTTAATAGGAGATCCTGTGTCTCAATATTATATTTGCACCTGACAGGAACTGAATCCAGGAAACAGGAGAAACAGGAAAAGAACTGGGCACTTTCGAATTCACAGGATTTTTGCTGAAGGGTGGCTCATAGTAAAATTAGCAGAGGTCAAACCAAAACAATGTGATTTTCTTTTTCCTGTTAAATATCTAAGGGATATGAAAGGTGGGAATACCAAATTTAAAGTTAAAGATAATGAATCAAATTATTGAGGATAGTACAATAGTAGATGACATATGAATGATAAAATGACTAATGTTATTTAAGGTGTTTATAGTATTTCTACAATGAATTTAAAAAATTACCAAAAGCTTTTTCTTTTTTTTTCCTCTCTTTCACTTAATGAAAAAAGGAAGGCAGAATTGGGGGAGGTGAAGAGAGTAGAGACAAAAGCAGAAAATAAATATGACAAATGAATAGCCTATTGAAAGGCACAGGAAAAGGAAGAGGTATAGTCGAAAGAGGGATTTGAAGTTAGACGACCCAAGTTCAAATTAAAGCTCTGGGTATAACTCCCCCTGTGCCCAGAGTAGTAATCATTTGAACTTAACCTTGAGGTCTCAGCTTCCCTATCTGTACAATGTAGGGTTTGGATAAGCTGGTCTCTTAAGTTCTCTTGTGACTAAACCAGTGACCTTCCAGCTACTTGCTGTTCCCCCAAACACACCCTGCACATTCCTGACTTAATGCTTTAGCTTTGACATTCATTTTTTATGCCAGAAATGGTTATAAAGTTGATCTTCAAGAAGAGAATTGGCCTAAACGGTCTCTAAACTCTCTCCCACATAAAAAATTCTGAAATTTAAATTACCCTATTAACTGCATGTCTATCATATTTTAGTAATTTTTCCAAAGCAAGATAATCCAGTGTTGCTATAAATACAAGCAAACAGTAATGGAGTGGTTTCTTAACTCAAATTTGATTTTAATCTCTCGAGGGTGGAAAAACCCCAGAAATCTTGGAACATAGAAACCTTTGTAAGGGTGGAAAAAATGTCAATGAATCTTTGTTTGGACCAAATTCAACTCAGATGAGACCAAGATGATGTCAGCAATCAAAGAGGAATGATTTTGAGGAAGTGATTAGAGCTCTGCAACACTGGTGACTGTGAAACAGCCTTTTGTAATGAGCAGCATGGAAACTTGTGATGGGAAGTGGGCCCAGATAGTAAATGTCCACTGGTACAGCAGATAGAGCAATTGGGTTTGCATTCAGAAAGACCTGAGTTCAAATGTGGCATCAGAGTTTTAGCAGCTATGTGACCCTGGATAAGTCATTTAAATTTGGTTTACCTTAGTTTTTTCAACTATAAAATAGGGATAGTAATAGCACATATGTCCTGTGAGATTTGTAAAAGTTCTTAACACAATGTCTGACACATAGTAGGTGTTATATAAGCAGCAGTTCTAAGGGAGCCCCTTCTAGGTGCTTCATGGGTTCCAGTTGTTTTTTCAGATTTGTTGTCTCACCTGTGTCACTTATATGAAGCCAGTAGAATGGTGGCAAGAGGGCTTTCTCTAAGGTCAGCTACTTTTGTGACCTTGAGCAGATCATCCGGCCTTCCTGTCCCTCCCTTTCCTCATGGACTAGATGGCCTCTGAGGCTCTTTTTTAGCTTTACATCTGAGGACCCTCTGACGCCTATTTTATCCTTATTTCACCCAGTTTCCAAAAATTCTCTAAGGGCAGAATTGAAGCTCAAACCACAAGTGTTCAGTTCACATGGAACCTTGAGAGGTGAGATTTATTAACATCATTCCTCAAGTGTCATCAGAAGTGTGTGTTTTATGCAAACATAAATCAGATAAAGTGACAGCAAAATGGATTCAAGCTGCCATGTTTCTGAATTACCTGCTGGATGCATGTTTTCCTAGCCTACCTTTCCTAACATTTGGACCTTGTCACTTAAAATCTCAGGTACTTAAGTCCTTGAACTTCATATATATATACATACACATATATGTGTGCTTATACATACAAATGTGCATATATATGTATACATATATATGTATAACTATTTTGACATGATTATTTTCCTTTGTAATCCTATGTATTTTATTTAATTAATTTAAAAGTATTATTCTGAGAAAGGGTTCACAAACTGCCAAAAATAGATCTATGATACAGAATAGGTAAAGAATCTCTGCTTTAAGTGAAAAAGTTTTTCTTTTGAGTGTCTAAACCAGTTTCCTTTCTCTTTTCTCATGCAGCTGGGGTGCTCCATTTCAGTGTATGATCCATCAGTATAAATGTAATCTCATATGGTGATTGGAGGTGAGGGGCTGCCATTGACCAATGAAGCTTATGCACTTACCAGATAAAAATCTGAAAGTTAAAAATCTGAAGTTGAAAGCAAAAAGTCCTCTTTTTCTGTCTTGCCCCACCTGAATGGTTTTCTGCTCTGCTTGTTTTCTTATTCTTGCATAATTCTTAAGTTAAACTGAAAAAAAAATCCAAATCCAACCCTATTCTTCTGTTTTGAGGAAATATTTTTGAGAGGCTGTTTGAAGAAACAATAAGCTAAAGAGCCATAGCTTTCCTTAAAGGGTTTTCTTTCTCTAAGAGAAGTTAATACTGCAGGAAGATCTTGGAGATGTGGTTCCACAAAAATATTCTAGGGCAAATGTATTTGTTTCCAAGGCCATAGAGAACATGTTATTCAGTATATTGAGGGTAAAGTAATGTCCCAGTGCAAATGGATTGACATTGGTAAGATTTTTGAAAAATCATTCTAGGAATATGATTTAATATTATGGTAAACCAGAATAAAAAAAAGAATCAGCTAAAAAAGAAAAAAAAAAGCAAGCTTATGCACGATTCATCTGTGTAATCCATGTTCCTCATGCCTTGATTACATAGCGTTTGGGATTTATTTTTTGTTTTATTTTTTGTTTTTTTCTTAAAGCATTTAATATACCAATCAGGTACAATCTTGAATCACTTTGGAACACTGGCTATAGATTGCTGATAGGGCAGTCAGTAAGTATGTGGATTGGTAAAATGATAGGAAGGAGGGAACATTCATCTCTTTTAAGTTACATGAAATTCTAGCAGTAACAACAAAAACTGAGCTAAATTTAAATGTCCAAATGCCAACATGCCAGATTTATAAAAATTCCTTTTGACAGGACTTTCATGACTTCACTAATTCTCTTTTCAGAAGAAATTCTTTTTTTTTTTTTTTTTAAGTCTGTGTTGGTAGTTTGAGATTGATGACATTTTGCCTCTCCTCAAACAGAAGAACCCTGGCAAAAGTTCTATGTTGAGAATTGTCTACTTGGCAGGCCTTTTAATACATGAACATAAACATTTTTATTCTGCTAATGCTCTTATGGCTTGGCTATATAGCTTCCTGTCTTTCAGAATGTTTCTCTGGTTTGTTTTTTGACATGCACCTTCCAGACACCTGCATCTGAAAATCTAAAAATTTTCAGGTGTTTTTCAGTAGTTTTTCCAGAATTCTGGTCTTATATGTTGCCAAGAACAGCAAAGAGATGTGGGTAAGACTGACTAACCATATGCTTTAGCACTTCAAAAGAAGATGTTTATTTTTGTTCATTTTTGTTTGCCTTTCTTTGGGTCAGGGTCATTAGATGAAAAAAAGATGTGCTGTAATGTTATTTTGAGCTGACTACTTGGCTTAAGCCATCAAACAGGGCCCTGTGTACTTTTCTCATGTTGATTAGTTATGGCTGAAGTACAGGTCTGACCCATAATTCTTCCAGCAGTTTAAAGAGGCTTACTTTTGTTCTGAATGTTTGGATTTGTTATAATGACATTCTGATTTCCCTTGTAGTGTTGCCTAATTATGATAGGCAAAACCAGCTTTGTGTCTCAGTACCTTCCTGGAACAATTACTGTAAATTGTATTTTCCCATAGAAACCATGTTACATTCTTTATCAAGAACTCAGAAGAAAATAAATCATTGATATAGCAAAACAATATAATGTCATACCCATAATATAATAACTATATATCTCTTTATCCATTTATTATGATAAAATTATGATTCTTGCATGTTAATTTGTGAGCACTGAAGAAGTTGAATGATTAGTTACACAAATAATCATTGTCAGCTAGGACTATATGTAACACATATAGTTATATAACACTGAAATTCATGTAGTTTATCCTCAGTTGTACTAAACTAAAATTAATATATTTCCCATAACAAGCCTTAAGTATGTTAGGCATTTTTGTAAAATATTAGGATATTTTGTTATAATTACAAAGTTTAGATGGGCTCTGAAGCAGGATGATTTTAATGATCTATGTTTTTAAAAGGTGCCTATGAGAATTTTAAGCAATTCCTTCAAATTGGGCTCCCAAAGTTATTTTAAAACTAATAGATCATGGGATTTTAGAATTGCAAGGAACTTTAGAGATAATCTCATCTATCTATTATCCACTTCCCCTTCCCCATTTTATAGGTAAGAAGGCCAAGGTTCCATGATTGAAAGAGAAAACATGGTGTAATAGAGTGATGTATGAATAAATTAAAAATTAATTGCAAAGCACTTTATAAATATTATTTTATCCTTATAACCACTTTTGCTATTATTATACCCATTTTATAGATTAGGAAGCTGAGGTATATAAGGGTGATGTAACTTGCCCAGGATGACCCAGCACTAATATGTAAGATCATATTTAACTCCCAAGAGCAGAATTCTATCCATGGTACCCCTTAGCTACTTATTTTGTGCTTACTGCTTATTACTAATCATTATAGAAACTAGTAAAGTGATGAAGGAAGTGACTATACTGTTCTTCTGAAATCTGAGTAAACTTTTTGTACTCCACTTACATATTTATATATACTTTGATCATCTTTTGAAAAAATTACAAGAGAACTGAGGGATGCCTTGTACTTGTGGGTATAGGTCCAGCCACATGAAACTTTACTGTTCAGTGTATTTTGGGTTTTTAAGTTCCCTGTTCTGTATGTTACACTGAAGAATTAGGCTCTCAATGATACCCATTGCAAATGACCTGGAACAAATCAGATGAGTTTTCTGTAATATAAAAGCTAGCTTTAAGGTGTGCAAAGCTCTTTGTGTGTGTGATTTGATTTTTTTTTCAGAATGAACAATCCTGAGAAGCAGAAGTTATTATCCTCATTTTCAGATGGGGAGATTGAGGCAGGTAGAATTGAAGAGACTTCTTCAGAGTCTCACAACTAGTCAGTATATAAGGCTGGACTTGAATTCAGATCTTGACTACAGGTTCAGAATTGTATCTATTGTGTCACCTCATTGCCTGTGAAATGGAATTCTGTTGAAAGATTTTAGGAACGTGGTTCTTTAAAAGTGCTTAGTTAAGCTAAACCTAGCACTTAAAGAATTTTAAATTATCTAGTTGAAATATTATACATAATCATATGACCTAGAATACTAGCCACAGTTTTCAGCCCATATTTTAAACAAGGGAGATAATTGTTTGCACATTATCAAACCAGCCAAATATGAACCTTGTCAGTTCCAAAGCTTTGATTGAGAAAGTAAAAAGGCAAGGTTCTAGGGCACATCTGAGACCAATTGAAGTGTTATGAACAGAAATTTAGATTGATGAGAAAAATATTCAGGAAAATGGCAGACTTTGACATCTTCGGGTTGCTTCCCTAAGAAATTTGGCCAGAAACGAGGCAATTTCAAGAAATAACCTAATGGCAAAAAGGGACTTTGGATCTCTCTCAGCACAGAACACAGTTAAATATAGAGTGGTTTTAGCAGGTCTTTTCCAAATCTGACTTCTCTAATTTTTTTTTAAGGAAAGTCAAATTGATGTCAAGACTCACATGCCTGGAATTATCCACACACTAACCTCTCTCATAGAGCCTCTGAAAACATTCTGTGAACTTGAGACCAAAAACTCTTTCTTGTATAATCCTTTTATTTCCTTCAGCTCTCAGCATATGGCTTTTCATACAGCAGACATTTTATTAAATGCACATTGAATTAGAAAGTTCACCTGGTTTCATACCCAAATGCCACTGAATTTTAACAATATATACTCCCCCAAACCTGTAAGTATTAATTGTGTCCATTTTTTCAATAACCATTTTTGAATGTTGTCTACAGCAGGGCACGATGAACTGTGCTCTTTTGGTATATGTACTAAAATCTAGGGACCCACAGTTTAGAGCATCAAGGAAGTATACTGTTGCTATATAACTTGTAAATGTTTTCATTATCATTCTTCACTGGCATTTCTAAGTATCCTGCTAAATAGCAACCTGGACATTTTTATAAGATAAAAGAGTAAACTTTTTTTATAATTTGAATTTGTGTTTTTTTGATACTTGAATACTTAATGTCCTATGGGAAAATAAAATTAGGGTTTTCATTAATTACTTTGAAGGGATTATATTTGTTTGATAGTAATGAAAAGAAGCCTAGAATCAACAGTCCCGTGCACTGATCTTGTGCCACATTCTCTAATTGTTACACAGTGATTAAGTAGCTCCAGATAGTTGGTTTTTATTTCTTAAAAAAAATAAACCCTAAAATTTTGTTATTGCAGCTATAGAAGGCTTCCTAAAATATATCATAAACAGAGTCATTAAGACTTATTAGCAAGGAGAAGCTAAGTAATCAATATTGTCAATAGTTTGTATTCTCCTTACACAATTAGAAAATACAACCCTACCATGATGTGTAGTAGATTTTCTTCAAGGGTTGCTATGGTTGAAAATAGATCACCCTGGAGACAACCTTGTGTTTAGCTTTTCCACATCCACATCATGATAAAACATTGGGAAAAGGATAGACTTAAAAATAAGAATTCACATTTAATAGATGAGGGAGAAACTGAAGGCAGGAATATCAATCTGGTTGTTACAAGGGCTTAAGGAATAGTTTTTTTTTATTATTAAAGCTTTTTATTTGTATAATATATGTATGGGTAGTTCCCCAGCATTGATCTTCACAAAGCTTTCCATTACAACTTTTACCCCAGTCCCCTCCCCTCCCCTCCCCTAGATGGCAGGAAGTCCACTACATGTTAATAATATTGAAATACTTGACAAGTTGTGCAAGAAAAATCCTATCTACAAGAAAAAAAAGAATAATCAGATAAAGGAAACACAATGCAAGCAAACCTCAATAGAGATCATGAAAATGTTACATTGTGGTCCATATTTCATATCCCTCTCTCTGGGTGTATATGGTTTTCTTCAGTGAACAATTGGAACTGGTTTGAGACAATTATTTGTTGCAGAGGGCCATGTCCACCAGAATTGATCATCATGTAATGTTGTTGTTGCTATGTATAATGATCTCCTGGTTCTGCTCGTTTCACTCAGCATCAGTTCATGCAAGTCTCCCCAGGCCTCTCTGAAATCATCCTGCTGGTCGTTTCTTACAGAGCAATAATAAGGGAACAGTTTTAATATGTATAACTATTTAAAATATAGAATATGTTTAATTTATATATAATATAATTTATGTGATCACAACAATTAACAAATATACTATAAGTAATGTAATGTATAAGTAATGTAATTAATTTGTATCACTAAAGTAACATTGTTATTTTAGTGATACAAATAATAATTAATTTATGTATTGATATTTTAAAAATAATATTTTCTCTCTCAATTACATGTAAAAACAAAATTTAACATTTTTTTCTATTTGAGTTCCAAATTCCATCCCTCCTTCTTTTCTCTCCTCGCTCCATGAGATGGTATGCAACCTGGTATAGGTTATACATGTGCAGTCACATAAAACATTTCTATATTAGTCATTTTGCTTTAAATTTGTTATAAATATTTTTGCACAAATAGATCCTTTTCTTTTAAAATAATATTAATATATAAATTAAATGTATTTACCTTTTAAAAATAGTTAAATACATTTAATTTAATTTTTTAAAAATTTTTTGAAATATTTAAAAATATTTGAAAAATACTTTAAAGCTGTATAACATGTCTATGACATGAATGACTACTATATCTATATATTATATTATATTATGTTTATTAATGTAGAATATAATGTAATAATATAAAGAAATAATTCTATATAATAATATACATATGTATATGCACACACAAATACAACCCTTAAATTATAGAGGGAAATGATGTGATTTAGTGGTAATACCACTAAACTTAGAGCCAGTAGACTTGGATTTGAGTCCCTACCATTCCTTCTATGATATTGGGTAAACCTTTTTTCACTCTGGATCTCATTTTCTTTTCTCTGTAAAATTAGAGTTTGGGTCATATTATAAGGGCTTTCTAAATTGTGATTCCATAAAGTACATTTCCTTTCCCCCAAATGTATTCCAGACCCCAGGGCTAGTGCTATTTCTAGTGATACATTTGCTGTTTTTAGGTGTCAATGCTTCCTTCCATCAATATCAGTCAAGAGTTTAAGCATTCGTGTTTCCTAAGAATTTCCTAACATCATTTTAACCAAAGATGGGAGCTCAAGGAAATGCACCCTTTACTTGTCTATTCCTTCTTCTTTTTCTTACAAAATTACACAGGTACTTCAGGAAAAGAAATAAATGTACCCAAGAACAATATGTGTCTTGATCATTCATTCATTCATTCATCAAAATTCCTTGACCACTAAAAAAACAGCATGGCATAGTGAAAGTGCCAGATTTAGAGTCTAGAGAACTGAGTTCAAATCCAGTTTCTGACACATCACCAATCACTGGGGACTGGCAGTAAAAAATGCCCAGAGTATGGAGATGAAATGTGTGGCCAGCGTGGTCTTTACTTTTGAGTGAGATGAAGTCAGAGGTCTTCTACCAGAACCAGGGTGCTTCCAGGGATAGAGTCTGGAAGGGATGATGGCTAGATTCAGTATCACTATTTGGAGCTGATAGCCTAGAATTTAGAATGTTCATTATTGAGCATTTTATGATAGTTTTATTTTATTTTGTTAATGTAGTTAATACATATTTCTATTAACAAAATCTTCTCTAAGTTTGGGTTTGTCGTCACTGTTGTTTTTAACATCTTATAGTTGTCACAAAGAGGTATCCTAACGTAATGAATAGAGAGCTTTGGAATTCTAAAATCTGAGTTCATTCCCAACTCTGTCATATATTGGCTGGGCAACACATTAACACGACGTTCTAGTATTCTAAATTGCAGAGAAAGTGTTGGCCTTCATTGATGAAGGAAGTTTACTGATCTAGGGGTTACTTATACTAAGAAAATCACAAGTTTAGCCCCTTACCCTAGCTCTTTCCCTCTCCTTATTCCCAGCCCTATAAATACCACAGGAAAAAAATGCCTTTATAAATAACGTGCATTCAAAGTCAATGGTTAAATTAATTATGGTACGTAAATTTAATGGAATATTACTGTGCTGTAAGAAATGATATGTGTCTTATAAAAAGATCCAAAAAAGAAAAAAGAAAAGAAAAGGATCTATTTGTGAGTAATATAGAAATGTTTTATGTGATTGCACATGTATAACCTATATCAGGTTGCATATCATCTCATAGAGAGATGAAAGAAGAGAAGGAGGGATGGAATGTGGAACTCAAAAGTAGAAAAAAATGTTAAATTTTATTTTTACATATAGTTGAGGGGGAAATAAAATATTATTTTTTTGAAAAAAGGATGTATGTGATGAATATGGAAAAGCATGGAAAAATCTATGAATTGTGGAAGAGTTAAATAAGCACAGCCAAGAAAACAATATATGGCTGTAACAGCATAAATGAGAAGAATAATTACACATCAAAAAATGAAAAGCAAATGTAATATCATCATAAAGATAGAGTAGGACTTGAATGAAGAGATAAGAGAAGACGCCTTCAAACCACTCCTTCATGGTAGTGGGAGGTCCACAATGTATTACATATTACTCATGTTTTCAGACTTTTTCAATGTACTGATTAGTTCTGCTGATTTTTTCCTCTCTAAAAATATTCTTTATTATATGGGATCAGTTTCTAGTGTGAGGATAGAGGAGGGATACTTGGGATATAACTATCATGATGTAAGAAACAGAAGACATCATTAAAAACTTACTTTGAAAAAATAAAAAAATGCAGATTTTGTTATTGTTAGATCTGTAATTTCATTAGTGAAGATAACTTTTAGTTAGAAAACTGCCTCTACCAAAGTAGATCAGTGACTGTTCTGCAACCTGTTATTTTAAAGAATTATCTGGGGGCTTTGAGAGTTTAATTTGCTTGCCCAGAGCCACTTGACTAACAGGTGTCAGCTTTGTAACTTGAATCCACAGCTTCCTGATTGATTATATTAGCTGAACAGTTTGGTTGAAATGCAAAGTATGTGAAACAGAATAATGCATTGTAGGCCTGGAAAGGTAGGTTGGATCAGATTGTTAAGAATTTCAAAAGTCAGTCATTCAGTCACTAAACATTTATTAAGCACCTGTCATCTGTCAGCACTCTACTAACTCAGCCTTTAGTCCCAATCCTCAAGAAACTTTCAATCTAATGAGGCAATATGACAAAGGGGAGGTGGCTATGTGAGGGCAATGATGGCGATAAACGAGATATGCTGTGCAGGTAAAATCAGTGAGACTTGGCAACTGATTGAATATGAAGGATAAGGGAAAAGACAGAATCAAAGAGGACTCTGAGGTTGTGAACCTGGATATTTGGAAGAATATTGGAGCCTCAATGGAAACAGGAAATTGGAAAGAGGGGATGGTTCTAGGAAAATTTCATGAGTTCTGTTTTGGACATATAAAATTGGGATGCTTATGAGACAACTAGCTAGAAATGTCCAGTAGGCAGTCGTGATGTAGGACTGAATTCCAGGAAGGAAACTGGATGTGAGGAACTGGTGGTGGAAGAATGAGGGAGAGAAGTAAGAGCGAAAGAGAGAAGTATTTCAGTGGAGGAGGTTAAATTATTATAGCTATAACTTGTTTTAATCATTATTTTAAGTTAATAATTCAAATTCAACCAATATTTATTAAGTACTTTCTATGTAAACAGTGGTATGATAGCACATGAGAGATTTATGCAGTGTTTTATGCTGGTGGTCACATTTTCCACTGACAGTTCCCCAAGTTATTTGGAGAAATTTGGATATGGATTTATTTCCATTCAGTAGCAGGAAATACTATGAAGAAAAAGAATCATAAGGGGAAAAAATAGAATCATAGTTGGAAGGGACTGCATAGTGTACTTTATGCCTGACCAAAAATCTTTTTTTTTTTTTTTTTTTTTAACATATTCTACAAGAAGTCATCTAGCATGTGATAAAAAGACTTAATCAGAGGGAATCCTCCAGTTCTCAAGGGAGCTTATCCATCTTTGATTAGCTAGATTTATTAGGAAATTTTCTTTACATAAGTCCTGAATCAGCTTCTATACCTTTTATGTCCATTCCCATTTCTGTCTTATATGGTCAAGCAAAGGAAAAAGGCTCCTCAATAAATCTTGACCATCTCATTATCACTCTCCTTAATGATGTTCTAAACTTATGATATTATCTTTTCCTTGATAGGTTTTTATTCTCAAGGAAAACTGCAATAAAACTACCAGTTTGTAATCTTATTAAAATATAAATGACCTTTGAAAGAGTAATTGGAAACTCCATATAGATACAAACAAATAAGGATTTTTAGGAGTGCCTCCTATTTTTGCATCAGACTGGAAAGTTTAATGCCATTAAATAAAAAGGAATATGTTATTAAACTTGACAAGATAATGTGTGGCTCAAAGTTATGAATATAAACAAATATTGCTCCATACTGTGCCATCTTTTCATTTAAGTTGATTTTATCAGAAGTAAACATGAGTTTCACAAAATTTTACATTTATAATAAATGATTTTATGGAAACTACTGTGAGATGAAGGAGGTGTGTATATCACCTCCACTTACATGTGTATTTATTTTATTTATTATTATTATTATTTTTGCTGAGGCAATTGGAGTTAAATGACTTGCGCGGTGTCATACAGTTAGAAAGTATTAAGTGTCTGAGACCAGATTTGAACTCAGGTCATCCTGACTTTAGGGCTGGTGCTCTATTCACTGCGCCACCTAGCTACCCCTGTTTATTTTATTTTAAAAAAATTTCTGTATTGTGATAGGGTTGCTTAATCATAGGTGTCTTTTAAAAGATCAGTTGGAAACCCTTTCTGTTTATGCTATTTTGATTCTTCAACAAGAAGAAGAAAACTTTTGCATTTCCAGGATGTGTCTTTTGATGGTTTGGTTTTTAGTTTAAGAAATAATTCTTATACTTGCTATAAAGGCTTCCCAGAAAAATCAAATCTTTACAACCATTTAAAGATCTCTATTTGGAAGCTAACTACCTAATTTAAAGTATAGCTATTTACTGATCCAAGAAACTAGTATAAAAGCCACAGGGAAAATTAATACTTTCAAAAAAACAGTGATTAAATAATTTTGAGGTGTCTCTGGATTATGAGTGAATTTTTGTACATTGTGTAGATGGATGTGTCTTTTGTTGAAAATATGAATGGAGACCTGGGTTAGAAAGGCCTGAGCTGTGGAAATTCTGTGGGTTGATTGTGGGATGATTTTGGAGAATTGTAAGGAATTAGACTACAAATTCATTTTTTCTAAATGTACAAACTAATAAATCTACAAACCAATGAATATATTGGTTTGCATTCTCATATCCACCCTTCTTTCCAAAGGAATATTTTTACAGTATCTTATACTTGACTTCTTTATTCTTGCCTGTGTACTCTATTCCTTAACCACATCCACCATGTAAAGTGTCTCTCCTTCTTTATTTATTTATTTATTAATTTTATTTGCATAACATATGTGTGGGTAATTCTTCAACATTAACCCTTACATAGCTTTCTGTTACAAATTTTTCCCCCCAACTCCCCACCCCTCCCCTAGATGGCAGGATATCCACTACATGTTAATTATGTTAAAATACTTGGCAAATCGAATATATGTATACATATTTCCAAACTTATCATTGTTGTGCAAGAAAAATCGTATCTACACGAAAGACATATCATATAAAGGAAACACAATGTAAGCAAACATCAGTCAAGAGTATGGGAATGTTATGTTGTGGTCCACATTTCACATCCCTCTCTCTGGGTGTATATAGCTTTCTTCAGTGAACAATTGGAACTGATTTGAAGCATTTCATTGTTGAAGGGAGCCATGTCCATCAGAATTGATCGTCATATAGTATTGTTGTTGCCGTGTATAATGATCTCCTGGTTCTGCTCATTTCCCTCAGCATCAGTTCATGCAAGTCTCTCCAGGCCTCTCTGAAATCATGCTATTGGTTGTTTCTTACAGAACAATAATATTCCATAATATTCATATACCATAATTTATTCAGCCATTCTCCAATTGAAGGGCATCTATTCAGTTTCCAGTTTCTAGCCAAAGTGTCTCTTCTTTTGCACTAATCATGTCTTTATTTCTTTTCTTCAGGACCAGTATAAAAATTCACCTCCTCCAAGAAGTATTCTCTACTTGACATTCTATTCTGACAAGTCCTTTGCTTGCATCTTGGCTCTCTCCTTCTATCTTGGTGATCTCTTTCATTTTCTCAGCAGCCACTGGATGAATCCCCTAGAGCCGTTCTCTCCTGACTAGTCAGTACCTGGTGAGGATATGGCAATTCAGCAAGTTCAGGAGACTCCTTAACATTCCTTAGTAGGGTCATCTATCCTTGAGAGGCCTGAGCCATGTTCACTCCATTCCCAGATCAATTAGGGTCCTGAATACCCTAATTCTTCAGCCAGCCCTTTTATGTTTTGAAAGTAAGTGTTCAATAAATGCTCTCTTTTGTCTCTATCAATTTCTGTTTTTGTATATATATTTCCATAAATTCACCACAGAAGTTCCATCAACTGTCCTGGGAAACCTTCCTCTGCCTTTTTAATGTTTAATAGTATCTCATTCTCACTCACCTTTTAGGGGGTCATATATATATCCTTGATGGATGCTTTTTGTGCCAATTTTTGCACACAAATATTTGAAGGCTCGTTATTGCCTTTATCCATATGACTGACAAATATTTCTCCATTTCCTCCCCCTCTTTCAATCCCTCATTATTCAGAAAATGTCACAAGTATGAATTACTATGACACAGCAGTCAACAATCCTTTATTAAGTGCCTGGTTTGTGCCAGGCACAGAGCTGGAGATGCAAAGAAGGAAGGAAGGAAACTAAGGATTCTATGAGGCAGGTGAGGTACAGAAGATGAAAATAAATGAGGAAGAGGAGAGAGAATTAAATGAAGTTTCTGTAAGCTAAGCACTAGAGCATTAGGTATAGTTAGTTGGGTAAGCATGTAAGTTATGTTCCCCATTCTCTGCATTTTCCCTCCACACCTAAAAAGTGAGTTCATCATTTTTCTGTGAGGTGCTTGGCTGATATGGTTCCTGATGCTGCATATGTTTTTACCATATGTCATTAGTCTTCACATTTGTTTTAGCAGAAGAAGGGCTAGTGAGCCATGCTTCCTTGTGTGCTCAAAAAGACATTAAGACATGCATGATTGTGTTCATAGTGTTGCCTATAAATTATGACAATTTATCATTGTATTACAGCTGGTGTTTGATAATTCAAAATGCAAATAATAAGTAATGTTTGGCACTAAACACAAAGCTGAGGGGTTAAGTAGAATTAGCTGAAACTTGTAAACAGGTAAAAGGGAAAATACTGTTTTTATGGAAAAAAAAAAAGAAAGAATTGATACATAAGGAATTCCATGCCCATTTTAACGCCATGCACTTCTTATTTCTAAAGATTCTACATTGTCAAGAAATTTGACAAGAAATTAATCTTTGAGTATCATGAGTGAATGAGACTATGTTGTTTAATGGCTTTGTGATATCATCAGTATATCTATGCCCTCCACTTGTTCTCATATGGTGCAATTTTTATGCACAATTTCCATAAATTCTCCATAGAGGATCTGTCAGCAGTGATAGTAATGTTTTTTCTTAGTAACCTTTTCTTTCTTTTTTTTTTTTTAAATTTCTTCTGATATTGTGTGATGTCCCATTTCCATCCCCTTTGGAGATGTCCTTGATCTTATCTTTTATTCCAATTCTTATGGACAAATAATTTGATAAGGAGTAGGTAGGGAGCACACTGGAGTCAAGAAAACATTTTGCAAAGTACAAATTTGGCTTACTGACTGTGTGACCCTGACCAAGTCACTTAATCCTGTTTGTCTCAGTTTCCTCATCTGTAAAATGAGCTGGAGAAAAAAAAAATGTAGCAAACTAGTCCAGTATTTTTGCAAAGAAAATGGGTTCATGAAGAATCACGCATGATTGAAACAAATGAGCAACAACAACAAAAGCTCTATGTATTGATCTACTGTGTTTTCCTACTGTCCTTTAGGTTATTTCAGAGAATCATATTGAGCTAGAAAGGATCTTAGAGGTCCTCTCTTGTCCAATCTCTCATTTCACAGATGAGGAAACTGAGACCCAGGAATGTTGTGTCTTATAATTTTTTTTGAGTTGTGTTATTTTTTATCACCATCTCCTTATGTATGTTTTTTTAATGTATCTGAATAAATCTGACAGACTTAAGTACTTGATTGACTCAGATATTTGTTTCTTATATACATACATACACATGTATACATATCTATTAGATATATGGAAATTTCTAAGTTATTGTGGGGAAGTGTGACAAAGATCAATAGCCATTCTAACTAATTTTGTTTGCATAGAGGAGATTAAAATCTTTTCCTAAGTACAGTGCTGTTCAATTTCTTTTCTGTTAGAAGTAAATCCCAGGAAGATTTATCTCAGTAAGTAGGTATGATAAGATCTAAGAACTGAAATAGATTTCTGATGATAAATTAGATGACAATTCAACTGAGAAACTCAGGGGAGACAATATGGGAGAAAATATTTCAGTTTAATTCTGCTTTCATCAATTATTAAACGAGTTTTGAGTAAAATAAGCAGTTAATAATAAGAGGTTTAAAGGGCAAACTTGATCTCAGAGTCACCTCTTTATTCTCTAAAACAGTTTAGCTGAGAGAACAGATATGGAAAGCTTCCAGGAGCTTTGTGGCTGAAAATGCTGGTTGAAGTGTTGCCTTTGCTATAGGGAGGAAGGCATTTTTTTTTTTTTTTTAAATCACTGCACCTTTGATAGATAGAAAAGAAAGTTATAGGTGGCCCTGGAGATAGCATCTTAGTAGAGTACTATTGCTGAGACACAGAAGGAGGAAAGAGCAGGCTGGAAGCTATTTCCTCACCTCTGAAGGGTTAACCATCATTATTCCCCAGTGAAAGGTAGAAGTGGCTGAAAGACCTGGCTAACAGATCACCTAGAGCAGAGACCTGATATCTGGCAAGAAACAACAGTTGGCAGGGATGAGATCTGGCAGAGTGCTGCACAATTTTAGTTGAATTTGCTTCATTTTTATCAGGCAATTGATGAATGCAAGCAGAGTAAATATGAAGTAATTTCAAGTTGTGGGGAAAACACTAACAACTACTGAGATCAAGAAGGGTTTCATGTAAGACGAGATCCCTAAGGCTCTTGCCTCAAACCATATCTGATTCTGGGGACATCCCCCTTGGTACAAAGGATCCTCTTCTTTCTTTAGCTTCTTTTCCCCATCCGAAGTTTAACATGGGAAAATATCCAACTATAATTTAGATGCAGCTTGTATCTAGGTTTCAAGTGTGCTTAATAGTACTCTGCTCTTGAACTATACTCAAGGTGGCAAGTATATGGGTAGAGAACAGCTTTTGTTTCCCCCACAGAAACTCCAGAAAATGAAAAGGTCTCAGAAGAGCTTGTTAACTGTTGTAGAAGATGCACAAAAGGCATTAATAATAGCTCATTAGCTCCCCGAAAAATTAACTTAACTCCCCTTTATCATCAGGGCAATCTTGAGATTGTAACTCCAACTTTCCTACAGGGTCCTACACAGTCATCCACCCCCACCCCTTTCCCACAAAACAAAACAAAAAACCCCCAAACACTTGTGTTTCTTGTAATTTAGATTTTCTTTGGAAGCCAAACACATTCTGGAGCTGCTGGGTAGGCATCCTCTTTTCCCACTTGGATCAGTATTGTCTAAATCATTCTCTCTAATAATGGGGGAAAGGATAGCAAAGTCTCCATCTCTTACAAACCTCCCCCTCCACTTCCTACCTCTGCTGTGACTTTTTATTCTTTACCCACAGAAAGTACCTTATGGTAATGAACTTTTTACAGGAGTCATTGTTGCTCAAGAGGCCCCCTTTTAACACTATAAATCCAGTCTTTGAATCCCAACACTTGAGAAATCTCAACCTTGGGATTCTATCTCAAGGCAATACCTAAGATACTGATGCTTTCAAGGAATTTTCCATCTCAAGACAGAAGGCTGTATTCTGGGATCACACATGCCCAGTAAATCAAAATTTCTCCTCGTGTGTATAGGAAGTTAGGGCTCAGGAGCATAGTTCTTGATTTACCCTCATGGACCAAGCGGGCATGCACAATCTGTTTATGTTATGTCCTTTGGCAATGTGTCCATTATCGTCCCAATTGCTGTTGTCTCTTGGACTGGGAAAGTATCATATGATGACAGCAGTAGAAGCCTAGCATTTTGTGATATCCGTGGTTTATTATACCATATATGTGTCCTTTACACATGTACCCATGTGCACATCTTTATATTCAAGTGCCTGGACTGTGTCTGTCCCTTATGAATGCTCTATGCATAATTCTTATAGAAACCCACTCTTTCTAGTAAGAATATATATATATATATATATATATGTGTGTGTGTGTATGCACATATATACATATATATAGAGAAAAAAATTTAAGGTTTATGAGAGAAATATTTTCATTTTTATAAAATGTTATTTTATGTTATTTTATTAACATTACTATTTAATTGCATATTGTTGTATGAACTAAGTCTTGCAGCTGACTAGTGAAGGCTTTTGAGCTCCTGGGAGAATGTACTAACCTCTAAACACTTAGAATTTAAGGTAACTAACAGAGTCAGAATGAAGGGGCCCGTAGAAACTTCCTTCCCATCCTCTGAAATACATATATTTTCATGTTAATGAACTAACTCAGTGATTTGAATATCCAGTTGCATATCATAGTCTGTTCTAAAAATGTTTTTTTTTTCATTTTAGTTCTTTAATAAAGAGGGTCAGATCAATTAATTTTGATGCATATTTTTCTGAGGAGATTGTATAGTGTTCTAGGACATAACGTAGCATCCCCTGTAAATCTGGAGAACCTTATATTCTATAGAGTCCTTCTTTCATTTGGATTTTTTCAACCAGTGAACAAACTAGATGAATATTATATATAGTACTTTGTTCTACACTTCACTTGATGTCACTACTCAGGAAGTTAGAACAAAGTTATCTCTGTGTAACACTGAAATGTAATTTTAAGTACATATGTATGGGAGATACAGTATTTGAGCGGACTTCAAAAGTTCATTTTGTGTTGCCAAGTCAAATACCTCTTAAAAATCAATTTGTTGTCCCCTTGTTTGCAGTTGTCTGATTCTTTATATCCCTTGAGATTTTCTTGGCAGAGGTAGTGGAGTGGTGTATGTCATTTCCTTCTCAAGCTCATTTTACAGATGTGGAGATTGAGGCAAACAGAGTTAACTGCTTTGCTCAGGGTCACACAACTGGTAATTGTCTGTTGAACTCAGAAAGATAAGTCAGTTTTCCTGATCTCAGACTCCATATCATATTCACTGAGCCACCTAACTGCATTAAAAAATACCAATAAATAATGACAAATGGGCTGTTATAGTCTCCAAAGTTCCCAGTCAGTTGTGTGACTGTAAAAGCTTACTTCGAAGTCTCATTGTAGTGTGGAAGTGACTCTTGATTCTTGGTATACAGGCTTAAGGAAAGATTGTTCGTGAAAGGACTACCCCAGCTCAGTACAGAGAAGTATTTACCAAAGCTTGGGCCCAGAGGTGGTAGCATTTTTTATTTTTGTCTCTACTCTCCTTAAAGGTCAACAGAATTGTATAGATGAATTTGATTGCATTTATATTGCTTTATATTTTAAAGCTCTTCTTCAGGATTTTTTTTTTTATATATCAGAGATTTTCTTTGATATATTGATCAATCAGAAAAATATTTCTTAGGTATTTCCTTGGTGCTGAGTCCCCTATTTCATCATAGTAAAGAAGTACAGGACATATTCTCTGCTCTTGAGGAGGCAAAACTAGAATAGAACATAAAACAGACCAAGTAAATGCTGATTTGTAAATTCAATAGGAATAGAGAAGATAGCACAGTATTAGGGAAAAGAAGCACAGTATATTAGGACTCAGATAAAAATAAAAAATATTTATTCTGTCATGTTGTTGATACTCAACTCATTGTGTGGTCATGAACAAGTCAGTTAATCCTTTCTAAGTCTCAGTTTTCTCATCCATAAAATGGGAGATAACCACTACCCATATCTGTAATATTTATCCAGATAAGATTGTTGTGAAGATGAAATGAGGTGATTTATAGACTGACTTTCAGAAACCATAAAGCACTAAATAACTGCCACTTATCATTATTACCAGAATTTAGAAAAGGGAGCAAGCAGCAAGGGTTAGAGGAGTAGGAAGAGTCTTTGTAGTGGATGTTAGCATTAGAGCTGGCCTTGAAGAATAGACATGATTTTAAAGAAGCATGATGATTGATTTAGAAGGGGAGGACAGCACATATTCTAAGTAAGATCGGCATGAACTAAGGGTGAGAAATGAAACAAGACAAGAGATCGTCCTGCTGAGAGCAGTGAGTTATGTAAGGTCAAAGGAGCAGCCTTGAAAACCAGTTGGAGGAATTTTTATATGGTACATATATAATAGGGAGATTTATATTCTTGATGAAGGTTGTGTTTTATAAAGATTGCTAAATGAAGTAGAGAAGGTAAAATTTGGTAGTAGGGAAAAATGGGCAATTGTAGGAGAGGTCTTGCTTTTTGTTGCCAGCATGGCCAGTTATGTGTTGTTTTTTCTCACTTCAGCAATATATATTTGAGCAAATACCCTGTGTAAGGGATTGTACTAAGTGTTGGAAAAAAGTTGAAACTAGATATGATACCTGACCACTAGAAATTTACAATCTAAAAGATTACGGTTTGTCTGGAACTTGTTCAAGATAAATAAGGAATATATAATACAAGATCTTAGAGGGATAAACTTTTCCTTGCTAAAATCTGGGAATAACTCAAAAAATCCATTTTCATTTGTTTTATTATAAATCAGGAAGACATTTCAGAATAATGAAGATGTAACCTTTTAGAATTCTGACCAGATCATTGATTGTATTTTCTCATCACTTGATGTTGTGAGACTGCCATTCTGTTTACAGCTTTCTCTGAGGAAAATTTCCATGTTGGTGAATTTATTTTGTTCCATATTGTTGTGATTTAAAATTTAGTTCTGATATTTAAAAATTATTCTTCTACATTTAAATGAAGTGTGATATAAATATAGAGAAACTTAGATTTAACTTCAGCATTTAACTTTCTTCTATTTCCTCATTGGCTCGTTGATAACCAAACTAGTAATTGGTTACATACTATTAGCTAAAGAACCTGCAATGATTTCCTCAAACTTTTATTATGTCAGAGAGTGATAAGGATCTTTGTATACCAAAGTTATATAGTTAGTTTCATTTCCAAGTTCATTTATTTTTATAAAATATGTCTTTCAATATGTCTCAAATGTTATTTATAATTTAGAAGCACAGTTATTCCAGTGATAGCATTTTGCACAAAGGATCTTCCTTAGCAAATAATTATTTTGTTAGTAAATTAACAGAAAAATTTCCTAGGAAACTTTGTTTTGAAAGTAGCTGAAGGGAAGAAGCCATTAGTAGTTATAAAGTCAAGGTTAACTTTTTTGCCCTCTCCTTTTATGACTATTTTTCCTCTCTTCTATACTCCTATTTCCCAGGAGTTCTAGTATTTCTTGTAATATATCAATCCTAACTTAATTATCTTAGATTTAGGAAATTGATGGGAAAAAATGGTTAAAGAAGGCAGCCTAACAGCTCCAGATTTCCAACTACATTACAAAACAGTAATCATCAAAACAATCTGGTATTGACTGAAAAATAAAATGGTGGATCAGTGGGACAGCTTAATTAC
The DNA here is from genome assembly GCA_023553655.1 of Myrmecobius fasciatus. Lineage (NCBI taxonomy): Eukaryota > Metazoa > Chordata > Mammalia > Dasyuromorphia > Myrmecobiidae > Myrmecobius > Myrmecobius fasciatus. The sequence continues at coordinate 164,441 of JAJPUD010002767.1, forward strand.
ACATTACACAGTAGTACATGACCATAGTAATCCAGTATTTGTTAAACCCAAAGATCCAAGCTTTTAGGGTAAAACAGCATTTGACAAAAAATGCTGGGAAATTTGGAAAGCAGTTTGGCAGACCCTAAGCACAGACCAACATCTCACAGTCTGTACCAGGATAAAGTCAAAATGGATAAATGATTTAGGCATAAAGAATGATATCAAAAGTAAATTAAAAGAACATAGAAAAATTTATCTGTCATATCTGTGGATAAAGGAAGAAATGGCTATAAATGAGACAGAGAGAATTATGGGAAATAAAACAGGATTTTAATTACATGAAATTTAAAAAAGCTTTTGCACAAACCAAACAAATGTAGCTAAAATGAGAAGAAACAGAAGCCTGAGAAAAAATTTTATAGAAAAATATTTCTTATTAAGCCTTTATTTTTCAAATATATAGGGAAATAAATCAAATTTATAAAAAATAAGAGCCATTTCCCAGTTGATAGTCAAAGGATATAAACAAGCAATTTTCAGAAAAAAAACCCAAAGCTATCAAAATAGTTACATAAAAAAATTTTCTAAATCACTACTGATTAGAGAAATACAAATTAAAGCAACTCTAAGATGCCACCTCATCCCTATCGCGTTGACTAATATTACAGAAAAGGAAAATGGCAAATGCTGGAGAGAATGTGGAAAAATTGATACACTAATATCTGCTGGACTTGTTTTTAGAACTATGCCCAAAGTGCTATAAAAACTGCATATTCATTGACCCAACAATACTACTCTTAGGTCTGTTATCTCAAAGAGATTAAAGAAAAGGGGAAAGGACCTATTTGTACAAAAATATTTATGGCAATTCTTTTTGTAGTGGCAAAGAACTGGAAATTGAGGATATGCCCATCATTTAGGAATAACTAAACAAGTTGTGATATATGATTTTGCTGGAATGTTGATTGTTGTCCTTTGTTTTCCAAGAGAACCAAAATGCTGTCACTATGTTAAGAGTCAAGTTACAGTGTATCAGATTGTGGCTGATCAGATCAGGGCAAGCTTGGAATGCTCAGCCACAGGTTGGACACAAATAGTCCATATGAACATTTTGCACATTTTGCATTTCCTTTGGGCCAATTCAATTCTGCTTTCCCCTTCTCTGATGAGAGCACGCCAGGATGGGTGGTCCTGTGCCAGTATCTCCCATATCACACAAACAATTATAAAGTTCAGTATGATTGTGATGGAATACTAGTGTTCTCTAAGATATGACGAAAAGGATGGTTTCAGAAAAACCTGGGAAGACTTATATGAATGATACAAAATGAAATGAGCAGAACTAGAACATTGTATACAATCATAGCAATATTGTAAGAATGATCAATTGTGAAAGACTTAGCTACTCTGATCAAGCTAAGATTAGTTCTAAAGGATCCATAAAGAAAAATATCTCCAGAGAGAGAGTTGATGAAGTCTGAAAACTTTATTTTTATTGTTTTCTTCTGCAACATGGCTAATATGGAAATATATTTTACATAACTTCACATGCATAATCAATATCATTGCTTGCCTTTTCAAGGAGGTGGGGCAGGAAGGAGGGAAAAAATTTGGAACTCAAAATTAAAAAAGATTGTTAAACTTTTTAAAACATTTAATTGGAAAATATTTAAAGAAATAAAAATAATTAAAAAAATACCTTGAGCTTTAGCTGGTAAATTTTAAGCAACTCTTCTGGTAATTATTTATATAAACTTTAAGCACTTAAATTATTTTTTTTCTCATAGGTGGCTCTATGCTGCTTATTGGAAATGTAAACATATGAATTTGGCAGGACAGTTTGTATGTTCTGGGAAAAGGATATACATATATCCTAGAAGTTTTGGTTTCTTAGATAGGGAAAGTGGTCATGGCTAATGAACTGGAACAACATAGGGCTCTGTGGACTGATGTAAATAGTTGTTCTTTTCAGATGAGGCTACCTGGGCACAGAACCAAATTCTAAAATAAAACTTGAAAGCAAACAGTAAAAAAAACCCAGAGCCCTATACGCCAGGTCTTGTTAGGCTAAAATGCCATAAAAATAATTTATTTGCTATCAAATAAACTTAAAACAAAACTGCTATGTGATAAATTACCACTCTCATGACCTCATGATGATAGTATTCTCTACCCAAGTCCTTAACTATGTGGCCTTTAAGAGCTCAAAGGACACAGGAACAGAAATTTATGGTAGCAGTTCATCTGAAACTCATCCGTTACATATAATGTTCTGAAAAGGAAAGTATCAGCCTAACTACTTGACTCAATTTAAAATTCTTCCAAGAGAGCTAGATATTTTGTGGTGGCTAAAGTAAGGAGCAGAAGTGATCCATCATTTTGGAAAATGCTCTGCCATAAAAGTTGCTTATTTTTGTGTGAAGTACAATTGAGATGAATTATTTTGAGTGGTGGGGATTGTTTCTTAGATAATATAACTAACATATGACTCAGCTGTTAGAAAATTTACAAATTGAGATTCATTGTGGGGAAAAGAAGCTCCTGGGTGGTCTTTTGACTTTTGGAACATTCTACAATATTGTGAGCTCATTTCTTCATTTCAATTAAATATTTGAAATATAGGACATTATAAAGAGTCATCTCTATTTTCCTTGTTTCTACTGCCTTTCATTGATTTCCCTTTCCAAATGAAGACCTACAAGATGTCATTTAAGAGTGCATAAAGCTCTTTTTTAAAGACTTAGACTCTGCTTCCTTCAGTCACCTTAGGTTTTCTTATTTTTTCTTGTGTTTCTGGTGAAGTTCAATATAGGAGTCATTGAGCTGCAATTTTTCTCATTCTATTCTCTGCTTGTGATTTTAAAAAATATTATATATAGGCATATGTAGAAATATTCACATATACACATGCACACACACACATATATATATATATATATATATATATACACATAATATATATGTGTGTGCAAATTGGGAGGTAGATGCAATAAGTTTAGGCATACAACATATATTCGACTTGTCAAGTATTTTAATATAATTAACATAGAGTGGACTTCCCTGCCATCTAGGGGAGGGGAGGGGACTAGGGGGGAAAATTTGTAACGGAAAGCTTTGTAAAGATCAATGTTGTGGAACTACTCATACATATGTTATGCAAATAAAAAGCTTTAATTAAAAAAAAAAAGAAAAAAATAGCAACAAGATTATGTGATGAGCAAAAAAAAATTAGTTTAGGCATACAGCTTGGACCTCATAATCTTGAATTTCCCCTTTAATTTTTCAGAAATCCCTTATTGATAACAAAGTCTTATTTACCAGCACTTCTTTATCATGATTAAAACGTTACTGACTGCTGGAGTTTCTTCTGCTTTCTTTTCTGTTGTTCAAAACATGACATGCAGTGAAATAAGTTTTAAAAAATAGCATGGTAAAGTGGATGAACACAAAAAAAAGTTGTTTATGGTTTTATATGTAATCCTGTTTTTCCATCCTTCTTTGTATATGGAAATATTCATGCTTGACTCTCAAGTTCATAATAAAAATATGATGTACTATTACATGTGTATGTGCATATATGTAGCATATATCTAGATATACAGAAGAGAGCAGCAAGGATATTTTGAAGGATCTTAAGTCCATACCAAATAAGTAATAGTTGGATGACCTAGAGAAGTTTAGCTTGGGGAAGACAAGAGGAAGCAGGAGGCACCTAATTGTCTTTGCCTATTCGAAGGGCTTTCACCTGGAAGAAGAGTTAGGATGGAATAAGAAGTAGGTAAAGATTTAGGAGAAGCAGCTTTTAGCCAGATCTAAGGAAAAACTTCTTAATGATTTGAACAGTGGTGTTCAAAGTGTGATTTGTGGACGCTTAGTTGTCCTTCTGATCCTTTCAGGGGATTTGTGAGGTCAAGTTTCATAATAATAATAGTAGGACGTTTTAAATTCTAATAGGGTAAATGTTGATAGTTATAACACACATAAAAAAAAAAAAAGGTCTGGGAAGGAGAGGCGCAATCATTTTTAAGAATTTAAAGTGGTCCTGAGACCTAAGTGTTTGCGAAGCTGGTTTGTAAGGATTCAAGATTGGGAATCAACTCCCTCAGGAAAGATTACATTTCCCCTAATTGGTCTCCTAGCAGAATCTAAATGGCCACTATGAGATTATATTGTAGATTGAAAGTTTTTTCAAGTATGGATTGGACTAGATGACTGCTGAGGTTTCTTCTAATCCTAAAATTTTGTGGTTCTTTGATTTTTGATGAATGTAATTGACACAGAGAAAGGGCTGTTGCTTTGAGTTGATCTTCTATGGATGGACATAAGTAAAAATCTTACAGAATGAGAAAGTTTAGATGACTTATGATTTGTAATGCTAAAGGGAATATCTGCATTGATGAAATCAAAGATCCATTGAAATATTTGAAGCATATATATATATATGTATATATATATTTTTTTTCCTGAGGCAATTGGGGTTAAATTAATTGCCCAGGGTCACACAGCTAAGATGTGTTAAATATCTAAGGCCAGATTTGAACTCAGGTCCTCCTGACTTCAGGGCTGATGCTCTGTCCACCAAGCATAAATATTTTTAAAATAAAAAGTTGTTTATCCTTTGAGAATGATAAAAGAAACGCATTTGGTCTTATGGTATTGTAATGAGTTTTAATAATGTGAAACCCTTAATAAGATTTCTTCTGACTTTTTTTTTCTTTATTCCTTTTACTGTTTTAACATGTTCACTTTTGTATTTACCAAAGCTTTACATTCATTTATATTTCCATTCTACAGGCAAGTTTTACATAATGAATCCTTCAAATTAGCTTGAGACATGCAATATCTTCAGTTTTCTCTTCTGTGCTTTCTTCATGTTTTGAAGTAGAATGGAAATTTAAAATTGCAGAGTTTGTGAGAGGATGCTCTGGGGGCATTGGGTAAAAACAGAGGTAAGAAGAATATGAACAATATTTAAGTACTACTTAAAGTAGGAGATAACCAGTATAGACAAATCATCATCAGCTATACTTTTGTCTTAAAAAGAAATGCTTCCAAATCTCCATATCTGAAAGGAAAAGAAAAGTAAAAATAAGTTGGAGAAGAAGCTGTTGAATTTAGTTAGAATTCTTTACTCCCAATTATCTTTTAAGGCCAAAACAAATATTCAGTCACATGAATTTCATTTTTTTGAATTTTATTTAAAATAGATCTTTATGTTTAAGCATTTTCTCCTTTAGTCTTTCACCCATATATTCAATCATTATTGAGTGCCCCAAATGGGAACAAGTATCCCAGAATGGTAGGAAACATTCCATTCCTTTTAGAGTTGATTAATTTTTAACTCAGCATATATATTGAGTGCTACTCTTTATAGCTAGAGTACTGTGCTAGGCATTGGGGGAAGACACAAATTTGAAATAAAGTAGTACTTATTACTGTCAGTGGAGCTCACATCAGACAGGAAGAGTAAGACACAGATAAAAATAACAAACCAATAAATAAGTACATTAGAACATGAGTACATATGTAGGTAAGAACAATCTGCTATAAGAGAAATGGCCATTAGCAGCAAGAGATCAAGAAAAGCTGCATAGAGGAAGAGGCATTTGATTTGGAATTTTAAAGCAGTGTAATAAATAGGGAGAGATAGGTAAGGGCATTCTTCTCTTTGGCCTCTACTTATTAGTTTGACCTCTGTTAAACTTCATCATTGCATCTTGATTGATGAAGATAGATTTTTACTAAATTGTAGTAGCTCTGGAGTGTTAGTGCATCAGACAAAAAGCTATATTGTGGCTATATAGGATTGTGACATCTCAGGAGTCTACAATTGAATTTATTATTTTTCCATCAAATCAAAAAAAGGATCTCAAAGCATCAATAAAAATTAACATTTTGAAACAATATGCATATCATAATTGATCATAATTTTTATTGATGCTTTGAGATCCTTTTTTTGAATAGGTATATGATTCAATTCAACTGAATTGAAGTTTACAAAAGTTAATTATCACCTAATAGTCACAAGAAGTATATATATTTCTTATCTTTGCATATAATGCCTTTACAAAAATATATTCTTATGCAATTGCCTTTCTTTTTTGTATATTAGGATGTTTTGGTTTGTTGATGATTATTGAATTCACAAAACAAAAGAAATAAAAAAAAATAACCAAAAGATTGACCTCAGTTAGTTAATGATAATTTAAATGGTGAAAGGAGGCAGTGAGACTAATTCTTGTGCATTGTATACATTTATCTCTCTCTGAGGAGCATATGTTGAAATGAAAATGGGTAACCCATACCCTGAAGAGTAAAATCCACAGAACTCCAGCCTGTTTTATATATATTATCTTCACATCTTCCTCTTCCAGAGATACTCAGTGGGAAAACAGAGACATGAAGTTGTGAAGAGTCTTATTCACAATAGATGCCTTGTTTTCTGTAGAAGTAATGACTCCAGGAGCAGAGTTTTTGAATTAGATACTTGGTATTTACAGTTGACTCATAATTTTCTGTAATATTTGCTTTTGGGGCCGGGCATTTAGTTTAAAATGTGGATGTTTTCACATTAGATTAATTTATATTGTTTTATATTTGTTTTAAAAAGGTATTTTCTCAGTAGTTTGTTGTTTAATGTTTTCTCAGGCTGAAACACTATGGAGCTTATAATTAATGTCACCAATAGTTAGCTCATTGGTATAGCCTAATTGTTGTTTGTCCTTCATTTTTGAAGAGGACTGTCACATCAGAAAGGTGGTGTCTTGACTTGCAAGTGAATTGGATTTGTGTGAGGGAGGGCTGTGAAAAGTCATCAGGTTCAATCTCTCCTCTGGAGCCATCTGGGTCCAGTGGTAAGATATAGATTAGGATGACTGGAGTTGGCCCCAGATGCAGTAAGAGACTTTGGCCTTTTTAAGCAGCGGTCCTTCCCAAATGTCACTTTGTTCAAAGAATTGCCCATTCAGTCATTAATGCTATATTACAATAGTATACAAGTTTTTAAAATGGGAAATAGTATATAATTGGCTTCATTAAATTAATTAGCATACTACTTTAAGTAAATTGGCTGTATTAATAGTGGGCATCCTAATGAATATTAGCACATGTGTAAATTACATTTTATAGTAATATATTTTAATAGTCTACATAATACAATCTAGCACTGATCTTATGACCGTGAAGTTGTTTCTGATATGTTTTCAGAAGCATTAAATCCTGAAATGTTAATAGTACTTTTTGTTAATATTACAAATGTGCTTTCTTCAGAATAGAAAAGTTAAATTGTTAAATTAAATTATTTTTAGTGTAATTAGGGAACTTGCATTTTAAAGGAAACTTTTGATAAAGCCTTTTGTATGAAAAATTCAGAAAACTATTTTACCTGCACACTTGCCTAAAATGAAGGAAAGTAAATCCAGAAGCTCTCCAGTTAAAGCTTATTAAGTAGTATATTTTCATTTTGGTTTACTGGGGTGTGAAAAGCAGAGCACTGATCAGTATGTGTACTGACAGATAAACATGTGCAGGTGTTTTGCCTGGAGTAACTCATTAAAAAATCAGTGCAAATCAAGACAATTTCTCTGGCAGCAAGAATCAGCTTACAGGAAAGGACCTTGTAGGTAGAATGTGTTCTGGATAGGTTTCTGATGTTTACAGTTAACACTGTGGTGGAGTCTCATTTTTTCCGAGCCTTTCTTTGATTTAGCTTTGATTTCGGAATCTGCTGCTTATGACTCAACCCATGTGACCTTAGTCAAGTCTCCTTCACTGGGTTTGAGTTTCCTTTTGGAATAAGTGAGCATGCAACATGGTTCAGAGTGCTGGATTTGGGACCAGAAGCTCAGGATACAAATTTGAACATTATCATTTGTTAACTTGGGCAAAACACTATCTTTCTGCTCCTTGGACCTCATCTGTGAAATGGAAAGTTAAACTAAATGACTGCAAAAGGCCCTTCTAATCCTAAAACTATAATATTTTGAGGGAAAAAAAAGTTCTTTTCTGGACTTTGAATAACTTTGCTTCAATTATTGAAATATGCTGCAGTCATTAAAATACGGTTGATTTTAAGTAGAACTAAGGGGACTTGCTAATTCATAATGAGGGGAAATTGAAACTCACAGCTCTATTTTTCTTGGCTAGTCTGCTCATTGAAGTGAGTTTATGCTTAGAAAAATTGGGCTTTTACTTTCCTGTGTCCAGAATTGTCCTGCCACAGTAAAAAGCATTGTAGGAGATATTGGCAGCCCTTCTCATAGGAGCCTGCTGTTTGCAATTGCTTATAATACTTTCAAAACTTGCCTTTTAGCAATTCTGGTAAAGTGACTGTATGGCGATTGTGATGTTGCTTAGTGCGCTGAAGTACTTTGGAAATAACACTTTTGGAGGGAGGGAGCCCTGTGGGGTAATAGATAGTCCTGGCATATCACCCAGAGTCAGCAATGTTGGAAGCTTTTAGAATAGTTAAAGAATGATGGCCTGTCATTTGTATGGACTATAATTGGGCAAAAAGTTTCAAAGCAAAATCTACATGATGTATCCATGGAGAGCAGCTAATGAAGTACAACAAAGTAGGTTCCTTTTGAGACAAGAGGATTGATTATGTGTTGGGGGAGGAGCAGACTTTGCTATCATATCTTTTACGGGGCTTCAGGAATTTTGTTGAAGATAATGTATTTTATCAGAACATGGAAAAAGTATAGTTACAGAAAAAAAATAAAGCTAAAGTTCTTAAGGATGAGGGAAACCAAAGATATATAGAAAAGTTGACAGTCTTGGAAATAATTGTTTCAAATTTTAATTGTGAAATGTTATAAGGAGCATTGGGGGGATGATCTACAGATAACATTTTTCTTCAAGTCAGGTGCCTATGCTGCTTTTCATTTTTCCCTTTGGAAGTCATTTCTTTTAAAATAATCTGGTTCCTCTAGAGCAGAAACTCTTTATATGGAGTCTACATACCCCCAGATTACCAGAGTCTGTGAACTTGATGCAGAAAAAAAAAAATTACATCTTTATTTTCACTAGTCTCTAACAGAAAGCGATCATTTCCCTCATTATTCTGAGAAGAAATTCATAGGTTTCACCAAACTGTCAAAAGGGTCCATACCATAAAGAAAGATAAAAAACCCTTCCTTGTAGAGGCTGTATTTTAATTATACCTTTTACCTTCCATCAATGGCTACAAACATTTCATTATTAACATTCTTTTCTCCTCTCCTTTTTTTTTAATTTTTAAGAAAGAAAATCACAACTTTATTTCTATACTTTTCTTTTAATAAATTTTCTAAAGGGTCAGTTGACATCCTGGTGGTATGGACCCTGAGGATAGTTAGGATTTTAGTGTGCTGTATCAGATAATATATGTTGTGGATGAAATACAGCATCATTATTGTGAGGAATGGACTAATTTTGTTTCATCTTTTATATAATTTGTAGAATCATGGGATTTATGGTTATGATCATATTTAGAAATCATCTAATTTGATACTCTCATTCTATACATGAAAAAATTAAGGGCTAGAGAAAAGTGATTACACTAACATCACTGAAATTGCAAAGTTGGGATTCACATTCAGGTCCTTCAACTTTCAATCTATTCTTCTTTCCCCTACACCATGCTGACTCAGATTAATTCATTTTCATGGGTTTTAGAAATAGAAGTTTACTGTAGTTAACAGATTTTTAGAAAGAGAGTAATTCTTTCAGCAAATATCTCTTCTATGAACTTCATTCTTATTTCTTCAAAACAAAACCTTAGAATAGACTGTAAGATTCTTCCATTTCTAATGGAATTTACTGACATTTCTAGTTTTGACCATTCCCCTCATTCTATTGCTCATTAGTCAGTATACTACCTTTCTTTTCTAAAAGTAAGGGAACATAAAACCTCTTGGTATAATGGTGTTGCTATTGCTAGGTTCTTCAGGAGTTCACAAAGTTATGACTTCTTGTAGTTTATTGAAGTATTGCATCCATGGAATGCAGTCTCTTAAAGTTAAAAGATGATGGCAAGGTATATTGTAATAGGTTGGATGGTATTCATGCCAACCTAGAATTTTGCTTTTGACTTCTTAAATATAACATTTAGTCTGAGCCAAGAAGAAAAAAATTTCCACAAAATAAGCTTAAATATATCTGGCAATTCAGATATATTCATCAATTGATTGAACTTTTGCTACAAATGCCTCAAATACACTAGGATGTCCTTACAATTCTATTTCTATAGGTGGGAATTTAGTATAAGGTTTTATCTGTCTTTGATATTATTGTAGGCAGTTTAATTACTGAAGCATCAAAAGGACCTTATAATAATTAAAACCTTACCTATAAAAGAAAGACCTATATAATAAATAAAAATAATAAAGCCTTCTTAGGCTTGGAATATCTTTCTTCCCTTTTGGTTTCTACTTATCAACATCCTAGCCATCTTTAGAGGTCTAACCTCTGTCTGTTATCCTTTTCTAATTATTAAAACAAGAAGTGATTTCTCTTTCATTTGAACTTCTTTGGCATTAAGTACTGCTCTTGTGACCCTTAACATACACCCATATCTATGCAGTCTTTACCCACATATCTTATCTTCCCTAATAGATTATAGGGTCCTTATAAACAGGAACTTTATCTTACAACTGCCACTGCCATTTACGTGCTATTTTAAGGTTTACAAAGTCCTTTACATGTTATCTCATTTGATCTTCAAGATAATTATTTAAATGATGTACTATAAATAGTTTAAAAGATTTTAAGTATGAGAAAACTAAGTTAAGGGAGAGTAAGTAACATGCCCACCTAAGTTCACAGAGCTAGTAAGTGGAGAAATCAGGATTCAAGCTCAAGTTTTTCCTGACTCCTGCGGGCACTGCTTCTCATCTTAATAGCACCCATAGCTTCCAGTAAAGTATCTTCTTGCTCATAGGAGGCAGAAGAAATATTTGTTGAATAAAAGAATAATTATATAATATTTGTTTTGTTTAATTCAAAATATTCAAAATGTAAATGATAATAAATCAAGTTTTAGAAGAGTCTGGAAAAATTAGATAATGTTGCATTCTGTGAAAATTGTGCAGTACCATCACAGATTATTTTAATGAAATTCAAAAATGGCCTTTCTGTTGTGCTACTGTTTGTAGTAATAGTTCTTGCTGATGCCTCAGCATCTAGCATAATCTTTTACTGTGAGCAGACTGGTCTCCTTTTGTGGTATGGAACAAATATAGTGGAGATCTATCTCATTTTTATTTTTAGCTAACTTCCAGGGCCAGAGAAGTAGGATAACATACTTTATTCAGCAAATAAATAGCCAGCCCTGTGTTATTTCTCAGCCTCTCTTCCCTTCTCTGTTTCCCCCTTTTAATCAATGGGTTTACTTGAAAACCAAAAAAAGGGAAGCGATTATAATATCCTGACTTCCTGTTTCATTTCAAATGAGATAAACACCAGGCTGTGTTTTCCCCTAAATTTCTCTGTGTGTGTTCCTTGGTATTAAAATTTGAATAGTGATTAAGTTTTTCACATGCCTCATAAACATGCCTTGTATTTAGGCAGAAGTGTTTGGATAATTGCAATAAATGTTTTCAAACAAAAAAAACAAACAATGCTAATAGAAAATTATTTTCTAATGCACCACTTCCTTATTTTTGTCCCCTTTTTTATGACATTTTTTTTAACTTTTTAACTCTTTTGTACCCATGTTATGCAAATGCTTCTTTTCTGAGTGGATTAATCCCATGATTAAAACAAAACAATATAACAGTCACATAAGAAATACTCAGGCTCTTTAAAAGCCACATAGGACTAAATTTGCAGTGTGGTGATGGGTTATTAAGTGGGGGCCCTATGCTTTGTTTTTTGTTTGGACCCACTCCCATAAACTGTACTCCTTCCTCTCCACAACTCTCCCTTGGAGAGAATTAGGCTCAATTTAACAGGAACAAAGACCCAATTGGAGTTCAACATGCTCTTGTTTGCTTTTACTTCTAATAGATGTGAGAACTTGAGGATAGGAACCTGAAAGAAGAGCTTTGAAAGAGGGGGGAAGGATTGGGAAATAGGGAAAATTTATAGCCTTCCTTTTCTACCACACCTTGCCCAGAAGTTGGTTAGTATCTATGGGATCCTGGTTAAAATTTAATTTTTGGCATTTAAGTTGACTGTTTAATTCAGTTTTCAAGTTTTGGTATTGTACCCCTAGATGCTCTTTGAAAAATTAATTATGAAAGCTAAATGCAGAGTCTTAGCCAACAGAGGATAAAAGAGACTCCGCCTAGAGCATCCATAAGTGTCTGTCCTTCTTGCTGCCCCCTTCCCACATTAGAATTTTTCCCAGGGACAGTATGTGGTACTTTTGGCTCTAGTCAAATGGAAAGTTGTATGGTTTAACTGTTTTAAGGGCCTAGAGGCATTAATAATCTGACAAGCTGAGGAACTGTGGGACTGTTGATGAGAAAAACTATAAGTGTCATATGACTGTTTTGTTTCAGATTTTCTAAAGTTTGAAAATGGGTATTCCTAAAATTGGTTTCAGTCTCCTTCAAAACATTATATACAGAATGGTATTTTTCAGAGATCTTTGTGATTCTTTTGGAATTACTGACCATACTTTTAATAGACTTGTGATGGAAAGAGCCATCTGCATCCAGAAAGAGAATTGTGGAGACTGAAATGTGGATCACAACATAGTATTTTTCACCTTTTTTTTTTTTTTTATTCACCATTTTCCTTTTTGATGTGATTTTTCTTGTGCAGCATGATAAATGTGGAAATGTGTTCTTGAAGTTTTGCACATCTTTAACCTATATTGAATTCCTTGCTGTCTAGGGCAGGGGATGGGGGGAAGAGAAAGAGAAAAATTTGAAACACAAGGTTTTGCAAGGGTGAATATTGAAAACTATCTTTGCATGTATTTTAAAAATTAAAAGCTACTATTAAAAAAGTATGGTCAGTACTAGCCTGGTGTGATTTTGCAAGAATAAAGTCTTTCAGAGAATATACTCTGAACTCAAAACTCTCTGAAGCCTAATTTCAACCTGCTTCTTACACCTGTTGTGGTAGGATAATCCAAAATTTCTTTTGATCTTCTTATTCTCATGTTAAATGTCTATATGAAAACTACATGGAAATTTGTGTCATTAGCTCTGTCAGTATCAGCTTTGTTTATCTTTCCCAAATCTACAGATGCCATGACATCTTCATCTCCTGACACAAATTCAATCCGTTGTCACAGATACTGTTTTTACCTTCACGCCATGTCTTCTAGAGATCCCCTTACCTATACCTCTTCCTTTTTCTGTTCCAACAGCCTTTTAATTCGTTTTCCTGCCTCATATTTCTCCTATTCCCCCATTCCTCGTGCCAATTCCATCCTCTCCACTCCCAAAGAAATCCTAATAAAGCTGCAGGTCTGATCTCTTTACCCCTCACTCAGTAATCTTTAGTGTTTTTTGTCCTTCCAGTTTTAAATCTAAAAACTTCTTTATCTTTTAAAGTCCTTCACTCCTATCCACCTTTTCTTTCCTCTCCTCCCCTAACTGATCTAGGAAACTGGCTTACTTGATGTTCCTCTATTCAGTAGGAATTTTCAAGGGAAGAGTAGTCTTGGAATAGTCACAAATAAAAAAATAAAAAAATTTAAAAGGAGACTTACTCCTACTCTGTGCCTTTGCACTAACTGTCTCCTGGTTTCCCCTCCTCATGCCTGGAATACTCTCTGTCCTCTGACTCCCAGATTCTTCTGCTTCCTTCAAGATTCAGGTGCCATCTCTTTCAGGAGGCTTTCCCCAGTCTCTTACCTAACTTCCATTGACATTGCATGTTTTCTCATGTGCATAGTTATTTGCATGTGGTTTCCCTGTGAGCCCTTTACGAGTAAGGACTTTATTTTTTCTTCTTGTTGTATTCCTAATACTTAGCACAGTGCCTAAAATATTAAAAACCACTTAAAATACTTGACTGATTGGCTGTTTAAAAGCTTAAAATTCTTTCATGTGCCTGTAGCAGCTCTACTAGGCCTTTTGTGTAAATGGGGGAATTGATAATTGTTTTTTCTTGTTTGTCTTATAATGAAATTATACTCAGAAAGTTGTTAGTGAGTTTAAGAGAAAAGTAGATAGAGCTGGAGGGATTTTTAGTTCATATCAGGAAGCAGACGCTTTGAAAGTTGTTATGAAAATTAAGTTGTATAGCTAATTAGTAGCTAGAAAACACGAAGCTATGATTCTTCATTGTTGTTTTTTTTCCCTATTATACCAACAAAGTATTATTTTTCATCTTCTTGTTCTATGTTAGATTTTTTCCACTTATTTTTTCTAGCATAATAATGGGAGTGGTATTAAAGAATTTAATTCATAAAAAGAAAATGTTCCAGAAAAAACACAGTAAAACTTTTAACAAGAGGAGCAATCATATTCATCACATATTTAAAAACTCTAGATGGAATAGATTAAATACGCACTCTTTGGGGAAATTAAGTTTTTTCTTTTTGTATTTCTGCCTTGAAGGCTGAAATGTGCTTCAGAGCTCTGGAAATCTTGTCCATTGACCACTGAAAAAGTCCCAAATTGGAATCATTTACTCTCTTTTCTCTCAACTTTTTTTAGATCCACAGTAAGATTTGAGGTTGTCTATAAGCTTTCAAATGTAAGGTATTTTAGAAGACCATAATTTTGTTTGTTCTCTACTGTGTGCATGTGGTTTCTAAAAACTTGAATGTGATTATTTTCTGCCAAACATTTCCCCTCAAACTATAGACTCTACAAGTGGGTTCTCATGCATACTTGGCAACCGATTTTCCTTGGGTTTGTGTTGAAACCAATCGTCTTCATTATGAGTCTTTGAAGCACCAGACTTGTAGTTGCACCATTAGTTTCCTAGGTAACTATCCTGCTTTATGCTTGGGTGTGCCATGGGAGCCTGAGAACCAACCATTCTACTACCCAGATGTTTGGAAACCAGGCATGTCTTTTAAAGCATATGTAAAAAATGCTTCTGGCCTTCTTGCATAGCTTGGGACACTTCTGAACCTTAACTCTTAAATAAAACAATTTATTCATCCCTGCTTATAATAGTCCTAATGCTTGAAGAATAGTACTTAGAGGATCATTCACTATTAAAATACAACTCTTAACTCTGGCTGTTCAGTCATTTCAAAGAGGAAAGGCGTTTGGTTACAAAGGCCTGAAGACTTTGTATCTGTGAGTAGTACAATTGGTATCACTCAGTTGGCTTGACCTGAAAATAAAATAGAAATATAGAAGCCTAGATAATTTTTTTCCAGAATTATTTAATAAAAGTATGGGCTTCAATTTAATTTATTATTATTATGCAAATTGTACTTCACAAAAAAGCAGGTTTTAGATTTCCAAAAAAGGTTTTTGATTAAGAATTATTTGTGAAGTGATTGGTAATAAAGAATCCATCACATTATTCAGTTTTATAGCTACTGAGGCTTTATCACATGGAAGAGGTTTTTAAAAGGTTTAAATTTCTGAAATGGTTCTCTAATCACAGATTCTTTCTAATGCTTTTACTTAAAGCTGTGGCTTTTGCTTTGGAAACATAAACAACTATTATTTGCCTTTTCATAAGGTCTGTAATAAGTAAATGGCATAATCACAATAAAAGGGGACGAGGGAATACTTGAAGAAGCAGAGTGTTTATTTTTTTTTCTTCTTTTTTTTTCTTTTTTTTTTTATTGAAGCTTTTTATTTGTATAACATATGTATGGGTAGTTCCCCAACGTTGATCTTTACAAAGCTTTCCATTACAATTTTTACACCCAGTCCCCTCCCCTCCCCTAGATGGCAGGAAGTCCACTACATGCTAATAATGTTGAAATGCTTGAGAAGTTATGCAAGAAAAATCCTATCTACAAGAAAAAAAAAGAATCAGAGAAAGGCAACACAATGCAAACAAATGTCAGTAGAGATCATGAAAATGTTATGTTGTGGTCCATATTTCATTTCCCTCTCTCTGGGTGTATATGGTTTTCTTCAGTGAACAACTGGAACTGGTTTGAGATAATTCTTTGTTGCAGAGAGCCATGTCCATCAGAATTGATCATCATGTAATACTGTTGTTGCTGTGTATGATGATCTCCTGGTTCTGCTCGTTTCACTCAGCATCAGTTCATGCAAGTCTCTCCAGGCCTCTCTGAAATCGTCCTGCTGGTCGTTTCTTACAGAGCAATAATATTCCATAACATTCATATACCATAATTTATTCAGCCACTCTCCAATTGATGGGCATCCCTTCAGTTTCCAGTTTGTAGCCACCACAAAAAGGGCTGCCACAAACATTCTTGCACATGTGGGTCCCTTTCCCTCCTCTAAGATCTCTTTGGGATATAGGCCCAGTAGAAACACTGCTGGGTCAAAGGGTATGCACAGTTTGACAACTTTTTGGGCATAGTTCCAAGTTGCTCTCCAGAATGGTTGGATCCGTTCACAGTTCCACCAACAATGTATCAGTGTTCCAGTTTTCCCACATCCCCTCCAACATTCGTCGATATCTTTTCCTGTCATTTTAGCCAATCTGACAGGTGTGTAGTGGTATCTCAGAGTTGTCTTAATTTGCATTTCTCTGATCAATAGTGATTTGGAGCAACTTTTCATATGACTACAGATGGTTTTAATTTCATCATCTGAAAATTGTCTGTTCATATCCCTTGACCACTTATCTATTGAAGAGTGGCTTGAATTCTTATATATACGAGACAATTCTCTATAAATTTTAGAAATGAGGCCTTTATCAGAACCATTAAATGTAAAGATGATTTCCCAATTTGATGCTTCCCTCCTAATCTTGTCTGCATTTGTTTTTTTTGTACAGAAACTTTTTAACTTAAAATAATCAAAATTATCCATCTGGTGTTCAATTAGGAGTTCCAGGTCTTCTTTGGACATAAATTTATTCCATCTCCACAGGTCTGAGAGATAAACTATATTACGTTCCTCTAACTTGCTTACAAAGTCCCTCTTTATATCTAGATCATGAACCCATTTAGATCTTATCTTGGTATGTGGTGTTAGGTATGGGTCAAGCCCTAATTTCTTCCACACTAGTTTCCAATTTTCCCAGCAGTTTTTGCCAAATAGTGAGTATTTATCATCCCAAAAGCTGGGGTCTTTGGGTTTATCGAATACTAGATTGTTAAGGTTATTGCCTAGATTGTCCTGATATCCTATCCTGTGCCAGTACCAAACGGTTTTGATGACCGCTGCTTTATAATATAGTTTTAGATCTGGTACAGCAAGGCCACCTTCATCCGCCTTTTTTTTCATTAATCCCCTTGAAATCCTTGACCTTTTGTTCTTCCAAATGAACTTTGCTACTATTTTTTCTAGATCTGTAAAATAATTTCTTGGGAGTTTGATTGGTATGGCACTAAATAAGTAGATTAGTTTGGGTAGTATTGTCATTTTTATTATGTTCGCTCTGCCTACCCATGAGCACTTAATATTTTTCCAATTGATTAGGTCTGATTTTATTTGTGTGGAAAGTGTTTTGTAGTTTAGTTCGTATAGTTTCTGACTTTTCCTTGGCAGATAGATTCCCAAATATTTTATCCTATCATCTGCTATTTGGAATGGAATTTCTTTTTGTATCTCCTGCTGCTGAACTTTGTTGGTAATATATAAGAATGCTGATGATTTATGTGGATTAATTTTGAATCCTGCAACTTTGCTAAAGTTGTGAATTGTTTCTAGTAGTTTTTTAGTTGAGTCTCTAGGGTTCTCTAAGTATACCATCATGTCATCTGCAAAGAGTGATAATTTGGTTTCTTCATTACCTACTCTGATTCCTTTTATCTCTTTTTCTTCTCTTATTGCTAAAGCTAACATTTCTAATACAATATTAAATAGTAATGGTGACAGTGGGCAGCCTTGTTTCACTCCTGATCTTATGGGGAATGGTTTTAGTTTGTCTCCATTACATATGATGCTTGCTGATGGTTTTAAATAGATGCTGCTGATCATTTTAAGGAAAAGCCCATTTATTCCTATACTCTCTAGTGTTTTTAATAGGAAAGGGTGTTGGATTTTGTCAAAGGCTTTTTCTGCATCAGAGTGTTTATTTTTAAAACCTCCTACCAGGATTCATGTTACTGAAGGTGATAAATCGATTTATCATCAGATTAAAGATCTGGAGTCACGAGGGACCTTAGAAATTATCTGGTCCCAGACCTTCATTTTAGAAATGGTGACACAGGTCTAAACTACTCAAAGACTTGCCCAGTGTCGTCAGGTGGTAGAGCCAGCATTCATACTTGGGCTCTTATGACTCCAGTGTTCCTTCTACTGTATCATATTGTTTCTAACAAAAAAAAAAAAAAATCCTGTTTATCAAAAGAATATATTTCTAGGAGACCTTAAATAAAAATGATTTTGTAAGTAAAAGTAATAAAGTTAGTAAATAGTAAAGTATGGAAATAAATAATTAAGTAAGTAAAATAATAAATTTCTAGGAGAGTTTAAGTAAAAATAATTTTGTAAGTAAAAATAAAATGTTAGAGCTATTAAGGAATTAGAAGACATCTAATCTAACCTCTTTAAGGAATAGCATAGTAGAAAGAGCACAGGACCTCTAGGTGGTGGTGGGAAGACAAGGGTGCAGATCTTCCCTTTGAGCTTCCTTCAGTTGCTTGAGAACCATCTTGTAGAATCTGTAGTTCAGTGACCTCTGTCAAGTCAAGTATTTACCCATAACTTTGACTTGAGTTTAGATCAGCTAAAACATTCAGTGTATTTCTGAATGTTTCTCATTCAGAGGAAATGCTTCATTGAGAAGGTGAATATTGTTTGAGGTTTTAACACATTCCCTAAAACTTTCCCCCTTTCTCCCCAACAGCTGCTGCATTGGAAATACCAATGAGAGATCGATCATATTATGGGAGGAAGAGATATAGACCAAGTTCGTTCTCTCTTACTCTTGTCAAGAGAATAGATTATAGAAGTTGGTCATTTGACAGCATCCACAGCAGATGTGAGGTGGTTTTCTTTCTTTTCCAAGAACTTAGAAATGAAAACAATTAAGTAGAGAGCCCATTGTATTTAATTCTTCAGATTTTTAAAAATATCTTTTTTGCAGTCTCTTGACAATAAACTTTCAAGCCAGAGTATCAAATTTACAGATCAGGACTTTTACTTTCCTTTTCTGAAGATAAGTTTAAAATCAGCAAAAATATGTATGTAGGACTTTTAAACAAAGACAAGTTAGTCTAACAGATTCTAAATAATGGGTTTGTATATCATCACTGCAATATTTTGTTCAAAATTTGATCTCCTTTTAAAATTTATTTAAATTTCTTAAGATTCTCTGAGTCATTTTCTTCAGTGATATAGATCCCCTCTTCCTTGCCTAAGGAGGCAGTTTCATGAATTATTATGGCCAAAATAATTCAGTCAACCTTCTATTGAGGAGCCAGTTTGCTTGTTATAACTATTTAAGAAAACAAAATTCAAAAATGCCACAAAATAGTGTTTAAAAAAAATCCTTGCCTGGAATGAGCACACCTCATTTCTACCTATCCAGAAATTCATAATCCTCCTATCTTTTCAAGGTCCAACTCTGGTCCCACCTCATTCTTGAATACTTCCCTGATCTTCCCCTTTTCTCTACTGTGCTCCACCTGGAAAGGGTACTCCTTCTTTAACTTTTCCTGGACTGTTTTAGATCTCTCATTGGTCCTGTTACACTAGACCTTATCATTTCTGTACTCTGTCCTTCCTAGTTAGGGACTATGACTTTTAAAAAAAATCTTTGTACCCTCATATGGCTTTTCACGTTGGAGATGCTAATTAAATTCTTGTAAAAGAGATGAAAGAATTGAATGACTTACATTCCTCCATTCTGTTTTTTTTTTCTTTTGATTACCCAATCTGACCTTATCTGTCAAGAAAAATCCATAAATCATCAGATAATGACAGACCTGTGGCCTTTTTCCCCCACTGTGAAACTTGCCATTGGCATTCACCATCACAAAAACATCTTTCTTATCAATATTGTCCTCACTAAATTTGAACTTTAAACATAAGATCATCAGTAAATTTATAGACAGTTCATTCTTTGTTAAGTTTAGCGAGAAAAATGGCTCAAAGAAATATTTCAGAAAAGCCTTACCATTCTTTTTTTGGATATTTAAATTTAATCTCTCAACACTGTTTGGGGACTTAGTAATGATGCTGTGTGTGTGTGTGTGTGTATGTGTGTGTGTGTGTGTGTGTGTGTGTGTGTGTACAGGAAATAACATTTATTCCAAAATTTAATTAATTTAAACAAATAAGATTGTGAATGACATTTAGAATGCTAAAGATGGCATAATAAAATACAGTTTGAATGGTTTTATTTGGTTGGTGTGTGTAATGGGAAGAAGCATTAAGTACCATCATTATTTTTTAATGGGTGGCAGATTATGTCATTTAACCAGAATTAGTCTGAAGGTTAGGAAGAAACTTGGGTATTTATCTTCATTCTGCCACTTATGAAGTTACCTTAGTCAAAAAAAAAAAAAAAAAGTTAAACACAACAACCCCCCCCACACACATACCTTGGGGCCTCAGGGACATAAGTGTAAAATGAGAGGCTTTGACTAAGTGGTCTATAATGTCACTTCCTGCTCTGAAATTCTATAATTATATTATCTTTATTGGCCCCCTTCTTCAATGTTAATTTACATTTTATTTCATTTGCACATTAGATGTTCATTTTTGTCCCCTTACTCCTGAAGAACAAGGAACAGCTGGAAACATACAGTAGAAAAGTTCTTAGTCGCATAATAGAGTACAGGATAGGATTAGGTTTAATTATAGACTTTCAGAGTAGGAAAGGACCTTAGAGATTATCTAGACCAACCTCTTCCCAGTGCATGAATACCTCTCTGTGGTAGTATTGGTGAGAGAATTCCTTACATCTGTCTCTCAAATATCTTGATTTCAGAGTCATTCATTACCTTTTATTGTTCTCAGAATCATAGAATCTCAGAGTTGGAGATTTCAGAAACCTCAATTGTACCCTGGATTTGAGGAAAAAATCCCCTTTACAGGGTCAATCTTTCTGCCTTTGCTTTACATCATTAGCAAGAACGACATCTAGAGCACTCCTCCATGTTTTGGTTACTCTTTTACTCAAGAATGTATTAGTTTTTCTCTTTGCTACGTTGCATTCTCATCTTATGTCTGTCTTTCAGGCTTTATGTCAGATATATAGTTCATCTCTGATCCACTGCCAATTGGCTTATGAACTGCTAAAGTCAATTTTAGCTTTCATGACTCCAGGTCCCTCATCTATACATGTGGCTAATAATTTTGCTGTTATTCACTTGTTTCAATAGGGTCTGACTCTTCATGAACCCATCTGGAGTTTCTTTGTTTGTTTTTGTTTTTTGGCAAAGATCCTGCAACAGTTTGTCATTTCCTTCTCTCAATCACTTTATAAGTGGGGAAACTGAGGCAAAGATGGTTAAATCATTTTGCCCAGGGTCACACAGCTGGGAAGTATCTGAAGTTGGATTTGAATTCAGAAAGATAAATCTTCTACTCTAATACCTGCCTATTTACTTCACAGAACTGCAGAGATCAGCAAATGAAATAATATGGCTAAGTGTTTTGCAGACTGAACCTCTGTACAGATGTAAAAGCCTGATTCTATCACTGTCGAAATAGTAGGATTTCCATGGGTAATAGTTGGTTTCAGAAGACCAGGAATCAAATACTTAACTAAGCACCTACAGTGCGTTTTGTTCTGAGTTAGGTGCTAGGGATACAAGTGTGAAGAAGAAGCAATACATTCTCGAAAAGTTTATATTCTAAGAGAAAGAAAGTATAGAATAGAAGACAACTTCTCCTTAACATATGCCAAGGGCAAAAAGTAGGTAGATTGAGGCTTATGATAGATAACTAAACCAAAGATTTTTTTTTTTTTTTTACCAGTTTCTAGTATTATATTAATGACTGGCCTCTCTGTTGACTCAGCAGGCATATGTACTTGGTTGTGAGAATCACAGACTCATAAAATATTAAGAGCTAGAACTGACTATTGAGACTATCCCCCCTTCTCATATTACATATGATGAAAATGAGATCCAGATGAAATAGAGGGACTTGCTCAGGGTCATATAGCTAGTATGTGTGAATGGGGCTCATATTCAAGAATTCTGACTCTCAGACCAGTCCTTTTCCCACTATTCCTTAATGCCCTTGGCATTCCCACTATTCCTTAATGTCCTTGGCTGCCAGTTGGCCAACATAGTTTCTTACTGATCTTTGTGCAGAATGAAAGCACCATGCAGTTTAAGTAGTTTAATTTCTAGATTGAACCTCCAGAAAATTTTAGCAAAAGCAGAAATAATGAGATGTTTGCTTTAATTCTGTCAAAACTAGAAATTTCCTTGACAAGCATAGAATTTTGAGATCTTCTCTTTTTATCAAAAAGGAAACAAGGTGATATTAATAAACTCAAATCAAGCTTTGTAGTTTCTTGAACCAAACACATAGTGCTAATTTAATGAACTAATAATGATTGTTACCTGCTTTAATAACCTTTCAAGTTAAATACATTCAAAGCATCTTGGATAGAATACAGTAATTTAATTATTAAGAAATTTTGGCTATGCATTTTCCTGCAGCTTTATTTCTATCACTTATAAATATGGCTTATGGTACAGTTCTTCTTACTGGTATTGTTCTTCTTACTTCTCTGACTCTTATCTACCTCAGACATCATCATCAAACCTCTTTGAGGTTTATATATGTGTGTATGTGTGTGTTTTAACATTTTGTGGTCATGCTTACTTATTTGACTTCCTTGATGTGTCTGTCTATATTCTGTGACATTGGCAGTTTTTGCGATTAGTTTCTGAAATGTTTTCTTGATTAAGATTAAGCAATTGATTTCAAAATTAATTTGCATGGGATAAACTTTGAATTGGATAAGGATAAACATGTTTTCATTTTCAAATTACTACCATTACACTTATTCTGTTGATTGTCAAACAGTGGTGTAGGGGATTCTGGGAACCCTGCAATGGCAAAATCTTGAATAATTGCAATACTTCTTAGGGAAAAGGTTCATCTGATAAGTGGAACATTGTTGTTTCTTTCAGCTCTTCCTATTGAAAGGTTTTTCAAAACATAGAAGCAAACTTTATGGATTAGGAAGTACCATGCATTGCACCTGTATCTTGAAGGAAGGTGTTTGTAGTTATCATTTTGAAGATCAGCTACAGTGCTAAGTAGATGATTGGGTGTAAGTTGTACTAATGTTTCTTTCCCTGAGAGATTTTTTTTAAGTTAAATCTCTAATAGTAACTTGACTAAGATCCCACAGCTAGTAAATGTCAGTGGTGACATTTGACCCGTCTTCTGACTCCAAGTCTAGTGTCATATCTATTATATCACACTGTCTATCATAGTCTTAGAAGGCCATCCAGTCCAACCTAATGTTATAGCTCAAAGAAATGAGGTTTTAGGAAAGTTAGTCAACTGGCCCAAGGCCACACTTGTGGTAAGCAGTAGAATTTTTTAGAAGGATCTGAACCCAGTCTGTTAGGGGCTGTTAGTTGAGGTTCACTGTTGAGGCAGCATGAGGCAAACCATTGAACAATTAATAGAAGAATCAAGGATACACTGACTTTTATTTTCAGGAAATGGGAAAATCCTGTTCCTATCACAGTTACAGTGGATTCAAAGGCAAAAGACTTCTGGGCTCAAATCCTATTGCAAAATTTGTGTGTGACTGTGGTCCAGTCACCTTCTCTCAACTCTAGTTTCTTTATTTGTAAAATGAGAATCCTAATACTTGTGGTATCTCATAGGAATTTTGTGAGGAAAGTGTAAGTAAGTCACTTTGCAAACCATAAAAAAGAAATGTGAATTGTTGTGATATTGGTCACTTCTGTTGAAATTTGCAGAAAAGAACAATCCAGTTAGTATTAACAATCTAATTATATTAATTGGATAATTGCAATTTTATAGTTTTAAAAATCATCAAACATGAAAAACCTAGGAAAGTTTTTGATTGAATACTTTTTATTATAACACTTTTTCTTCTTAGTGGATAATGTCTTTGTGATGTTTCAATTTTAATATCTATGTAATCACAAACTTAAAACAGAGTTCTGTTTCATTCTTGATGGTAAGCCTTTATTTATTAATGGAAAGAGTAATCCTAATCCAGGTGCAGTAGATAAATACTTTTTGTTGTTGTTGTTGTTGTTCTGTTCTCATCTCCAACTCTTTAATCTTTTCTACAAAAATCCTAGATCTATAGCATTAGGAGGAGTCTTAAAGATCATCTGGAAATAGGATCATATATTTGGAAAGTTAGAAAAGACATTAGCTATTGAGCACTACCCTCACATTCTATAGATCAAGAAACTGCAGCAGAGGTTAAATGACTTTTCCAGGGTCAATAGCTAGTAAGTATCTGATGTGGGATTTTAATCCAGATCCTTACACTAAGTCAGTGCTTTATTACATCCACATTATTCCCTCTTTCCCCCTTATCTCTCCCTCCCACTAGTTCTTACCCTGTTAGGAACATCAAAAGACCATTTAGTTTACAGATGATAAACTGAGTTTCAGGGAGGTTTTCGAAGCTTGCTCAAAATGACAAAACTGGTAAGCATTATCTTCAGAAGGGCTTTAACCTCCGGCTTTTGACTTGAAACGTAAGCTCTTTTGATTGCACTATCAATCTCCTTATTTTATAGTTGAGAAAACTGAAACCCAAAGAAATAAAGCATTTAGCCTAAGATCATAATTTCTGTTTTAGGATATGAACCCAGGTCTCCTTACCTTAAAATGCATATTATTTCTGGTAGTTGTATTTGGGTAACTAAAAGCCATCAGGGAATTATACTGTTGTTAAAAGGACTGTCCTCTTCAGGATTATAATCCCTTTCCCCAAAAGACTTGACTAGCTACTCAAATACTTACTTTCACTACTTATTCCAGACACCACTGATCTACCTTTTTCCTTTTTCCTTCTTCCCCTAACCTCCTACAAACCACATATTATTTGTTTTATATATGTTCTATATATACTCACATATGTACATGTTGACTCTCTCATTGGATTGTACGATCCTTGAAGGAAGGGGATGTTTCACCTTTGTCTTTGTATCCTCAGGGTTTAGCACAGTTCCTGGCACACTGTTTAATAAATGCTTTTAATTGTTAATGTATCTGCATCTCTAGTGTCAGATTTAATAAATAACTGTTAAATGTTACTTAAATACTAATGAATTTATTTATAATTTTTTTAAATAAAGCTTTTTTATTTACAAAACATATGAGTGATTTTTCTACATTGACTTTTGCAAAAACTTTTTTTCCCCTCCTTCCGCCCACCCCCCACCCCTAGATGACAGGTAATCTAATACATGCTAAATAGGATAAATTATATGACAAATAAAATACATGTATACATATCTATACAGTTATCTTACTGCACAAGAAACATCAGATCTAGAAAGAGAAGAAGAAAAAAACAACCTAAGAAGGAAAACAATGCATGGAAATATTCATAGAAAGCATTAAAATGCTGTGTTGTGGTTCACACTCAGTTCCCACAGGCCTCTCTCTGGATGTATATGACTATCTTCATCGCTGAACAATAGGAACTGGTTTGAATCACATCATTGTTGAAGAGAACCATGTCCATCAAAATTGATCATCGTATAGTCTTGTTGCTGTGTATAATGTTCTCCTGGTTCTGCTGATTTCACTCAGCATCAGTCCATGCAAGTCTCTCCAGGCCTCTCTGAAATCCTCCTGTTGGTCGTTAATTACAGAACAATAATATTCCATAACATTCATATACCATAATTTATTCAGGCATTCTTCAATTGATGGGCATCCTTTCAATTTCCAGTTTCTTGCCACTACAAAAAGGGCTGCCACAAACATTTTTGCACATGTGGGTCCCTTTCCCTCCTTTAAAATCTCTTTGGGCTATAGGCCCAGTAGAAACACTTTTGGGGACCAGTTCCAATGGTCTTGTAATGAAATATATGTGTTCACAACATAGCATTTTCGCTCTTTTTGTTATTTGCTTGCATTTTAGTTTTCTTTTCATTTTTTTTTTCTGGTTTGGTTTGATTTTTCTTGCACAAGATAATTGTATAAATGTGTATGCATATATTGGATTTAACATATATTTCTACCATGTTTAACATATATTGGACTACTTACCATCTAAGGGAGGGAATGAGGGAAGGGGGTTAGAAATTGAAACACAAGGTTTTGCAAGGTTTGATGCTGAAGAATTATCTATGCATATGTTTTGAAAAATAAAAAGCTTTAATAAAGAAAAAAAATGAAAAAAATTTCTCAGGCAAAAAAAAAAAAAAGAAGAAACACTGTTGGGTCAAATGGTATGCAGTTTGATAACTTTTTGAGCATAGTTCCAGATTTCTCTCCAGAATGGTTGGATCCATTCACAGTTCCACCAACAATGTATCAGTGTCCCAGTTTTCCCACATCCCCTCCAACAGTTATCATTATCATTTCCTGTCATTTTAGCCAATCTGACAGGTGTGTAGTGGTATCTCAGAGTTGTCTTAATTTGCATTTCTCTGATCAATAGTGACTTGGAGCACCTTTTCATGTGACCAGAAATAGTTTCAATTTCTTCGTCTGAAAATTGTCTGTTCATATCTTTTGACCATTTATCAATTGGAGAATGGCTTGAATTCTTATATATTTGAGTCAATTCTTGATATATTTTAGAAATGAGGCCGTTATCAGAACCTTTGGATGTAAAAATATTTTCCCAGTTTACTGCTACCCTTCTAATCTTGTCTGCATTCATTTTGTTTGTACAAAAACTTTTTAACTTGATATAGTCAAACTTATCTATTTTGTGATTAATGATGACCTCTAGTTCTTCTTTGGTCACAAATTCCTTCCCCCTCCACAGGTCTGAGAGGTAAACCATCCTACATTGTTCTAATTTGTTTATAATATCATTCTTTATGCCTAGATCATGAATCCATTTTGACCTTATCTTGGTATATGGTGTTAGGTGTGGGTCAATGCCTAATTTCTTCCATACTAGTTTCCAATTATCCCAGCAGTTTTTGTCAAATAGTGAGTTTTTATCCAAAAAACTGGGGTCTTTGGGTTTATCAAACACTAGATTACTATTGTCATTGAGTATTTTGTCCTGTGAACCTAACCTATTCCACTGATCCACTACTCTATTTCTTATCCAGTACCAAATGGTTTTGGTGACCACTGCTTTATAATATAGTTTTAGATCTGGTATAGCCCTCATTTGCATTTTTTTTTCATTAATTCCCTTGAAATTCTTGACCTTTTGTTTTTCCAGATGAATTTTGTTATTTTTTCTAGGTCAGTTAAATAATTTCTTGGGAGTTTGATTGGTATAGCACTAAATAAATAGATTAGTTTAGGTAGTATTGCCATCTTTATTATATTAGCTCGACCTATCCAAGAGCACTTGATGTTTTTCCAATTGTTTAGATTTAACTTTATTTGTGTGGAGA
Source organism: Myrmecobius fasciatus (assembly GCA_023553655.1). Classification (NCBI taxonomy): domain Eukaryota; kingdom Metazoa; phylum Chordata; class Mammalia; order Dasyuromorphia; family Myrmecobiidae; genus Myrmecobius; species Myrmecobius fasciatus. The sequence goes on from JAJPUD010002767.1 coordinate 191,931, forward strand.
GTGTTTTGTAGTTTTGCTCATATAGATCCTGACTTTCCCTTGGCAGATATATTTCCAAATATTTTATACTATCGATAGTTATTTTGAATGGAATTTCTCTTTGTATCTCTTGCTATTGCATTTTGTTGGTGATGTATAAAAATGCTGATGATTTATGTGGATTTATTTTGTATCCTGCAACTTTGCTAAAGTTGTGGATTAATTCTAATAGTTTTTTAGTTGATTCTCTAGGGTTCTCTAAGTAGACCATCATATCATCTGCAAAGAGTGATAATTTGGTTTCCTCATGACCTACTCTAATTCCTTTAATCCCTTTTTCTTGTCTTATGGCCAAGGCTAGCATTTCTAATACAATATTGAATAGTAATGGTGATAGTGGGCAACCTTGTTTCACCCCTGATCTTATTGGGAATGGTTCCAGTTTATCACCATTACATATGATGCTAGCTGATGGTTTTAAGTAGATGCTACTATTTTAAGGAAAAGTCCATTAATTCCTATACTCTCTAATGTTTTTAATAGGAATGGATGTTGGATTTTATCAAATGCTTTTTCTGCATCTATTGAGATTATCATATGTTTTTTGTTAATTTGGTTATTAATATAGTCAATTATGTTAATAGTTTTCCTAATATTGGACCATCCCTGCATTCCTGGTATAAATCCTACTTGGTCATGGTGTATTATTCTGGGAATGACTTTCTGTTATCTCTTTGCTAATATTTTATTTAAAATTTTTGCATCAATATTCATTAGGGAGATTGGTCTATAATTTTCTTTCTCTGTTTTTGTTTTACCTGGTTTAGGTATCAGTACCATGTCTGTATCATATAAGGAGTTTGGTAGGAGTCCTTCATTCCCTATTTTTTCGCATAGTTTATATAATATTGGAGTTAATTGTTCTTTAAATGTTTGGTAGAATTCACATGTAAATCCATCTGGTCCTGGGGATTTTTTCTTAGGGAGTTGATTAATGACTTGTTCTATTTCTTTTTCT
>JAJPUD010002767.1:193327-279550 GCA_023553655.1 Myrmecobius fasciatus
ACTATTTTAAGGAAAAGTCCATTAATTCCTATACTCTCTAATGTTTTTTATAGGAATGGATGTTGGATTTTATCAAATGCTTTTTCTGCATCTATTGAGATTATCATATGTTTTTTGTTAATTTGGTTATTAATATAGTCAATTATGTTAATAGTTTTCCTAATATTGGACCATCCCTGCATTCCTGGTATAAATCCTACTTGGTCATGGTGTATTATTCTGGGAATGACTTTCTGTTATCTCTTTGCTAATATTTTATTTAAAATTTTTGCATCAATATTCATTAGGGAGATTGGTCTATAATTTTCTTTCTCTGTTTTTGTTTTACCTGGTTTAGGTATCAGTACCATGTCTGTATCATATAAGGAGTTTGGTAGGAGTCCTTCATTCCCTATTTTTTCGCATAGTTTATATAATATTGGAGTTAATTGTTCTTTAAATGTTTGGTAGAATTCACATGTAAATCCATCTGGTCCTGGGGATTTTTTCTTAGGGAGTTGATTAATGACTTGTTCTATTTCTTTTTCTAAAATGGGACTATTTAAGTAATTTATTTCCTCTTCTGTATATTCCTCCATTTCACTTAGGTTATCAAATTTATTGGCATAAAGTTGGTCAAAGTAACTCCTCATTATTGCTCTAATTTCCTCTTCATTGGTGGAAAGTTCTCCCTTTTCATTTTTGAGACTAACAATTTGATTTTCCTCTTTCCTTTTTCTAATTAAATTAACTAGAGGTTTATCTATTTTGTTGGTTTTTTCATAAAACCAACTTTTAGTTTTATTTATTAATTCAATAGTTTTTTTGCCTTCAATTTTACTAATCTCTCCTTTTATTTTTAGGATTTCAAGTTTGGTATTTGATTGGGGGTTTTTAATTTGTTCTTTCTCTAGCTTTTTAAATTGCAAGCCCAATTCATTGATTTTCTCTTTCTCTATTTTATGCAAATAAGCATCTAGAGATATAAAATTTCCTCTTATTACCGCTTTGGCTGTATCCCACAAATTTTGGTATGTTGTCTCATTATTGTCGTTCTCTTGGATGAAATTAATAATTGTGCCTGTAATTTGCTGTTTCACCCATTCATTCTTTTTTTTTTTTTTAATTAAGGCTTTTTATTTGTATAACATATGCATGGGTAGTTCCCCAGCATTGATCTTTACAAAGCTTTCCATTACAAATTTTATCCCCAGTCCCCTCCCCTCCCCTAGATGGCAGGAAGTCCACTGCATGTTAATAATGTTGAAATGCTTGACAAGTTATGCAAGAAAAATCCTATCTACAAGAAAAAAAAAGAAAATCAGAGAAAGGCAACACAATGCAAGCAAATGTCAATAGAGATCATGAAAATGTTACGTTGTGGTCCATACTTCATATCCCTCTCTCAGGGTGTATATTGTTTTCTTCAGTGAACAATTGGAACTGGTTTGAGACAATTCTTTGTTGCAGAGAGCCATATCCATCAGAATTGATCATCATGTAATACTGTTGTTGCTGTGTATGATGATCTCCTGGTTCTGCTCGTTTCACTCAGCATCAGTTCATGCAGGTCCCTCCAGGCCTCTCTGAAATCGTCCTGCTGGTCATTTCTTACAGAACAATAATATTCCATAACATTCATATACCATAATTTATTCAGCCACTCTCCAATTGATGGCCATCCATTCAGTTTCCAGTTTCTAGACACTACAAAAAGGGCTGCCACAAACATTCTTGCACATGTAGGTCCCTTTCCCTCCTCTAAGATCTCTTTGGGATATAGGCCCAGTAGAAACACTGCTGGGTCAAAGGGTATGCACAGTTTGACAACTTTTTGAGCATAGCTCCAAATTGCTCTCCAGAATGGTTGGATCCGTTCACAGTTCCACCAACAATGTATTAGTGTCCCAGTTTTCCCACATCCCCTCCAACATTCATCGTTATCTTTTCCTGTCATACCCATTCATTCTTTAGAATAAAATTATTTAGTTTCCAATTGGTTTTTGGTCAATTTTCTCCTGGCCTTATATGGCATGTGATTTTTATTCCATCATGATCTGAAAAAAATACATTTATTATTTCTGCCTTCCTGCACTTAATTTTGAGGTTTTTGTGTCCTAACACATGGTCAATTTTTGTATAAGTTCCATGGACTGCTGAGAAAAAAGTAAACTCCTTTCTGTCTCCATTTAATTAACTCCAAAGATCTATCAGACCTAACTTTTCTAACATTTTGTTTATCTCCTTAACTTCTTTTTTATTTATTTTGCAGTTTGATTTATCAAGTTCTGAGAGAGGTAGGTTGAGATCCCCCACTATTATAGTTTTGCTGTCTATTTCTTCTTGCATCTCTCTGAAATTTTCCTCTAGGAATTTCCACTTGGTGCATATATGTTTATTATTGATATTGCTTCATTATCTATGGTACCCTTTAGGAAGATATAATTTCCTTCTTTGTCTCTTTTAATTAAGTCTGTCTTTGCTTTTACTTGGTCTGAGATCAGGATTGCTACCCCTGCTTTTTTTTGTTCACCTGAAGCATAATAGATTCTGCTCCAGCCTTTTACCTTCACCCTGTATGTATCTCTATGTTTTAGATGTGTTTCTTGTATACAACATATTGTTGGATTCTAGTTTTTAATCCAGTCTGCTATCTGCTTCTGCTTTAAGGGAGAGTTCATTCCATTCACATTCACAGTTAAAAGAACTAATTCTGTATTTCCTGCCATCTTATTTACCCTAGCTTATGCTTTTCTCTTTCTTATCCCCTTTCCCTCCTTCCTACTATTTTCCTTTTGATAACCACTTCCCTCAAACAATCCTTCCCCTTTAGAGACCCACCCACCCCTTTTTTCCCCCTTTCCCTCCTGTTTCCTTATATCTATTATTTCCTCAGAGCCAAATCTGATGAGATGGAGATTAACCCAATTCTCATTCCCCTCCTTTTTTTCCCCTCAATCATTATAGTTTTTCTTTGCCTCTACATGTGATGTAATTTCCATTATTTTTCCTCCTTTTCCTCTTCTTCCAGTGTTATCCCTTTTCTACCTCTAATTTCTTTTTCAGTTTATCATATCATAATAATCATAAAATCACAGTAATCATATCATAATCATAATGTAGTAATAGATTCATAAAATCAACCCTCATTCTATAAGTATCTATAACATATAATTCTCAAGAGTTTTTTGTTTTTTTTTTTTTTTTCTTGTTACCTTTTTATGTTTCTCTTGTGTTCTGTGTTTGTAGATCAAATTTTTTGTTCAGTTCTGGTCTTTTCAGTAGAAATAGGTGAAATTCTCCTATATCATTGAATGACCATCTTCTTCCCTGGAAGATAATGCTCATTCTAGCTGGGTAACTTATTCTTGGCTGTAATCCAAGTTCTTTTGCCCTTCGGAATATCTGATTCCAGGCCCTTCAATCCTTCAAAGTAGAAGCTGCTAGATCCTGTGTGATCCTAATTGTGGCTCCCCGATATTTAAATTGTTTCTTTCTGGCTTCTCGTCATATCTTTTCCTTGGTATGATAGTTCTGGAATTTAGCCACGATGTTTCTGGGGGACTTAATTTTTGGGTTTCTTTCAGGAGGTGATCGGTGGATTGTTTCAAGGAGTATTTTGCCTTCTGGGTCTAAAATATCAGGGCAGTTTTCTTTTATGATTTCCTGGAAGATAGTGTCTAGGTTCTTTTTTTCATCATGGCTTTCAGGAAGCCCTATAATCCTTAGATTGTCTCTCCTAGATCTATTTTCCAGGTCAGTTGTTTTTCCTAGGAGATATTTCATGTTTTTCTCTGTCTTTTCATTTTTTTGTTTTTGTTTGATTGATTCTTGAAGTCTTGATGAGTCATTCATTTCCAGTTGTTCGATTCTAATTTTTAATGTCTTATTTTCTTCAGTTATTGTTTTTAGTTCCTTTTGCAATTGACCAATTAGATTTTTTTGTTCATTGCATTCTTTTTCCATTTTTTCTGTTTTATTTTGCAGTGATCTCATTTCGTTTCCCCATGTTTCTTCTAACTCTCTTTTAAGATCCTTTATGCAATCTTCAAAAAAAGCCTTGTGACATGGAGACCAGTTTATGTCTCTCTTTGGGGCTTTTTCTGGAGTTGTTTTACCTTTAGGGGCCTCAGGATTTGAGATCTGTTCTTCCCTCTCTCCATAAAAGTTGTCTATGGTGAGAGCTCTTTTTGGTTTTTTTTTTATTCATTTTTTTTTTTTAAAGGTGTGAGGTCTGTTTAAGGCAAAGGTGGGACAGCTGCTTTAATTTGCCCTGGGGCAGTTCTGCTGATTGAGTTATTTCAAGAACTGGGCAGTTCTGCTGATTGAATTATGTCAGGTGCTGGGCAGTTCTGCTTTAGTTCACCCTGGGGCAGTTCTGCTGATTGAGTTATTTCAAGAACTGGGCAGTTCTGCTGATTGAATTATGTCAGGTGCTGGGCAGTTCTGCTTTAGTTCACCCTGGGGCAGTTCTGCTGATTGAATTATTTCTGGTGCTGATCAGTCCTGCTGATTGATTGATAACCCTAGGTTGTTGTGTAATGGCAGCTAGGTCTGATGCTCATCAGGGGTTGTGGTTCACAATCTACCCCCCACAAAAGGCAGACCCTCCAAACCACCTGCCCACAATCAGGACAGATTGGCCCAAGAGGCCTGCAGAAGACTCCCAGGTGTGTGAGAAGCACAACGCTCCCACTCCTGTTCCGACTCCTGTTCCAGCTCCCTGCTCCAGCTCCCTGCCCTGGTCTCCCTGTGCTGCAGTCTGGGTTCAGCAGACCACCCCCCTACCCAATTAAAACAGACCTGTTTTGAAGTTCTTCCAGAGTATCTTCTAGAATTGTGTTGTCCTCCAGATATTGTGGATTTTTTTGCTTCAGAATCAGTCTAGAGGCGTCATATGTTGTTGGTTTGAGGGAAGGTTAGAGGAGGTTACAGAGACTCCTGTCTGATCTCTGCCACCATGGCTCCACCCCCGGAAGGAAGTCTATTTATAATTTATATAAAAAGATTTTTTTTTAAATTTATAACTCATGTTATCTTTCTTCTCTCCTAAAGTCCTCTTTCCGTGTTTCACCATGACATGAAGATGATCCCAGGTTTTTAAAGGTTATGTTAGTGGAGAATAAGATCTGGCAAGTCACATCCCTAATTTGAAAAGGTTTTATTGCCAGCCCCTCAGCGAGTTTCATGCCTGAGAATCAGCCTTGGTAAGAGTGGGATGGCATGTTCCCAAAAGGTTGGCGGTCAACTGATGATTTCTTTTCATACATTACTGATGACAGTCTTCTAAAGGATAGCGAGCCTATGATCTTTGCCAGTGGAGGAAATAGCCTGAGATGAAATTGCAGGTCATTCGAAGTACCATAGAAGTAATGTTTATAAGTTATATAATTCTACAGAAGTGTCTGAGCTAGATGGACTTCAAACAAAAAATTTAGAAAGTCATCTATTCTTACTACCTTCCATCCCACAAACTTGAAATCCTATGATATTTAGTAAAACATGCAATATTCTTCTCCTCTAATTCCTATTCAGAGTGCTCTGATATATATACCTTCTCCCTGATTCCTGTTGAAGTAATATTACTTCTTTAATAGATACATGGGGGAAATATTGATCTCAGAGTCAGGAAGGCCTGGATTCCAATTCTACCTCCTATCCTTAAGATCCTGGTCAAATTATTTAAGCACTCTAAGTCTCTCCCCCTTTCTCTTTTGATGGTGGGTGTGGGTGTGTGTGTGTGATCATTAAAAGTCTCTGGAACCCATTGTGGTCCTTCCTATCTGACTAGCTTCCTTTCTGCTGTGTATCCTCTGAGACCCTGTCCCTTGCAGAGATCTGTGCTGAATAGAGACCCCGAAGTTAGGCCCTGCATTCCATCTCCCTCATAAACTTAACTCTGGCATGTCTCAGGACACACATATCCATATGGAAGACAGCAACCAAAATTTATATTCCCTTGGAAGTTTAAAAAAAAAAAACACACCTTTTTAAAAGCTAAATATCTGATATTGACTCGCTCAGGATAACACAGCTAGTATCTGTGGTGGGATTTGGATCCAGGTCTTCCTGACTCCCAAGTCTAGTGTCATATCGATCACATCACACTGCTTCTCTTGTAGTCCTAGAACCAAAAGGAAGCCTCAGAGACCATCCATACCAAGTTCCTAATTTTGGAATTAAGGAAAGTGAAGCTCTGGAAAGTTAGCCAACTAGCCCAAGGCCACACATGTGGTGGGCATTACTTTGTAGAGCATTTTTAGTATTATATTGTATGGGAATTTGTCTATCTCAGATGGTCTTCCATTCCACTTGATAGTATTTTGCACCATATTTGATGTAGATACTTAATAAATACTTCTTTGTTTACTAATAATAATCTATTAAACTATTAATGAGCTGGCCTTTGAATTTATGACTGACACATTAAACACTTTTAAGCCATTAACACCAAATCTGGGATAATGAATTTGTGTTCCCTAGGCAGTTTGAAAATTACAACCTCCTATGTAGATAACTTTCAAGTAAAAGTAATGAGCTTTACAATAATAACATGCAACTTAAAGCATAGGATTTCCTGGAATTAAAAATGCATTTATAGAAAGTAATTTTAAAGACTGCCCCCTATTATGTTTTTTCCCTTCATCCATGTATTATGTTCTAGGAGGTTACCTATGATCTTGGCGCTACTTGACATTAATGTCATTCCATTGCTGCTGTCCCCATTAGTGAATGCTAATCATGATGTCTATTTTGGAGTTGGTTAATTCAGATGACTAGAATGACCCAGTGTTTCTAATGCCATTATGCGCTTGTAACTGAGTTTGCCAAGCCATACTTGGGAAATGGTCACCCAAAGAGTGGTGCAAAAACATATGGCAGGGGCAGCTAGGTGGCGAGTGGATAGAGCACCAGCCCTAAAGTCAGAAGGACCTGAGTTCAAATCTGGTCTCAGACACTTAACACTTCCTAGCTGTGTGACCCTGGGCAAGTCACTGAACCCCAATTGCCTCAGCAAAAAAGTAAAAAAAAAATGGCAAATATGTGCAGGCTGTAGAATATTACAATGCTAATATAAGAAAAAGCATAAAATATATACATATACACATACATATATAGCCTGGAGAAGGAGATATGTGTGAGGTATAAAACAGAGAAAGAAGATAGGACAAGTGGTAGATTGATATTCCAATGACATTAAGAGAACCAGAGGAAGGGCTTTAGTACATTTGATGAATCTGTATTAGAGGATTTATGGAAAGACAAAAGCAAAAATCTCACAGAATGAAGACTGGTGGAGGAAGAAGTGTTCATATCACTGAGTCATAGATTCCTCTAAGTATGGGAGCACACATGTACTCATTGGTGGTATATATTTATACTGAGTAGGGATTTAATCATATAGGAAGGAAAAAAAACTAAGTAGGTATTAATGAAGAAAGAAAAGGTATCTATATGCAAGACTCAGTAGTAGTATCAGAGTAGAAAGATGTGTGGATGTAAAAGTACTGCTAGTCTAGAGCTGAATTCCTACATAATAGATTGTAGAATGGAAGGATAAAATCTGCTTGGTGGCAGAGGGCATAGCTAAAATTAATGAGGAGGAAAATTTATAGGAAGGTAGATTTAAAATAAGGAAAGATAAGGAAAAATATCCTAATGTACTACTTTATAGGGTAGTGAGTTTCTCTGAAGCTAGTTTATGCTAAGGGACCATACATTAGGGCATATTTTAGACAGGATTTAAGATTCAGGTGGAAATTGAATTTAAGTCCCTTCCAGCCCTTAAGATTTTGTGACATGAATTGGAGGAAGAGCTGTATACACATGGACATGTATGTCAGAGTAGCTCCAATATTATTCTGCATAGCAGAAGACCCAGACATAGAGGAAAGCCTAAGCAACAATGACATCTACCATGAGATTGGGTCATATGGTCTATTTTGGCAAACTAGTTGAAAATGGTGGATCAGAGGGCAAGGCAGCCCATCCTTTATGGGCTAGTTATTGACATAGACATTACCCTTAAGGAAATGTGGTTGTGATCTCAAGGGATACTAAGCAGATTGTAGATGGGTTAGTACAATCATCCCTCACTGATGGAAAAGAGTATTGAGCTCATGCCCTACCGTTAAGGAATCAGCAAGGCTATCTTTGAATGTGCACAGGGCAGTGCATTTCATTAGGATGGTGACTCATAAAGGTCATTAGTAACTTGGAACATAAAATTCCTTTAATAACATTATATAAGCCAAAACTATTTTAACTTGATCTTACTGGAAATGAGAATTATTTTTTTTTTTCAGGATCAGGTTTTTTTTTTTTTTTTTTTTTTCTTTTTTACTAAACAGAAAATATATTGCAGATAAGGCCTAAAACTTTTTTAGTAGCCAAGCACTTTGATCTGTTTGTTGTTGCTCACCTATAACTCAGGATGTTGTTGTATGTCAAGTAGAGTTTGTGTTCAAGTACCACCTTCCTTTTTTTTTTTTTTTTTTTTTTTTTTTAATAAAACAACATTATGCCTTTGTGGCAAATTTTGCTGACCAAACATCAAAATTCCATTGAGTGTTTTTCTATCCTGACTTGCTTATTTTAATTCATTTCATTACTTTATTTTGGGGATTTGCAAAGCTTATTTTGGCAGTCAAGAAAGTTATTGTTTTATTTCTGGCTACATGCATTTCACATGAATGATTACAAGTGAAGAACGTGCTCTAATTAAAAAACGGAAGCTAGAGTAATGTGGTCTTTTGCTTCCAGTTCTATATGTGACCTTATGCAAAAATATTTTGTGTTTTGTTTCAGTGTTTATGATTGTGATTTCCACTAAGCAGAGGACTAGAAAAAATAATAAAGCTGGAGGAGTACCAATAGATCACATTTATATAAAGTTTTCTGGTTTCGAAGTGCTATACATACCTTTCTGTATGATCCTAAACAAGAGATTATAAAAATTGTTGTACACTTTTTAAAATTTTACAAGTGAGGAAATTGAGAATCAAAGAACTTGCCTGAGGCCACTGAGCTTGTTAGTAGCAAAAGGCTAGGATGTGTCCAGGTATCATCTCCTACTATGCCACAGATGTTTTTTATCTCTACCTTTATAGCTGTCTAAATAACATAAAAGTATTAAATGGCCCTAGTTATTTTTGCTAACCATATAGTGGTTATTAGAAATTCTTATTCCATGAGAAAATAGGGTAAGGGCTTCAAAGCTGATCCCTCATAGAGGCAACACCTCTCTGTCACAATATGTGCAATCCACATCTGCCACCCAGTCAAGATCCTGGTAGTTGTTATTTACAAATCTCTAAGCCATTCTAGTTCTTCAGTCCTTCAGTACTCTTCCAAGCTATCATCCCTGCCTAGACCACTCAATCATCTTTTCCCCATCTTGATCCTGTGCAGCTCTACACATTTTCTTTTGAGTACCTAGTCCCCTAATCATGTACCTGATTTTGTCTAGCCAAATTTCAACCTTGGATTACTTCCCCCATCCTCTACCTTTTCTCCTAGATAGGTATAGTTGAGTAAAGGGGGAGAAAAATCATAACAACGATTCTGATTACGTCCTTTGCAGATTTATGTTGTACAACCTCAACTGGGCCCTCACTACTGTTGCACATTTCTTCTTTACTTCCATTATCAACTCACTATTCCATTCTTTCCACTAGGTCTTTCAGATCTTTTCATCCTTCCTAAAATCTCCCATGGTCTCCCCTTGTCTAAGGTGAAAACTTTATGTTATATCTTACCTTCATCCTCTTTTTCATCTCATGTCACTCAAATGCCTTCTGCCATTTTCTCTTCCTTCTCACATGAAGGTTTATCCCTTATTCCATACCAAGGCAAACAAACCCCTCCACTTTTACACTCTATCCCATTCTACCTTATCTTCTCTAACAGATTGTCCCTTCTATTGTCCCCCTTTTGTATATTTTCCATATTTCCCAATCTACTGGCTCATAGCTTATCTTAAAAAAAAAGAAAAAAGAAAAAAGCCTCACTTGATCCTTCCATCCATCCTGATTCTCATTCTATATCTCTCCTCACCTTTGTGGCTAAATTTCTTGAAGAAACTCTATAATAGGTGCTTGCCCTACCTTTCCTCTTACAATCTGTCTTCCCTCTTCATTCCAACAAAATTGCTACATCCAAAGTTATCAGTGCGCTTTTGATTGCTCAGTCCAGTGGTCTTTTCTCAATTTTCATTCTTCTTGAGTTCTGCAGATTTTGACCTGCTGATCCCCCTCTCTTCCTTTGCAACATCTCCTCTCTGGTGCCTCCACCAACTACCCTGGTGCAGAGCATAACCATCTCATCCTAGACTATTGCAACAGCCTGCTGCTGGTAGGTTTGCCTGCCTCAAGTCTCTCTCTCCTCCAAGTCATCATTGATTCATGTGATTTACCTAATGCACATAGCCTAACAATATTTTTGCTCTACTCAGTAAACTTCAGTGTCTCCCTTTCACCTCCAAGATCAAATACAAAATACTCCTTTTGGTCTTCAAAAGCCTTCATGACCTAGGTTTCCCCTTCCCACTTTTTTAGACCTCTTTAACTTTTCTCAAATACTCTTTGATTTAGTGACAGTGACCTCTGTGTTGTTCCATGAACAAAACACTTTGGGCATTTTCTCTGGCTATTCTCCATGTTTGGTTTCTCTCCTCATATCCTCCTACTGGTTTTTCTTGCTTTCTTCATGTCCTAACCAAAATCCCAACTTCTAAAGGAAACTTTTCCCAGTCTCCCTTAATTAGTATTTTTCTGTTCCCTTAGTATTTATTGTTATCCTGTATATTTGTTTGTACATACTCATTTCCTTATTGTGAGTTTTTTGAAAACATGGCCTATCTTATGCTTCTTTTTGCATACCTGGGATAGTACAGTTTTTGACACATAGCAAGGACTAATAAATATTTATTGACTATGTCTGCATTTTGCAAAGTTGCTACTAGATAAGCATAACTGTTAAATCCATTTAGTAGAGAAGACTTGTTTTAGTTATAGAAAACTGAGCAGAGATACATTATTGACTCACATGCTTCTTTTAGTAATGAGGCTTGTTCTGCACAACTAGGATGAATTGGGTAGAAGTTTCAAGGAAATGGGGATTGTATCTTAATATAAGGAAGAATACTCTAACAAATAAGTTTGGAAAATAGAATGGGTTGGCATATCACCTGTAATCCTATTGTTATCACAAGCTTTTTAAAGGTAGTAGTTGTTATTTATCTTTGCATCAAAGCCTACTAGTGGTTTCCTTGTACATTGTACTCATTTAGTATGTATTTTGTTTTCATGAATGTTGTTATATAATATAGCATTGCCAGTTAATCTAAGCATTTGAGCCAAGAAAATCTTATTTTTCTGATTTCAACTTTGTTTCATTTTTATGTTTAACAGTATTTACTGTTTCAAAGAACTCTTTTTTGTGAGATAAACTAAATATGTGAATTATACCATATTCATGTGCATAACTTTATCCATTTAAGGCTATTACTGATCCTTCTATGAATCTAAACATATTTTCCACAAACTTTTTTTTTTTATTAAACCTTTTTATTTGCATAACATATGTATGGGTAGTTCCTCAGCGTTGATCTTTACAAAGCTTTCCGTTACAAATTTTCCCCTCAGTCCCCTCCCCTCCCCTAGATGGCAGGAAGTCCACTACATGTTAATTATCTTAACACAAACATTTTTAATATTGCTATTTGCAAATTCAGTCTCATAATGTCTTTGCATTTCTTGTGCCTATTTCAGTGATTTGTACAAAGTAGGAACTTAATAAATGTTTGATGAAATTAAATAAAGCAAACTATAGTTTTTTATTTTTCTTATTTTTATTTTATTTTATTTGCATAACATATGTGTGGGTAATTCTTCAACAATAACCCTTACATAGCTTTCTGTTACAAATTTTCCCCCCAACTCCCCACCCCTCCCTTAGATGGCAGGATACCCACTCCATGTTAATTTATTGGCAAATCGAATATATGTATACATATTTCCAAACTTATTGTTGTGCAAGAAAAATCTTATCTACACAAAAGATATATCAGATAAAGGAAACACAATGTAAGCAAACATCAATCAAGGAGTATGAGAATGTTATGTTGTGGTCCACATTTCACATCCCTCTCTCTGGGTGTATATGGTTTTCTTCAGTGAAGAATTGGAGGTGGTTTGAAGCATTTCATTGTTGAAGAGAGCCATGTCCATCAGAATTGATCATCATAAAATTATAGTTTTTTAAAGGGAGCTATTCCATAATCGGTTCTCTCTGCAAAATAAGATTTTCACAATGTTTAGAATGAAAAAAATCCTTAATTTAGTAATGAGAAGTTAGATTATGGGATTAATTTGTGCTCATTTTTTATAACTATAAAAATTTAATTAAAAAAAAAAACATTTTGGGGACAGCTAGGTGGTGCAGTGGATAGAGTACCAACCCTGAAGTCAGCAGGGCCTGAGTTCAAATCTAGTCTCAGACACTTAACGCTTCCTAGCCTTGTGATCCGGGGCAAGTCACTTTACCCCAATTGCCTCAGCAAAACAAAAAACAAAAAAACCCCAAAAACATTTTAGGCAGTTAGACTTACCAGGAGCTGTGCTAGATACTGGGAGATATAGATATAGTAAAGGAAATAATCCATTTTCTCAATTATTGTATATGACAAAAGGAGTAAATGGGCTGTGAGTATATATATATATATATATATATATATATATATATGATATAAATTTAGGATAGAAATTTTGTTTATGATTTTAAAAATTGCACTTGAACATATTATTTGCTTTTAAATGATAAGATAAACATAGAATGCTTCAAATTGTAAGAAAGTGTTGGAGAATCATTTGTCTCAAACTTCTTATTTTGTAGATGAAGACATTGATATGTCACATCCAGTGTGGCTTAAGTGATTTGTTTTCAAAATCACATTTTGAGTTAAAAGCAGAGCTGGGCCTAGAAATTCTTTCCATTATAAATCTTAATATAGGTTCTATTCTCTTTTCAAGCATTTTATTTATGGGATAGACTTTCCACATTATGACTTTTGCTGGAAAAAAAATAGCACCAGTGACAAGGACATTATTTAATGAAAACCATCTTTAGAATTGGCTTTAAACAGTTGCTAAAGCCTCCTAATCATGTTTATTCTGCATCATTTACATTCACTTTATTGAAAAATTCTAACATTTGTTAGAGAAAAATAGACTTAAGGTTTTACCCTGGCCATTGCTAAATTTTCTTTGAGAAAACAACACACACATTGTCAACACTTTCTGGGCAGTTCTCCAGTATTGCAGCATATTAAGAAGCTCACATTAAGTAATGAGTTTCAGGAAGAAAAACCCTAGAGGTTTCTGGAATTTTTTTCCCATTAGAATCTAAATTTTCATAAAGGGAAGCCAGCAATATTTCTGTTACCTTAATATGTGGTATTGTGGATTTATTTAGGTGTTCTTTACTCACTTCAAATTAATTGAAATTCTGTGTTTATGAAAGTAGAATGGTAGTGATAGAAGAAAGGGAGGAGACAACCATAGTGCATTTGCTGTTATTTTAAATAATCAGTCTACATTATCATAGATGCTACAGTGAACTATAATTCTTAGCTTTTTATTTCTGTTATGTTTTACTCTGTTTAAAGATAGAGCTACTTACATGGATATATTGATATCACAACCTTTTTTGGCTTAACTTTAAAAGAAAAGAGTTGAATTAGGTGCTTCTAAGATTTTTTTGAAGTCTTTGGATCTTTAATTTTGAAATCCATATTTTATAACATTTATTATTTAGTATGTCCAAAACAAAATTTTAGCAAAACCTTTATAAGATCCTTAAACATTATTTTAAAACATGCTTAAAATCATAGGAATTTATTTTAAAGTTATTTTGTTATTAAATATATGTTTATACTAGTTGTATTGCAAAAGTAAAAACAAAACAACACAGTTTTTTTAAAGTATACTTCAGTCTGCATTCTGAGTTCATTAGTTTTTTTCTGGAGGTGGATAGCATTTTTCATTATGGATTCTTTGGAATTGTCTTGGATCGTGGCATTGATCAGAGTAGCTAAGCCTATCACAATTGATCATCTTATAATATTTCTGTTACTCTGTACAATGTTCTCCTGTGAACTACAAGATTTTAGAGTTGGAAAGTCTTAGAGACTAATTCAAACTCACTTCCCCATTTGTAATTGTAGAAAATGAGTCCTCAAGAGATGAAGTGATTTGTCCAGTGTTATACAAGCTTGAAGAAGTAGGGCCAAGAGTCATATTCAAGTTCCAGGGTTAAATAGCTATTCTGGCTTGAAATATTCTAAATAATTTTTATTAGGAATCTTAACAAGATTAGAAACAACATAAAACTAAACTATTGCCAATTTTTTGTTTTTGTTTTGATCTTTACCATATCTCTCTCTACTCATACAACCACCAGTCATCATTTCTTGTTTAGATTGTTGTCATGGTTGTCATTTAGACAACTATGATAACTAAATTTCTGCCTCAAATGTTCCCTTCTACATCCATCCTTCACTCAAAGAGATTTTTTTATTGCATAGGTCTGACCCTCTCACCCTCTTCTTACTTGCTCCCTTTTAGCTCTCCTAGCTTCCTTTTAGACTCATTTCAAGCACCATCTTCTCCAAGAGATTTTCCCCAGTCCCTTTTCTTTTCCTTATTGTCTATATACTTTCTCCCCTTTTAGAATGTAAACTCTTTGAGGGCAGTTAGAATTTTTTCCTTTCTTTATTTATGTAGGCAGTGTCTGCTAGGAGCAAGTACTTAATTTGTGCTTCCTGACTTGACTTGGTGATTGTGATAGAGTTGTAAATAAAGTGCTAGAATTGAAATGAGGAAGATGGGCTTGAATCTCACATGGGCCAGTCATTTAATCTGTTTGGGCTTCAGTTTCCTTAACTATCAAATGGGAATAATAGTATTTGACTTATAAAATAGGGATAATAAGCTTTTAACTCCACAGGATACAAATGTCTATATGTTGTGTGTGTGTGTGTGTGTGTATATACATATATAATATTTATATGTTAATATATGTTAAAATCAGTATGAGGTATTATTATTGTTGCTTACAGTTTACAAATTTATACAGAGGGTAAATAAAAAGCTTTGTATATTGTTAGCAGAATGTTATCACTTTATTCCTGAAGGTGCTTTTTGTAGGCAATGCAAGTTGCGACACACATGAAAATGCTGCCTACTTTTTAAAAAAGAACTTTTTTTTTAAGTAGGAAAGTATGCCAAGTAAGAAAAATCTACTTAGGAAAATTATATCAATTACTGTTGCAGATTTACCAACACAAATTTTATTTTCTCTTTCTCTTAGATCTCTCCAAGAACAGATTGATTGAAGTTCCCATGGAATTGTGCCATTTTGTATCTCTGGAGATATTGAATCTGTATCACAATTGTATCAAAGTTATTCCAGAGGCCATCATCAACTTGCAGATGCTAACTTACTTAAATTTGAGGTAGGTTAACTAAACAGACTTTTAAAGAAAAGGGTAGATAGGTATTTTTAAAATAAATTAAAAATTATGTTTTGATTTTCCACACTAATGTTTTTAAATTTGTTAAGTCTATTAATATTGTTTTAGGCTTACTTGAATATAGCATTTTGTTTCTGTTTTTTGTTTTAAATTATACTATCTACACTTTTCTTCCTTTATATTTGTGGCCATTATGTTGATTGACTTGTAGTATTTATAGAGGGATTACTGTGGTTATTCACTTTGCCACATTTTCCTCCCTCCATTTTCCTCTTTACTCAAAATATGCTAAAATCTGATATAGAGTTGGTCATCTCCATGGTTGTCTCTTTTGGATGAATATTATATGTGGACACTGAGTTGAGCCCAAAATTAATTTGGGAGAGGAAAGCAGAATAGATTTCCTTGGGAAACTGCAAATTTCTTCTCAGTACTCTACACTCACTGATGTGAGCAAACTAGAAATACTAATACTTTAAAACTGGAGAAATCAACTCTGCTAAGAAGCCATCCTTAGAGTCAGTGAAGAAGAAAGGTGCAGAGGAAGAATTCAGTTCTTGAGAAGTTTCCTCTTTCCCCTTTCCCTTGCTTTTTTTGAGTTTTCTTCAAAGTTCTTTAAAAGTTTCCCTTATGATACTTGTTGGCCTTTGTTCTCATGCTGTTATTTAGCCTTAGAATTTACTGCATGTTGTGGCCTATGGATTCCCAAGTAGCCTGATAGAGCAGACTCATACTAGAAAGCCAGGGTTGCTACTGGCCTCACATAATATACATAAACACTTTTCAACAGTTTAGAATCTGCCTAGGCTTCGCCTCCCAACTCAGCCTTGCAGGTTGGATTCCTTGGGAAACAACTATTCCAGGTTCAAATAGTATGAATCTGCACTACTAAAACCATAACTCATGAGATCCCACCAATATGTTTGCCTTTAAAAAAAAAATAAGGCAAAAGATAGGCTATCTCAAAGCAGAGGCATTTACTTTAAAAAAAAAAAAAAAAGCCTTTGTTTTATAAGAACAATAGCAATTTAGTGCTCTCCTATTAAATTGGAACACCTTTTCCCCAAAGATACATCTTAGTGGGGAGAATGGGCATATAGAGTTCCTAACTTCCCAGACATTTCCATAGGGAAAATGTGGGGTTAAAGTATGTGCAAGGGGCAACTCCTGCCTCCATTGTTGGTAGGACATCAAGGTCACTGATGTCTGAACACCTACTTTAGCCTTGCCATCTGCATTAGAAGAAGCTCTCCTGGTCCCTGCCAGTACTGCAGTATTTAGATACTATTTCCTGTGCTTAGATGCTGCTGTGCACTTTTGGAAAGAACAAGAACCCCATATACTCCATACACAGGAATCACCTCTCCAATTTCATTCTTTTAGAACCTCAGCTGTGAGTCTGTCTCTCAGGTAGTAAGGTATTCCCATGATTTTTCTTTTCAGTGACTCTTTGACTCAGTGGTGGTCAAATTCAAATAGAAAGGGAGGCACTAAACAGTACTCCTGTGGGATGCATATTGTCTTAAGTTTTAAAATGTCAAATTATCTCTGTTTTGCAGTTTTTAAATTTTGTTAATATTTCTCAATTAACATTTTAATCTGGTGCAGTAGCACTGGGGAGCAGTCAGTCATCTGTTTGACATCTCTGCTCTGCAATGAGGAGACCATGTGCTTTTTACTGAAAGATTTGATTGTTGGGGGTGAGGAAGGGGTAAAGAAAGCAAAGAGAATTCCTCTTCCATTTTTTGCACTCTCCAAGTCCATGCCAAAAAAGAATAAACTTTCAAGACCCAAGTTCTTCTTCTGTAACTGACTCATTTCCCCTTTTACTACTGTAGTAGGCAAGTAAAGCTGGCTGTCTGAACCCTGCATCTTACTTCTTAGCATGCTTAGCTCTACAACATTTAAACTTTCAGTTCCTCTACTTCATCTTCATAAGTGAGTGAGTAGAAAAAATGACAGTAGGTCCATTGTCTTTCCTGTACTTCGCTGAGTTCCCTGATCTTTTTATGTCTGGAAGGGTGCTTCCCAACCTCTCCTTCTTCCCGTGTGATCTGCTCCTGGTATCTTGTAATTTTATCAAGTGGTTGGAGGGAGATTGATCTCAGGATCCTCTCATTGTTTTCCTCCAATATAGTTGAAAATATTTAAAATTACTCTTTGCAAGTATGTTAAACAAATTTGAATCGATCAAAGAAATACTTGCTGTCTACTTTTGAGAGCCATTTGTGAGTCAATAAAATCATGTATACAAAGTATCACAGTGATTTGAAAGCTAGTTACTATTTGATCTTAATTTATTTTGTATTCTTTATTGTAATTTGCCTTCTTTTATCTGAAGTAACAACAGATCATCCCTTGTTTGATGAGTCCTTGTTTCGCAAGTGCTACATCATTGAATATTGAAATGTGATACTAGTAACATGTTCTTATTTAGTATTATGTAATCTGCAGTAGGTTTTTATATAAATTATTCCACTTGATTCACAAAACAACTCCATATGCTAGGCAGAGAAGCTGTTTTCTGAATTTCTAAAAATGAGGGTGTTTAAGGCCAGAGAGTTTCTGTACAAGACTCTTAGTCATATGGCTGGCTAGTGATAGAGCCAAGATCACAATCTAGCTTTTTTGACTCTTATAATAGAATTAAAAATTTTTGATGAATTAAAAATTAACATTATATGACTATAAGCATAAAAATTAATATTAAATATTCTTTCAAGCAAAATGATCAGGAAAAGTGTAACATTGTATCACATAAGGATGTTAAGGCATTTAAAGAATTAAATCTAAGCAGAAGCTTAGATAATGGATTAAATTGAAATATGCCTGAATAATCCAGGCTTTGAAATTCAGCATTTATTTAGCAGTTATTATGAGCCAAGCACTGTGCTAAGAATAGGGAATAGAAATAGAAAAGCAAGACAATCTCTGCTCTTGAGGAGTTCATCTGCTCATCTAAGGGAGAAAATAACATATCTAGGGGGTTTCACTCATAACTTAGATGGAAAGGTCCCATGGCTCTTGGGATGCAGGGTCAAACAAATGGTAATAGTGTTTCTTTAATATCATCCTCACTGAAAAAAAATCCTATCAATTTCTGATGTCAGATTATTTGACAGTATCGAGGATTCTCATGGGAAGAACTTTCTGGGTCTAAAGGAGTTGTGGGTATAACACCTGCAGGAGTAATTGTCAGGCTGGCCCCAGTAGGGCTGCATCTCAGGATGTGGGCTGAAGGCACTATGCTGGAAGCATTACTAATCCTTAGGCTCTTAAATTTAGGCTCCTAGACTTTCTCCATCAGTGTTTGAGGGGAAGATACCATTCAAGGTGGTTATAATGGTTTGCTTTGCCTGCCACCTGCAAAGCACAGGCCCTATACAGTAAACTCCAGTGGCTCTCTATGACTGCTCACATCAAATTAAAAATTCTTCTTTTGCCATTCAAAGTTTTTTGTAAGCATCTCTACCCTCACCCCCTTCCACAATTACCAGTTTTCTAGTTTTCATATACCTTACCTTCCCCCATGTGCTTTGCTATCCATTGACACTAGCCTCCTTGCTGTAGCTCAAAAAAGATACTACATCTCTCAATTTCAGGCATTTTCTCTGACTATCCCTTATGCATGGGATGTTCTTTATTTCCACTGCCCTGCTTCCCTGGTTTCCTTCAAGTCCTAGCTAAAATCCTACATTCTGACTCCTTTTAATTCTGGTACCTTCTCTTTGTTGATATTTCTAGTCTATTTTGTATATAACTTGTTTGTACATAGCTATGTCTGTTATCTCTCATATTAGATTGTGAGCTCCTTGAGGGTGGACCCTTTATTTTGCCTTTTTAATTAATTTATTTTTCCCTTAGGGCTTTACACTGGGCCTAGGCACTGTAAAAATGTATATTGACTTTGATTAGTTTGTTACTTCAGCTAGGCTGGCTTGACTGTCTGCCTTGTGAGTAGCAGTTGGTAAAGATGACTGATTCCTTCTACGCAAGAGTTTCTTCCCAATGTGATGATGGAAGGCTGGACTGCAAGCAGGATGGTGGTGGTGGTGGGGGGTGTTGCTGCTCTCAGGCTCTTTCTGCTTATCTGCCTGTAGTGATAGTTGGTCACTAGTGATATAGAAAAAAGTAGGTTCTAGCTCTACAGCACCCTCTCCCATCAATGGCTGTAGAGGCTAAGCTGGAAACAAATTCAAGATTGGGTTATTACAGGGCCATTTCCAAGGCTCTTATGTCCCTTGGGCTGGGCTATCATTATTGGGGTTTGAGAAGAGATGGTAGTCAAGGTAGTAGTGGTGGTGGTTTTGGTTGTTTAGAGTGAAGAATAGCATAAGTGGAAGGTGTTTCCAGATAAAATATTTACTTTTAGCTTGTGAAATGATTGAGGAAATATCATATGTCTTTTTTGTAATAAGTGTAACAATGTTAGAAAATGTCCATTATAAGGAATTAGATGGTAATAGTTTCTGATATATATGGTAATATTCCGTAGTAAAGGATTTTACATGATTTATCATGTCATCAATCCTAGCAAATAGTAGGAATTCAATACGATATGATAATTATATTATTCTATCCTTTTTGAATATATCATGATAATGTATTAGAATATATTTCTTTTACTCCTACTTTGACCTTTGCAAATAAAACCCAAACTGCCCAGCATCTTAGGTATAACAAAATATCTATTGTTTCCCACTATTTTCAGAACCTATATCTTTTCTTATATTCTATCTAGAAGCAAGAGATGTCATAGAGACCTTCACAAATCCCTGAAAGTCATATTATCTCTAAGATCATAGTTCAGACACAATTCTATAATCCAGACAACAGAGTTTTCTCTATGTGCACATATATTAAAAATACCTCTCTAATTCATATTGTCATTTTGGGGGATAGATCCATATACACGAAAAAGTATTAGAGAAATACTGTCTTTATTATTTTCAAAAACACATAGTAACTCTAATGAGAGGAATATTAGGGTCGGGAGAAAAACCTGTTTTCCTTACTGCCTGCCTTCCTTATTTGAGGGTTTTTTTTGGGGTTTGTTTTTGAGGGTAGTTTTATATAATGAAAAAAGCCCTGGATTTGGAGGTAAAAGGTGGAGTTCACATCTTGCCTACAGTTCTTCTTGGCTGTCTGATTGTGAAGAGGTCATGCAACTTCTTCAGGCTTTAGTTTCCTGAGCCATAAAATGGAGGTGTTAATAAATCACCATCATGTAAACATTTGGCAAGTCCTCTCTTTAACTTCAGGTTTCTCATCTGTAAAATAAAGTAATGGAACTAACTAAAGTACCTTTTCAACTATAAAACTGATCCTCTAGTTTTCCTTCATAGAATTCTTTTGAGTATCTTATATCTTCTGAGCACTGTATATGTTAATCTAATTACAAAATGTATAAGGTAGAGATTCTTTGGGATCTGATTTAATTAAGAAGTGATAAGAATTATTCTTTTATTTTCCATCAATATAGATACTTATAAGGTAATACTTAAAACCAACTAGTTCTCTTAAATACTTAAAATTTTCTGTTCTAATCTTATTAATATTATTAATTTATTTTGCACTGAATTTCTCCCTTCCTTCTGTAGGTTAACTTCAGCATAATACCTTTTCAAATGATCATAGGTTTGATAAGGTTGGAACTTGAAATGATAATGATCTTTTGGAATATTTCCAAAATTTTGTTTATCATCTAATTAAATATATACTTAAAATTAACAAGTATATGTTTTCTGTCACATTCAACATTTATTATTCCACACTGTGGGAATTTAAGGATAAAAATGAATCTCTACTTTAATGGAGCTTAAATTCTATGTACCTTGAGAGGAGAGATGCAATACTTAATTGGATTAAATCCATTGGACAAATTCTAATTTGACCTATACACTTTGGGTAGGAGTTTTCATCTTGGGTCTGTAGATATGAATGGGGGGGGAAAGAAATTATCTTAATTTCAATATAATTGACTGATTCTGTAATAAATTATATAGAAATTAAGATATAATTTTATATAATTTTATTGTATGCATTTAAAAACATTATTCTGAGAAGTACCAAACAGCCAGAGAGATCTATGACATAAAAAAGGTATGTAGTATATACTCAATAAATATTTAATAACAATATTTATAGATTAGTAGCTTAACTAAATTATTATGTGTGGCATGTTCCCTGAGGATGGGTGGCGACCTTAAATGCTAAATGACTTCTTGCCAATAAAATGGATCCTTGCTTAGAAATAAGTAAGTTTCAAAGTGGAGAGATGTTTTATCAGCATGGGAAGATCTTTATTGGGACATACTGTCTAACATTTTAAAGTTTCATGTTTTCTAGCATGAAAGAAATGTTGGACACATAGAGAATATTCTTTAGTTGAAGTTTATATAGTATACTTAGAGAATCTAGAATTTTTAATTACTTCCAGACATATTCACACTCAAAGGTTATGTTAGTTTAGTAAAATGTGTGATCATGTCTCCTTGCTGTAATAGAGTATCTTATTCCAAGAAACGTGGCCAAGAATAATAAAAATGAACAGCTATTACCACCAAATAAGAACAAACACCTTGGGCTTGTGAATAACACTGAAAAGTGTCTTGAAATTTAACATTTGTTTTAAAAGCTTTAATGAGGCAATGTGGTGATACTGTTTAGAAATCTTAAGTTATAAGGGACTTCATATGCTGTTGTTTCAGTCAGCCCTGTGCTTAATATCACTCTTTGAATTCTGATTTTGCCACCCATCTCACTAGCTGTTTTTTCCAACTTCATCTACATCATGGGGGAAATTTAAAAACAAAACAAAAACAAGATACCTAAAATCTCATAGAGGGTCTGCGTCTACAGCCTGCACCAAGCCAAAGCCTTAAATTCTCCATTATTTAACACTATTAAGAGCAAGTTTTTCAGAAAATTAAGAATTCTTTTAAGTTCATGATCATTTAGTCTACATCTCTCCATCTTTTCCTTGAAGATAAAATGGGAGACTTTGCTAAATGCCTTTCTAAATTCCAGTCCTCATGATGTAGTGAAAACAACAACACAGAAATTGAATTTGGAAGACTATACATTTAATGATTTCATTCTAATTAGCAAATCAACAAGTCAGCAAACATTTACTAAGTATTTACTATGTACAGACACTTTCAATATCACTGATCTATTGTTTCCAGGATAATTTTCTTTCTTCTCCTTTGAAAATTTGGTTAATATGAGACTGTTTTTAGTCTTATGTCTATTTCTGTTTCTAGTCCATTCTAGTGAATTCAAACCAAATGACACTACAACTATCTCATCTGAAGGTTCTTTCAATACTTAGAGTTGATCTGGATCAAGAAACTTGAATTTATATAAGCATACAGAGACTGTAGTAGCATGGTGGATAGAATTCTGACCTCAAATCTAGAAGACCAAAGTTAAAATCCTATGTGGAGCACTTAATAGCTTTGTGATGATGGGCAAGTCACTTAACCTCTGTCAACCATAGTTTCTTTTTCTCTAACACAGCACCTATCTCCCAGGATTGTTGTAAGGACCAAATGAGATAATATTAGTAAAACATTATATAAGCCTTAAAGAGTTATATGAATGGTCTTTATAACAATGATAATAATATAATAATAATGGTGTTTAGTTATTAGAATCAGAAAGCTTACTTGGGTTTAAGTCCTGATTCTGCTGTTTACTGCTTAGATGGATATGGACAAGTCATTCATTGTTTCAGCTTTCTTAATTTGTAAAAACATAATAAAATAATAATAATGATACCGACATTAAAAAGTCGTTGTGAGGATTTACATTTTGCAAAATGTAAAATGATCTATAAACATTGTAATTACTATCTTCTCCAGGACTTTATTTTCCTCTTAGTTATGCATGGATATCCCCTTCTTGTCTGAAAATTGTTCTTATGAAACATAAGAGATGAATGACTTTACTTCTTCTCTGTCCTCTGTGAAAATTACAGCATCTGCCTTAGTGATGTGCACTTTCCAAAATCAAATTCAGTGATAAAATATAATAAAAATGGGTTAAGCTCTTATACCAATTGATCCACAAATATTTAACTGTTTACTTTGTGCCAGGTACTACAAGTTCTGGAGATTCAAAGAAAAGGCAGATTGTTCCTGACCTCAAAGAACTTGC
This sequence comes from Myrmecobius fasciatus, assembly GCA_023553655.1. Lineage (NCBI taxonomy): Eukaryota > Metazoa > Chordata > Mammalia > Dasyuromorphia > Myrmecobiidae > Myrmecobius > Myrmecobius fasciatus. The sequence continues at coordinate 216,999 of JAJPUD010002767.1, forward strand.
ATTCTAATGAGTGATAAAAATATATGCATATATATATGTGTGTGTGTGTGAGTACTTATATCTGTGTGTATATATACATACATATGAATGTGTATGTATATATATATATGTATACACACATGTATGTGTATCACTCTCCATAAATCAGTACAAACAAGGTACACACAAAATAAATAGAAGGTAACCTTAGAAAGACTTTATTTAGCAACTGGGAGGACCAGAAAGGCCTCCTGCACTTTAACTAAGTTTTAAAGGTAGTTAAGAATGAACGGCATTCCAGACAAGAAGAATACTTAGTACAAAGACAGTAGGATAGGCAATAGAGAGGTTTTTGTGTGAGAAACATAAAATAGACTACTAGAATAATCATAAGAAGTCTGGAGAGGTAGAAAAGGATTAGGTTGTGAATGGCTTTAAGGACAGGAGGATCTTATATTTTATCCTAGAGGTAATAAGGAAATATAAATTAGTGGAGAGGGTTACTTGGCTAGGCCCATGCTTTAGGAAAACCACAAAAAAACACTTTGCTGGTAACATAGAAAATAGATTGGAATGGGGAGATATTTGACACAGAGAATCCAATTAGAAAGTGCACTAGTTTAGCCAAAAAGTGATGAGGGCCTAATGTCAGCTATGTGAGTAGAGAAAAGGGAATGTATGCAAGAGATGTCATGGAGAAAAAAAAATCCCATGATTTAGCAATGGTTTAGGTATATGAGATGAACAAGACTGAGGAGTTGAAGATGACACCGTTACTGAAAAAGTTATCTATAACTGGGGATATGAATACAAAAACACAGACAATGCCTTCTCTCAAGGAACCTATATTCTGATAGGGGAGACTATACATAAAAGGAGTGGAGACCAAGGAGGAGCATTTTGGTCCAGAAAGTTACAGAAATGGTGATTGGATCTGTGGGGGAACAGATTGACACACCCTATCCATGGATAATGGTAGAATTAATCATGGTTCCAGAATGTGAGGGGATAGGAATGATATGTATCCAGCAGCAGATAGTTAGAGAAGAGATGTCTGGAGAACAGGGAGAGAAATGAAGCATAGTGGCAAGGACTTTTCTGACTAAAATAGTGTTTCAGAAAAAGTGGACACCAGACAGGACATTGGGGTCTCAGCATAAAAGTTTCTTCAGGGCAGCAAGGCAGTTGGCAAAGTCTGAGGAAAATAAAATGGGAGAATAGGGAGTAGGTAAGCATGCAGAAAGGAGAAAAATGCTTATAAATTTTAGAAGAATGTGACTCTAGTAGTGCATATGTTTCTTCGTCTCAAGAGTTCTAGGATACTATAGGTTTTCAAAAAAAATTGAAGGGATTATAAAACTTTGATGGTGAGGATCCTTATTCTCTTTAGATGCTCTAGATTAAGCTGCAGCATGTTTATTAAAAGTTCCAGTCACCTAAAGAGCACAGGAATGAATTCTCAGAAATTCCCTTTAAAGGGAAGGGAAGCTTCTTAGAGAACACTCTTCTACTGTAAAAGGAATCTTTCTTTGGCTGTTTGCTGTGCAATCTGTCATCCTTTTTGGCTGCTGAAGTAATGCAGTTTCCTTCTAGTGGTATAACCTGTATCCCTGCATTCTTTTGGGGATTGGCCTGGGAAAAGATCTTCATGTCACCTCTTAAAAATACAGTTTTTTTTTTCTACCAGTGGGCCTAGGAGAGGCATATTGGTTTTTGGATTTTCTCAGAAATCAGTGACTTTGTTTTTTGTAGTTTTTTGTTTGTTTGATTTTTTTTTTAGAAAGGGAGAGTAATTTTAAGATTATTAAACTGAAAGTTTATTTCTATTGACTTTTTTAATACCATAGAAATTCACCTTCTTCTCATAATATTTCTAAGGGATTCTTTGCCTTCAAGATACCATTTCTATTCTGGTTCTTCAAAAACTCAGTTTTTATCTCCATGACTTAGACTAAAAGACTTAACTTTTATTGTCTTTAGTTTCCTCATCCAGTTTTAAATGTCCAGTCTGATGAAGTATTTGGTGGTTGTTTTATAAACTGGGAAGTGTGAGTAATTATTTTATTTCTTACCCAAGTAGGGAAAATCACCAGTACAATCAGTTGGTCATTCTCTATCTAAAGTGAAAGACCTGATCTTATTCAGAAAAAAAAAAAAAAAAAAAAAAAATCAGAGTGTTTCAGAAAAGCCATTTTGAAATGGGTGAGAATATCTGGATGAGAGTGAGGGAAGGAACATTTGTAAGCAAAATAAACATCTTGATCTTGAAGAGGAAGAATAAAAGAAAGTAAATGGAAACTATGGGGTGGCCTGCCTTTTCTGGACTGAACAAACTGTGGCATATAAATATAATATTGTGCTGTAAAAAAAATTATGAAAGAAGTAATTTCAGAAAGTCTGGGGAAGTAAGAACTGATGAAGAATGAAATCAGCAGATTTAGGAGAAAATATTTTATGACAACACTGAAGGAAAAATAGACTTGAAAGGCTTAGGAACTCTGGTCTGAGCAATAGCAGCCACATCCTCAAAATATCTGTAAATTTGACCTGCCTCCTGATGAAGATGTAATAGAGTCAAGGTACAGGGAAACTACATTTTTAAACATGGCTTCTGCATGGTTTTGTTTTGACTATTCTGCTTTGTTTCAAAGGTTATTATTTCCCCACCATTCCCCAAACCTCTCTCCCTGAACTGGAGATTAGAGAGGAGGGAGGTTAACAGTAGAGATGCCACAACAGGTGCATAAAGCATTTTTTATTTAATATATTTTTATTCCCCCCAGTTACATTTACAACAATTTTTTAAATTTGTTTTTAAAACTTTTAAGTTCTAGATTCTCTCCCATATCACCACTCCAGCCCCTATTAAGAAAATTCATGTGAAGTTGTGCAAAACATTTCCCTAGAAGTCATGTTGTGAAAGAAAACATAGATCTCCCTCCACCAAAAAAAAAGATCCTCAAGAAAAATAAAGTTTAAAAAAAAAGAAAAAAAAAGTATGCATCAATCTGTATTCAGATACAATCAGTTCTTTCTCTTGGTGTGGAGAGGATTTTTTTTATCATAAATCTTTCAGAGTAGTCGTGGATCATTATATTGCTAAGAATAGCAAAGTCATTCACAGTTGATCATCCCAGAACATTGCTGTTACTTTGTACACAGAACATTTCTCTTTGTTTGAATTCATGGAGAATTTTCCAAATTTAAAACATTTTTTAAAATGCAGAGAAGAATGGTACACACCAATAATGCCAGCTCATGGTGAGGCTGAAGCTGGAGAACTCTTGAGTTTGAGTTGCTATGGATTATGCTCACACATGATTTAGCATTAGTATGGTGAGCATTAGTAGGAGCCACAAGGTTGCCTCCGGAGGGGAGAATCAATGACCCAAGTCAAGCAACCAAAATCCCCTTCAGAAGGGTTAGACCTATGAGTAGCTCCCATACTTCCAGCCTGGAGGAAAGGGGGAGACCTAACTTATCAAAAAATAAAAAAGAAAATGCACAAAAAGAAAAAATGAGGAAGTTTAGAAGGAAGAACAGAGAAGCATGATATATACCAAATTTATGCATTTAAAAATATCTTTAAAATGAAAGTTATAAAATGGACATTCATGGTTTAATTTCTAGTTCTCTTCTTGTATTCAGGTGTGTATATACAAATGCTCCTTTTGGGGAGCTGGTATTCAACTCAGAATAAAAAACAATGTTCACAAATTAAGTGGGTAAATGCAGAGAAGACAGTGTTTTATAAAGTGGCAAGCACTGAGTAATATGTGCTGTTAGAATCATGTTGCTGTAGGAACCAGAAATATATATGGGGAATTCTATAGTAATTTTACAGTAGAAATCTAGTTCTTCCTCTTCTTCTTCTGCAGTTTCCTTAAACCTTAAAGGTAATGTGTGCTAACCAGCCATTTTTCACAATGGAGAGGTTTCACTGTGCTTACTGGTAAATTATTATCAAGAAGTGTGTACTCCTTGGCTGTGGTAATTGAGTAGGCTGTTGATTCAGTGAATAAATAGTTAGATATTTCTTATCAGATTCCATTCCATTTAGCACAGCCTATATTTAGTAAGAGTGTGTTGTAGAGGTTTTTTTCCATTGTACTTATCACCTGATCATTGAAGTTTCAACTCTATCCATCAGTGCACATACTGAAGGTGAACATTGAAGACATAAAAGGGTGACATTGTAGATTTAATAACTAAGTCACTGCCAGAACGCTGGTTCTGTTCTCATCATGACAACTGGGTACTTGAATTGGTCTATCAAATGGGGGCTAATAATTAATCCCAGTCTTATCTTTTAAAGTTATTAAGAATTGCCCATGTACATCTCAGCCTATATATGACCCAGAAGAAAAATCCTGTAATCACTTGAGACATATAAATGTTAATTGACTTTCCCAGGGTGACATAGCAAGAAACATTCAGGGGTAGGATTTAAACATAAATCTTCTTAACTCCAAATCTGGCAATCAAACTAGCATATACAACTGCCTCTGCCTTCTGAAGTATCTTAAGAAAGTTTGCTATGTAATCTTAATCCTCTCCCTCCCACCAAAAGTGGTACATAATAGGGTCTTAATAAATGTTAGAATGAATAAATGAGATCAAACTTAAGTACCTCTTTTCTGTGCTCATAAAATCAACAAATTTTCAAGACAGAAGTGACCTTAATTCCTTGATAAGTTATTGTAAAATCATTTTACCATCCTCACGTATTTTTTGCATGCCTACTAAATACACTATTGCACTAGACATAATTGGTTATTGCAGATGAGGTTAAAAAAATGAAACATGAAAGAATATATATGTGCACATGTATAAACTTTTTAGCTAATATGGATTTATTGAATTTAGCAAAGTGAAATAGTGTCTTGTACAGACTAGTCAACTAAGAAATTTTAATCAAAAGTCCCTTATCACATTCCATCCCCTTTATAAGGCAGTTTAAAATCCATGAAAAGAAATATGCAGTTTTTCCCCATGAGCCAGCATAAAAAGCTTAGTAAATTTCCATATTCTGCTCTTTGATTATTATATGCAGCAATCATGAAACTACTTATGAGTACCATTCTTCAGATGGTGGAAATCATTTGGGTAAGAATTTAGAAGTCTTTGGATTCCTCATTTTAAATTGGGTTGTTCTTCAGAAACTGTTTTACTTGTTTGTGCCTACCTATCTTTCCTGATAGTGTATATGGTGTATAGTTGCCATTTTCAGGAAGAGGCAGGGATGGTAAAGGAAGCAGGAGAACATGAAAAAGTTAATCCAGTTCTTTATAGGTTTTGACACAAATTTGATGTCATTATATTTGAACAAAGACTCAATGTGTAGATTGTATGTAGCACCTGCCTTTGCAATCAATGTATCTTTACATTGATCATTATTAGAGTAATCAAGTTTTAAGATTTTTTTCAGCATTGCTTTCTTTTCAGTGGAAAGAATAAACATGAGTATCTTTAGGCCTCCTATGCAGTAAAAGTTCATTCATTGTTGCATTTTCAGTAGTAGTGATTCATATGCCAGTCTTCTCTGTGGGCAAGGACTAAAAAATTGCAATTGTGATATTAAAAATATTATCCTGCCCCTGAAAGAATGTTTTTGCTCTGAGAAGTCATAGAAAGGAAGTTTTGATAAAATAATTCAGCCTACAATTTCACTTTGTATCAAAAATTTAAACAGCTTTTTTTTTTCCCCAGGGAGGGTGTATCAGAACAAGAATAAATGCATATTTTTTTGCTGTTGACAGAGCAGATTAAAGAGACTCATGTTTGGAGACAAAAGATGCAATTGTTCAAGGAGGGCAAGATCATTCTGATGGCATGTTTTCTTGTCTTTTCTCCTTGCATGGAGCACCTTGTGAGCCCCACATGACCAAAAAGGTTTGACTTACTCCTTGGAACTGGATCATGTGATATTATAACCACTATTTATTTATTTTATTATTTTTTTTCCCCCTTGATTTCATGAGAGTAGGCAGTGTCTCTGCTGCCCATTTTGGCAATTGATTAGTGACAGAGGATGAGAGTCTGGAGATAATTTAAACGACTGGTTTCTTTATTCCGCATTAGTGATTCATTCAACTAATTCAAAGCTAGACAAATTTAGGGGACTAGATTCCCTAGCAAGAGAAAGAGCAGCTCAAGCTAACTCAATGAAATGAAGTTCTTAGAGAGTACCAAAAAAAAGACATAGACTCAACTTTTCTTTGGTTGCTTTGCTTGATTTGGACTCCATATCATACCTCCCCCAGGATAAGCTGACCAACTAACATCTTTTGATGATGCTGATTGTCTCAGTTTTTTATATTCAACACCTTTTCAGTTAAAAACTGGAACAATTAGCTCTTTTGCCCCATGTAATTTCATTTGCTCACATTTTGATAAAGCCAGTTGGGATTCAAATGGAGTTACTTGACCATGCCTTAAACCCAAATCACACTGGCTCTCCAGATTGGCCAACAGTAGGTCCAAGTCCAAGCCTCCTTTGGTCATTGTTTAAGTTTTGATGGTTCTCAGTGAGTGTGAATAGCAATTTTCCTCTTTTGGCCAGAAAAATTTGACCTGAGGTTCTTTCTTTCCCAAATAGATTTTTTTTTTTTTGGTCTAGATAAAAGAGGCCTTTTTTGGCTTCATTTATTACCTAGCCTTAATCATTGAATTAGCTTTGGCATAGAGGGAATATTGGTGCATAAGTTTTCATTTGCAGATGATTGTGTATTCAACACAGTCTCTAAAGCAAAGATACAAAGATAGATGGATTCTCTGCTGCTTGTGCTAATTTTGGCCTAACAATTAATACCAAGAAATATAAGTACTCCATCAGCCAGCGCCATACCATCCATATGTGGAACCATGAGTTACAGCAAATGAAGAAGTTTTGAATGCTGTGATAAGTTCCCTTGCCTTTGTGATGTACTTTCCAGGGATGTCCACATTAATAATGAGGTTGACACATGCATTGCCAGAGCTAGCTTAGTGTTTCGGGGGCTCCAAAGGAAAGTGTGGAAGAGGAGAGAGATTAGACTGACTACCAAACTGAAGGTCAGCCGTTCTGCTGACCCCATTGTTGTGTGCCTCTGAAACTTGGACAGTATATCAGTGCCATGCCAGGAAATTGAATCACTTCCATTTTTGAATTGTCTTTGTAGATTCTGAAGATCATCTGGCAGTCTAAGATGCCAGACATTGCGGTCCTTTCTCAAACTAAATTGCCAATCATTCAAGCTCTGCTGCAAAGTGCAACTCCAGTGGACTTACCACTTTGTTTGAATGCCAAACATATCCTTGCCAAAAAGACTGTTTTATGAAGAACTCACAAGATGGTCATAAAAAGCAATACAGAGGCCCAAAGTCTCTTTTAGAAACTTTAGAATTGATTGTATGACATGGGAGACAGTGGCACAGGACCTCCCAGCATAGCGTGCCCTCATCAGAGAAGGTGCTGTGCTCTGTGAGCAAAGCAGAAGTGAATTAGCTCAGAACAAACAGGACATGCACAAAGTAAGAGAATCCACATGTCCATAGGGACTATTTGTGTCCAGCCTGTGGCAGAGCATTCCTTGTTTTGTATTGGTCTGATCATTCACAGTCAGACACCCTAACTCCAACATAGTGATGTTATTTTAGTTTTCTTCAAGAACAAAGGATAACAATCAACTAATCCTGTTGTTTGCTCTTCCTTCTAGAAGAGGACCAATGACATCAAGAAGGTGATGTCTTGATTTGCAAGTGAATTCAATTTAAGTGAGATAGAGCTGTGCAAAATCTCCAGCCTCACTCTCTCCTTTGGAGCCATCTGGATCCCCTGGCAAGATATAGATCAAAATGATTGGAGATGAGCCCCAAGAAGACCTTGAGCTTTTTAAGCTAAAGTCTTTCCAGGTCTCAGTTTGTCTTGAGGCAACACCTATTCAAAGACTGGTTGTTGCCCTTCATTCTCAAAAGGAACCAAAATGACATCATCATATTAGGTGATTTTCAGAATCTTCCTAAGACAATTCAAATGGAAGTGATTCAGTTTCCTGGCATGGCGCTGGTCCATTGTCCAGGTTTCAGAGACATACAACAATGGAGTCAGCACAACATCTCTATAGACTTCAGTTTGATAGTCAGTGTAATTCCTCTTCTCTCCCACTTTTTCCTTTGGAGCCTCCCAAAAACTGAGCTAGCTTTGACAGAATGTGGGTTAATGTCATGATCAATATGGATATCCCTGGAAAGTATACTGGAACAACTCTCTCAGTTAGCTCTTCCTCCTGATTGGAAAATTGGAATAGGGAGTAATAAACTCCTCCCAAAGCCCTCCTTTTATAAAAGACTCAGAAATTCTCCATCAGTAGTTGTTTGGTTTCAGCTACACAAAACATCATACTTCTGGTGGTCTTAAAACTCGCCCATATTTTCTGCTTCTTTTTGTGTTGTCTTTCCTCATTCAATTTTAAATTCCTGAAAGACAGGAACCATCTTTCTTTTTATTTGTGTCACCTGTGCTTTACACAGTGACTAACACATAGTAACTCTTAGATTTATCAAATTGAATAATAGAACAATCCTCTATAACAGCTTGAACAAACATTATTTTTGTCATTTTATTGTTTAGGAAACTTAGATTTAGAGGTTGTGACTTATCTAATAGTTGACTATTGGCTGTTCAAAATTGAACATGCCCAAAACAAATTTTTTCTCCTCAAATCTCCTCTCAACTTCTCTATATCCTTTATCACCATTTGTTCATTTATTCAGCTTTAAAATCTTAGTCTTGAATTCTGTCTTCCACAACATCTTCTTTATCCAGTTAATTTTTGAGCCCTATTCCCTGTTCCCTTTAAATGTCTATCCAGTCATGACCTGTTTCTCCTGTTTCCTTCCTCTCCTCAATATTGGACCTGCTCACTTCAAAGCTAGCCTTTTCTCCTGTATTCTTGCCATATTTATCTTTCTAAAACATCAGTTTCATTCATTTCAATTTAGCAAGCATTTTACTAAGTGACCACTATGTGCTAAGCTCATTGCTTAGGATGCAAAAAACATAAATGAAAAAATTCCCTGCCTTTAATGAGCCTTCATTTTATTTAGTGAAAACAAATTTTATGCCAAGAATTAAATACAAAATAGGGTTACTTTCTGTGAGGAGAGTGCTAGTTCATACAAGCTGGTTGATACTAGTTATATAGTCCATTAAGCTTTGTAGAGTACTTGTGTTTATCATATAAAATAATTCTTTCAATAGCCCAGGGAGCTAGGCAGAATTTTTATTCCAATTTTACATATATGAAAACCAAGCAAGTGGCTTGCCCAGAATCACACATCTAGTAAGTCTGTGGCAAGTATCCAAACTCATGTCTTGCTGATTCCAAAGCTAACTCTGTCCAATGCGCCATTAGCACCAATCATGGTCTCGCTGTTGACTGTGGCATTTGAACTGAGTTTTGAAAGAAGCTATTGATGAGATGGATGTGGATATGAAGAGGAAGAGTATTCCATAATTAGACTATGGAAAGACACAAAGATAACTCTGAGATTATCTTCTATCGTGCCTCAACTTACACTGTATCTTTGCCAAAATAAATTCTTGTTAATCAATTGTGAACCTGGGCAATTAGAAGGATAGTAGTGTACTCAACAGAAAAAAAAAGAGTCCAGTATACTTTCCAGGGATATCCATATTGATCATGACATTGACCCACATTCTGTCAAAGCTAGCTCAGTTTTTGGGAGGCTCCAAAGGAAAAAGTGGGAGAGAAGAGGAATTACACTGACTATCACACTGAAGTCTATAGAGATGTTGTGCTGACTCCATTGTTGTATGTCTCTGAAACCTGGAAAGTAGAGTTTTGGGAAGGGAATTTTCTTTTGGACATATTGAATTTGATATGCTTAGTGAATATCTAGTTGGAAATGTCTAATAAATAGTTGGCCATATAGAATTGGAATTCAAGAAATAAACTGAAATTGGACATAAGGATATAGTAGTTATTTTGAAGGGATGATTAAACCAATGGAAACTGAGGACATCAAGAAAATATAGAGAGGAAATAGGGTCCAGTTTAAAGACCTATGCTTGGAGATCATAAAATCATAGATTTAGAGCTAGATGCAACCTCAGGAGCTATAATATTGTACCTTCTCATTTCATAGTTGAAGAAATAAGCCTAGGAAGATTAAGTGACATGCCCAGTATCATCAAGTTATAAATATCAGGAGTAGCATTTGAATTGAAGTCTTGTAATTCCAGAGCAAATAAGGACAAAGGAATTGGAGGAGAGGCCGCAATGGTAGGAAGAGAACCAGGAATGAGTAACCAAGAGAAGAAAGAGTGTCTAGGAAGAGAGAATGTAAACAGTGTTACATGTTATAGAGAGACTAAGATTTGAAAAAGCTAGTGGGTTTTTGCCAAGTAAGAAATTTATTGGCAATGTTGGAGAGAGCTTTTTTACTTACCTAATGAAGTCAGTGGGGGAGATATTTAAGATGTCACAAAGTGGAAGTAAATATAGATAGATTGCTTTTGTATTTAGAAGGTTGGCTATGAAGGAAGAAGAGAAATAAGGTGAGTTTAAGGGAATACATTAGTTTGGGGAATGGTAGCATCAAGTTTATGTTTCTCTTAAGGACTGGGGAAGTTTCCACAAACCTCCCATGGCTGTCCCACCTCCTTAACTGAGCAATTTGCTTCATATGTTACAAAAGACATTGAGACCATTTTCCATGAGCTCCCTCTTCTGCCCCCTTCCTCATCTATCACTCAGTTGCATTCTGCCACTGTTTCCACCTCTACTGTTTTCTCATAGGATGAAGTAGCCTTCCTCCTTATCAAGGCTAATCCTGCTCAAGCAATCCCTTTCCATCTCATCTTCTTCATATTTCCCTTTTTGTCATTCTGACTCTTTTACTTATTTTCAATATTTTCTGTCTCCTGACTCATTCCCTACTGCCAAAAACATGCCCTTACCTCTTCTATCCTCAAAAACCCCTTACTTGATCCCTTTATTCCCGTAACTTTTTGTCGAATATCTCCTCTGCCCTTTGTAGTTAACCCCTTTGAAAAGGTGATCCATGATATGATGCCTCACTACTTTGTCTTCTCTCATTTTCTTCCTGACTCCTTCACTCCAGCTTCTGATTTCATCATTCCATCAAAACTGCCTTTTCTAAAGTTATCTGTGAACTATGCCCAAAGGGATGTCAAATGTGCATATGCTTTGATCCAGCAGTCTCTATTGGGCCTGTGTCCCACAAAGATCATTAAAAAAAGAGCAAAGGACCTTCATGTGCAAAAAATGTTTGTAGCAGCAGCCCTTTTTGTAGTGGCAAGGAGCTAGAAAATGAATGGATGCCCATCAGTTGGGGAATGGCTGAATAAATTATGGTATATGAATGTTATGGAATATTATTGTTCTGTAAGAAACAACCAGCAGGATGATTTCAGAGAGGCCTGGAGAGACTTGCATGAACTGATGCTGAGTGAAATGAGCAGAACCTGGAGAACATTAAACACAGCCACAAGTTTAAGCCATGATCAATTCTGATAAACATGGTTCTTTTCAACAGTGAGGTGATTCAGGCCAGTTCCAATGACCTTGTGATGGAGAGAGCCATCTGCACCCAGAGAGAGGAGTGTGGGGACTGAGTGTCGATCACAACATCGTATTTTCACTTTTATTGTTGTTGTTTGCTTGCATTTTGTTTTATTTCTCATTTTTTAAAATTTTGATCTGATTTTTCTTATGCAATTGTGGAAATATGTATACAAGAATTGTATATGTTTAACATATATTGGATTATTTGGCCTCTGGGGGCCATAGAGAGAAGGGAAGGAGAAAAAAATTTGGAACACAAGGTTTTGCAAGGTGAATATTGAAAATTATCTGTGCATGTGTTTTGAAAATAAAAAGCTTATAAAAATTTTAAAAATAAAGTTACCAGTGTTCATTTAGCTGCCAAATCCAAAAGTCTTTTCTTAAATCGTATTCCCCCTCCATTTTCTGCAGTCTTTGACACTGTTGATCCCTCTCTTCTCTCTGGGCTATCAAGACACCTGGTTCTCATGCCTATCTGACTACTCCTTCTCAGTGTCCTTTGCTGTATCCTCATCTTGATCACACTTTCTAATTGCGGTATCCCACAGGGTTCTATCCTGGATCCTTTTCTCCCTCTGGGTGCCATGGATTTAATGGCTGTCTCTACATCTGTAATTTTTGAATCTACCTATCCTACCCCAGTCTCTGTGCTGACTTCCAGTCTTACATCTACAACTGCCATTCAGAATTCTCAAACTGAATGTCCTTTAGAAATTTTAAACTTGGCAGATCTGACACAGAATTCATTCACACTCCCTCCCCCACTCCCACCATTCCTCTCTGCTACCTCCTTTCCCTATTACTATAGAAGGCAACATCATTCTCCCAGTCCCTTAGGCTTGTAACCGAGTCATACTTGACTCTCACTATCTCTTACCCTCAATGTCCGTCCAGTCTTCTGCCATGGCCTGTCTTTCACTTTTGCAGCATTTCTCAACACTCCTGCTACTCTCCTTTGACACTACCATCATCACCTCATAACTGGGCTATTTCAACAGCCTGTTAATGGGTCTGCCTGCCTCAAATCTCTTGCCAATCTAATCCATCTTTCATTCAGCCACTCAAGTGATTTTCCTAAAGTTAAGTTCCAGCCATGTCACCCCCTACAAAGTAAACTTCAGGGGGTCCTTTTCATCTCCATTACCAAGTTTCAAGTCCTCTGGAATTCAAAGCCCTTTATTACCAACACCATCCAATTTTTCCAGTATTCTTACATCTTACTTAATACTTATTTCCTTATTCCTTATTTACCTACGTATTCATTCTTATTCCCTGAGATGTATTCTTCAATCCAGTGGCACTGGCTTCTTTGCTTTTCCCCAAATAAGATCCTCAGCTGCAAACATTTTTGTTCCAACTAAAAATCTCATCTTCTACAATAAACCTTTCTCAAATCTCCTGCTTTCACTTTTTTTTTTTTATTTTTTGCTTTTTGCTGAGGCAATTGGGGTTAAGTTACTTGCCCAGGGTCACACAGCTAGGGAATGTTAAGTGTCTGAGACCTGATTTGAACTCAGGTCTTCTGACTTCAGGGCTGGTGCTCTATCCACTGCACCACCTAGCTGCCCCTGCTTTCACTCTTTTTAAAAATAGTATTTTATTTCCCTCAGTTACATATTTAAACAATTTTTAACTTTTTTTAAGTTTTGAGTTCCAAATTCTATCCTTCCTTCCATCCCTCCCTCTTCTTCCTTCCCTGAGAGACTTCCCTGATATAGTGCTTTCTTTCTTTTAATTACTTCCTATTAATCTTGTACACAACTTGTTCTGAGCTTCTTGTCTCTCTTGTATCCCCATTCCCACAGTACCTGGAACAAAGTTTTATCCCTTCATTCTCAAAAGAGGATCAGGATATCAGGGAGGTGATGCAGTGACATGCAAGTGAATTGGATTGAAATGAGGGAGGTCTGGGCAAGGTCACCTGCCTCATTTTCTCTTCCCAAGATATCTGGGTCAAGTGGTGAGATATAGATCAGGACCACTAAGGACTTAATGAATTGATTGAAGAAAGGAACAGATAGATAAGACAGTGAAAATTAGTGAGAGAGGGTGGATGATTGAATGGAAAAACTTCCAGAGATAACAGTAGGGGACAAATTCAAAAGCACAAGAAGTTTACAAAATTTCCTCAGAAAGAGAACAAAGGAGAAAAGGGGAGGGAGGGGGGAAGTTAGGGAAGAAGGGGAGCCAATAAAGCTGGTGTTCCATAGCATTTAGAGATGGTAATTAAACCTAAATTGAGGTGATAATTTGAACTCAGGACAGCCGATAAAAATCACCAAAAATGAGAGTGTAGAGAGAAGAAAACCAAGTGCAACATGAGAATGCCAAGGAGGGGGAGGGTTGCACCAGGATTTTTAGACAGTTAGAAAGCAGCCAAGTCTTTAGAGGCCTGAGAGGATGATAAAAAGTGGGAGGGGAGGTGCACACACATGTGCATATCCTTTGTAATTGGAGCAACTGATTTTTGTATGGTTTCTCATACTGTCCGTCACCACTTCTGTGATAGACTGCTGTTAAGTGGTCTGTAGGTTAGTTTATTATTGTGCCATTTGTGACCCTCCATGATTTGATCTCATTCTACCTAGTTAACATTCCCTAACATAAACTCTCCCATGCTTGTCTCCTCATTATCTTTAAAATCTCTCATGCTTACTGACTAGAAGATTGTTCTTTGTCTCCAAAATGTCTTTCCATCTCTCAAGTTCTACTTCTTTTTTCAAGATCTAGCCCATCTCCCTTAATGAATGGCATAATTAAATCAGTATTGCAAGTGGAATCCACAATCTAACTTTGAATCCTGGTTCTTCTGTTTAATTGTATTTGGGACCAGGGTCATCATGGTTTATCTTCTCATCAATTTTTTCATCTTTAAAATGTGGAGTTAGGATTAGAAGATACTCTAATCATCTTTTTGCCTTTATTTGCATCTCTAGAGTTTAATACAGTGCCTAACACATAGTGAACACTTAATAAATATTTGTTAGTTGAGTGATAATATATCAAGTCTGAAACCTGAGACCTAGAGGATTTTATTTTTATTGCACTGTAATCTTTGATGCCTTCTATCTGTGCCATTCTTTTTGGTAATTTATTATATGTTACCTTGTGTTGTTCATCACATAATATAAGCTGTATATGCAGTGTATTTATCTTCTAAACTAGATTGTAAACTCTGGGTGGAACATATAGAGAGAGTAATTTACCCTTTTCTTGACTCCCCCTTATCAAATACCAAGCAAAACATTGGGAAATGAATGAGTAGAGCGATGAATCAAAGACCAAGGAATTTGACATTTAGTACTTCTTCCACAGAAGAAAACCTTACCAGTGTTAAGAAATGTAGTTATTCTGTATCAAGGAGAGCCATATAGTACCTAACGCCTGATTTTCAAGGATCTCAACTAATTTTATAATTGAAACTTTCTCTCTTGGAAAACTCCATAGTTTGAGAATAGGATAATGGTTTGAACAGTAGCCTGAAAAGAATAGAAACCCAAAAATTCAGAATGTGTGTGTATAATTTGAATGCTGATAAGTCTATTGTTAAAATGTAGATAGAAATGTAATAACATTATCATGATGCTAGATATGTATGATATGATTGAATATGAATTCTAGTGTTAGATTAAAAAAGAATAAAAATTGAAAAGATTGTCAAGAAACTCCACATAAAATTGAATCTGCATTATCCCTGCAGATAAAGAGTATCATTATAGGGATCACTAGTTCATAGATTTATTGTTGGAAGGGATTTAGAGGCCCTCTAACCCAACCCCTCCCCATTTTATAGATAAGGTAATTTGAAGCCCAGGGGAGTTAAGGGACTTGCTTAAGGAGAAACAAGTAGAGGCTCTAATTCTTTCAGCTGAGCAACCAGCCCTTACAACTTGCCCTGCCACTGAGCCTTAGAGACTTTACCTGTTTGTCCTCCAGATCCCCAGATATTGCCATCTGCCTTAACAGTCAAAAACCTCTGGGACTTCCCTTGTCCTCTGTTCCTACATCCTATGGGCCATTGGGCCTTTCCCCCTGCCCTGCAGTTGAATCCTCCCTATATGTTGTCCCTCTCTTAAAAAGTGAAGTTAATGCACTAACTGGCTCACTTTTCTGTTTGAATTCTCATTTAGCACAGTGTTTGGCAAGTGCTTTAATAATTTTTTTTTTAACATTCGTTCATTCTTTATAGTAACTGGTGTGATTCCTGTAGAACAAATCATGATATGCACTTCTTCAGTGAGCTTGGAAGGAATGGTAGCACCATAGTTGCAGAATATTGCACATGCTGCTATATATGATAGCTTTGCTTTGATATTTTTTTTTCAAAGGTGGGTTTTGGAGAGGGAGACTGGGGAAATGTAACGACATATATCTGGGAAATTAATGTGAAAAACAAAAGCTTTAATAAATTTAAAATAATATAAAAAAGTAAAAGAACTCAAAATTATGCAAGGAAGTCATAGCCAGAAGAGAAGGACCAAAACTAGACGCTTAATCCCCAGTGAAAATAACTTCTTTCTGGAATACTCAGCCACTGTTTCTTAAAGAGCAGTTGACTGTGGCTTAGATTTCTTGAAGGCTGATTTAATAGTTAGCCTCTTAATTAGTAACTGTTTCAATCATGCTAATACAAAATATAAAACTACCCCTGTTCTCAAGGGTTTTCTTGGGGGGGAGTGTCAGGTAAATTTTATTGCTTCTATTGCAGAATTGATTCCTATTTGGCTGGAGAGCATCCTCTAATAGCAATCATTTTGCTCTAACTTTTTTTTTTTTTTTTTTTTTTGCTTTTTACTGAGGCAATTGAGGTTAAGTGACTTGCCCAGGGTCACACAGCTAGGGAATATTAAGTGTCTGAGACCAGATTTGAACTCAGGTGCTCCTGACTTCAGGATTGGTGCTCTATCCACTGCGCCACCTAGCTGCCCCTGCTCTAACTTTTAATAAGAAAAAGGGTATGTAATAATAATTTCAGAAGTAATTTGGAAGATATTTTAAAAAAAAACATATTTTACACAAAGGAAAATAATGGTCCATTTCATCACTTTGCCCTAAGGGAAATAGGAGAGGAAATGGATTGACTAAGTGATTGAGAAGGGTCAAGTTGTCACTGACTTTAATAGTGTGAAGTTTATTAAGAAATATTTGTTGTAGTGGTTGCTAAAAAGCTTCCATGCAAAGTGAATTTAAATATTTTAAGCAGTAGTTTATTTATACTCTGGGAAGGTTTATGGACTGATACTGTGGGAAACTAGTTCTGTTGCAACAGCCCAAATATGGTGCAGGTATGCAGAGTGGAAAGGCTTGGGCGGTTCTAGTAATAAGCCTAAAGTTGGAGTTTCTCTAAACAGTCACTGTGTTTTGACTGTGAATTGAGTCGTTCTGCCAAAGTCTTCTCTTCTCTCTAAGCAAGGTTATTATTGTTTGATTTGAGAGTCATTCCCAGGATGTGAACTAGTTTTAAAGCACAGTTGAGTTTCACCCAGTTGTCAAAATCACTCTTTTTCAACATATTACTAAAGCTATAGCTCTATGTTTTAAGAAGAGAGAGAGGGAAGGTGGGAGAGAGAGAGAGACAGAGACAGAGAGAGGGAGGGAAGGAGGGAGGAACAGGGAGAGAGAGAAGAAAGGGAGATGGGGTTTCAAAATTGCCTCACAAAATGGGAAATTCCAGAATAAGTTATAATCCCTTTAACATCAAATTCAAATTAGAAGCATATAAATAAGGTTTGTCTAGAATTTCTTAGTTACACAACTGAGTGTGGGAAAGTTGTCTTTTTTCAAATACTGAATTATTTTTAGGTATGGTATGGTTGTTTATTGTATTGAAGTTGTCCTTTATTCTTGAAAAGGACCCGAATGATATCACTATGCTGGCGTCCAGGTACAGTGTGTCCAGCTGTAATTAATCAGACCCAATACAAGCTCAAAAGGCTCTACCGCAAGTTGGACACAAATAGTCCATACAAACATTTGGAGTGATGTCATTAAATTTGCACATCTCATGTTTCTGTTGAGCTGCTGCAGTGCTGCTTCCCTCAGAGCTCAGTGCCTTCTTTGATGTGGGCACACTTTGTTGGGTGGTCCTTTGACAGTATTTCCCGTGTCACACTTGATTCCAGAGTTCTTCAGAGAGACCTTGCAAATGTCCTCATATTATTTCCTCTGGACACTGTGTGTGCTTCTGTCTTGCATGAGTCTTGCATAAAAGTCTTTTGAGTAAACTTATGTTTTATACCACAACTACATGTCCGGCCCATTGCAATCACATCTCTGTAGTAATGTTTAGCTACAGAAAGGAGCTCAATGTCTGGTATCTTTTCCTACAGATGATCTTCAGAATCTTCCTAAAACAATTCAAATGGAAGCGGTTCATTTTCCTGGCAGGGTGCTGGTGCATTGTTCAGGTTTCACAAACATACAACAATGAGATCAGCACAACAGCTCTGCAGACTTTCAGTGTGGCAGTCGACCTAATACCTTTCTCCTACACTTTCCTTCCCTAACTTTCTTTATTACTTTCTTTATTACTTCCTACAGAGATTCACATTAAAAAAAAAAATTCTTCAGATTCATCATTTCTTATGGCATAATAGTATTACATTACATTTTACGTAATCATAGTTTGTTCAGCTATCCTCCACTATCCTTTCTAAAGAGGTATATGGTAATATCTGGCTTTATAGGATTTCCTTGGTTTCCATTTACAACTCGTTCTTAAACTCTTCACTCTTTTCATGCTGCAAACAAACATTACAGATATGAAGTCATGCAAAACATATTTCATTATTAGCCATATTCCCAAAAAACAAACAAGGACAAGCAAGAGAAGAAAATATTCTTCAGTCTGTACTCTTAAGCCATTAATTGTCTATCTGGAGGTGAATAGCATGTTTCATCATGAGTCCTTTGGCTACTCTTCAAATTAAATTGTAGGATGGGATTTCACTTCGAATTTGTGTATGTTTGAATTTCACAAATGTATGTATATACAAAAGCACGCACATATGCATATATTTATACTTGCCTGTATGTATGCTGTACACTTATGAGTTCAAATCTGGCCTCCAATGCTAGTGTCTGATTTTGCGCAAGTCACTTAACCCTGTGTGCCTCAGTTTCTTTTTCTATAAAATGAGCTGGAGAAAGAAATGACAAACCAATCCAGTTTCACTGCCAAGAAAATCCCAAGTGGGGTCACAAGGAGTTGGATTGAAAATAACTGAAGCTGTGTGTGTATGTGTATATATGTGTGTATGTATATATGTACGTGTGTGTGTGTGTGTGTGTACTTGTGGATATACATAACTGTCATTTAAAATCATCATTTGGTTTACTTAGGTTCCTTGAATTCCTAATTTCACGCAAACTCAAAAAGATTTTCAAAATAATAATCAATATAACCAAATTCCAAAAATCAAATAAAATGAGCAATATCTTGTTATCTGAAAACAATTTAAGAGATATGCTACTTAAGTGACAGATAATTTGGGTTAATTTCTTACTTTAGATTAAAATTAATCTATAACTTGATTCTTTAGTATAACAAATATCTAGTATCACAAAAGTCCCTTCTGCAGTTTACTATTTTCTACTGAAAGTCTTCAAGAACAAAAACAATAAAGATGAATTAGTCAGTTCATAATTAAATTTATCCCCCAACACAGAAGAAAAACATGGTTAGAAATTAATTTAATGTCAGTTGACATATTTTAAGGAAATTCAAACTAATTTTAATAATAGCTCATGTGTTACCTAACTAGTATAGGATAATTACTCCCAATTTTTTTTTTAAGTGTAAAATTTTTTATCATATTAATGCTTTCCTCTCTGACATACAGGTACTTTTTACTTTACAGAACTGATTTCTATTCATTTTTTTCATTCCAAAATTAATTTCTTTTCAATAAACTCTCTTTTCCTCTTTACTTTGCTTGCCAAATAGAGGAGTCTGTATTTGATACTACCTGTGCTTTAGGAAACTTATCTTGGTAGTTTTGTTGACAAAAGATTGGCACGAGAGATACAAGACTTGGAGGTCAACTAGGAGACCGTTATTCTAGTACAGGTGTTAAATGATAAGGAAATAAGGACATAAATCTTTAATTATATTTATCTGTGTACAATCTTTATCTCCCTGTTAGAATGTAGCCTCTTTGTGTACAAAGACTAGAGTTTGGTTTGTTTTTAAAGAGTATGGCTAGTAACCAGCATAATGTCTTTGCATGTAATAGGTATCTGATAAATGTTTTCACTTGATTTCTTGCATATTCTTATTTCTTTTTAAGAATATCTAAACATAAGATATTATGAATATTGCCTTATCCAAATCTTGTTCTCAAATTATAACTGGATGAAATTAATTTTAAATATTTAGATTATATTCCATTTATTTATTTCATTAAAGGAATGATGATTGACTTCAGTTCTGTAATGCCTTTAGAGAAGTTCAGAGAAAGGTGCTAAGACAGATCACATCAAATTAAGAAATGTGCTTAGTACTGGCCTTTTCTCTGCCTCTTTGATCCAGATAGAAGTTAGCCTCTCTTTGGAAAATGAAGTCTAAGAAGTATGATTCCATGGAATCTTGCCTGATATCCTTCCCCCATAGTAAGATGTTGACAATACCTTTCTAGGTCTGGATTCTGAGCTTCCCACCTGAAAAAACATGTGGCTCTCCTCTTCCACTATCCTCCTAAAATCTACTTTCTGGGCCCCATATGAGAAACTCTCCTTTCCTATCTTTTGTCTGACAGAGAGCTGCATCTGGGAAACTGCTTCAAAGTTAGCTGAATGACAGATTGAGTCAAATCATCAACAAGCATTTATGAGAGAGTACTATATGTGAGGTACTATGCCCCCAGGAATTTATATTCTATTCTAAGAAATATATATATACACACACATACATATATAATACATGTGTGTATGTGTCTAAAATGAACACAAAGTAGCAGCTGAAGGAATCAGCAAAGGTTTCATGTGAAAGGTGTGGTAGTGGGGCTAAGTCTTAAAGAAAACCAGAAATATTAGGATGCAGAGGTGAAGAAATACAATCCAGTTGGACTGTATACTCCTGTGTTGTTTTATACATGATTAATTATTGAAATTAAGTCCCAGCTAAAGTACCCACTCTTCCGTAAACTCCTTCATGATTCTGCTAAGTAATATTGATCCCTCCTTCCTCAAATTTTCTTAGAACATTTTATTGATCTCTCATTTGCCTTTATCACATTTTGCCTTATATCTCATTTATATACATTGCTTTGATCTCTTAGAATATATGAACCATTTAAGAATGGCGCTTCTCAGTATCCTTTGTTCCCTTTTCTACCACTCTGCCAGTGTCTTACAAAATTCAAAGGGGCCACACAAGGCCTGAAGGCCATTTGTATTTTTCTTTGTTTCACTGACCATAGCCAAAGAAAGCATCCCGCTTCTGAAATGATTAGGGTTTTTTTGTATTTGAGGATGTTGGTTAGCTGGAAGTAGCCCCAGCCTGTTGCCAAAACTTTTCCAGCGTAGGAGACCCTGCCAGAGGTTTTGTTATATGTGGCTTTTGAGTACCTAGGATCATTGCCACACCTTGGAATGACAACAAAGTGGGATTTGGTGGACATTTACAAGTCTTCTTCCTGTGAAAGGCAGTGGTGTAGTAGAAGCACTGCACCAGGGCGAAGAAGACCTGGGTTCAAACTGTGGCTGGAGTTCTGATTTCACCTTTTGTAACAAGTCAGTGTTTTTGAACGTAGATTATTAACATGGTAGGAGCCTTTTGGTGGAGAGGAAGTTGAGGTGAATGACTGAGAATTTTGGATCATCTCTGGGTGTTATTTATCCATGTTGTTTCCTGCTGCCTCATACAACTAAGAGTCATTTGTAGAAAGTTGGCAGCCTACTCTGTTAGAGAGGAAGTTGGGCAAAGCATCTGGCAGGGAGAATGTCAGAGGAGGCCTCTGTGACCACTTTTGAGAGCCACATAATTTCTCTTGTAGCAAACATAACTTGCCTTTGGGTCAGGTTTGAGAGGTTTTCCTATTTATGGTGGTTCTCTGGAGGTTCCAATAGAGGCTTCAACTGTAATGGCTCTATGACCATAGGATCATGTGTATATATGTATAGATATAGATATAGATACAGGAATAGATATAGATATATAGATCCGGAAGAAAGGAGAAACCTGAGAGGCTCTCCAGTCAGACCACTTCATTTCACAAGTGAGGCAATGGCATGCTGAAGTTCATACAGCTAGGAAGTAATAGGGACAGCATTTGGACCCTAGTTCTTTCAAAGTGGATGATTTTTCCAGTATATATCACACTGTCTCTGGTTTTAGGAGACCCTAGCTCTTAGGGGTGAGAAATTGACCTGCTTTTCAGTGAACTATAGTCCTTTGCTCACTATTTCTGACTTAGATGAAAAATGATGTCCATTTTCATATATACTAAATATATTTTCCCTAACTCGAATTTTTTAAATTTATGTTATCAAGGAAAAAATTCATTCAATCTTCCTATTGTTCTTAGTTGTCTAGCAATACTGTCAAAAATGGGCACAGACGTTAAAATGAATTTTATGTCTTTGAGAATAGCAATGTTATTTTTCAGTGTGGGGAGAAAAGATGATGATGATGGTGATGATGATGATAGTGGAAAATATATAAAGTGCTTCCTCTGCCAGGCACTATGCTTAGTGCTTTATAATTATTATTTCATTGGATCCTTACAACAACTCTCTGAGGTAGGTGCTATTATTATGCCCATTTGCTGACGAGGAAACAGGCAAATAGAGGTTGAGTGATATGCTCAGGTTCATCTTAATCTCAGGCTTAGTGCTTTCTCCACTGTATCATACCTTTCTAGTGTGCGTTTATTTGGTGTATAAATAAAACTTATCAAAATAAATACCTTAGATTTTATTTTTCCAGAGTTTTTTTTTTTTTTTGACCATTTGCCATTTGAATGGTTACCATATCCAGCAAAGATTAACTCTTAATTTTATAAACTGCTGCTTTAATTTTCAGATGATTACTCACATAAACATATAGCATAATATAAGATGTATTTTTTATTTCTGTTATTCCATTTTTTGTTGCAGTCGCAATCAGCTGTCATCGTTGCCGGCTTGCCTGTGTGGTCTCCCTCTCAGAGTCTTAATTGCAAGTAACAACAAGCTCGGATCTCTTCCAGAAGAGATAGGTCAGCTCAAACAGTTAATGGAATTGGTACGTCACTGATTTGAATACTGTGATATTTGGTGATTGTTGTTTTTACTAATACAGCTCAAACAAGAATGCAAAAAGTTCCTTGTTACAAGCAGATATTCTGCTGTCATTGGACCTTGAATTCCTTGAGCTTTTCAATGACAGCAGATATTAAATTTAAATCCAATAATTTTTGCCTTAATGAAGAACATATTGCCATTCATTAGTTTCTGAGATTATTTTTAAGATCAAAAGTTTTTTTTATTAAAAGCTTTTTATTTACAAAACATATGAGTAATTTTTCTACATTCACCTTTGCAAAAAACTTTTTTTTTTGTTCCAAGCTTTTCCCCTCCTTCCCCTCACCCCCCACCCCTAGATGACAGGTAATCTAATACATGCTAAATAGGATAAATTATATGACAAATCCAATATATGTATACACATCTATACGGTTATCTTACTGCACAAGAAACATCAGATCTAGAAAGAAGAAAAAAAAAAACAACCTAAGAAGAAAAACAAAATGCATGGAAATATTCACAGAAAGCGTTAAAATGCTGTGTTGTGGTCCGCACTCAGTTCCCACAGGCCTCTCTGTGGATGTATATGACTATCTTCATTGCTGAACAATAGGAACTGGTTTGAATCACATCATTGTTGAAGAGAACCATGTCCATCAGAATTGATCATCGTATAGTCTTGTTGCTGTATACAATGATCTGGTTCTGCTCGTTTCACTCAGCATCAATTCATGCAAGTCTCTCCAGGCCTCTCTGAAATCGTCCTGCTGGTCATTTCTTTCTTTCTTTTTTTTTTTTTTTATTAAAGCTTTTTATTTGTATAACATATGTATGGGTAGTTACCCAACATTGATCTTTACAAAGCTTTCCATTACAAATTTTACCCCCAGTCCCCTCCCCTCCCCTAGATGGCAGGAAGTCCACTACATGCTAATAATGTTGAAATGCTTGAGAAGTTATGCAAGAAAAATCCTATCTACAAGAAAAAAAAAAAGAATCAGAGAGAGACAACACAATGCAATCAAATGTCAATAGAGATCATGAAAATGTTACGTTGTGGTCCATATTTCATTTCCCTCTCTCTGGGTGTATATGGTTTTCTTCAGTGAACAATTGGAACTGGTTTGAGACAATTCTTTGTTGCAGAGAGCCATGTCCATTAGAATTGATCATCATGTAATACTGTTGTTGCTGTGTATGATGATCTCCTGGTTCTGCTCGTTTCACTCAGCATCAGTTCATGCAAGTCTCTCCAGGCCTCTCTGAAATCGTCCTGCTGGTCGTTTCTTACAGAGCAATAATATTCCATAACATTCATATACCATAATTTATTCAGCCACTCTCCAATTGATGGGCATCCCTTCAGTTTCCAGTTTCTAGCCACCACAAAAAGGGCCGCCACAAACATTCTTGCACATGTGGAGCCCTTTCCTTCCTCTAAGATCTCTTTGGGATATAGGCCCAGTAGAAACACTGCTGGGTCAAAGGGTATGCACAGTTTGACAACTTTTTGGGCATAGTTCCAAGTTGCTCTCCAGAATGGTTGGATCCGTTCACAGTTCCACCAACAATGTATCAGTGTCCCAGTTTTCCCACATCCCCTCCAACATTCGTCGTTATCTTTTCCTGTCATTTTAGCCAATCTGACAGGTGTGTAGTGGTATCTCAGAGTTGTCTTAATTTGCATTTCTCTGATCAATAGTGATTTGGAGCAACTTTTCATATGACTACAGATGGTTTTAATTTCATCATCTGAAAATTGTCTGTTCATATCCCCTGACCACTTATCTATTGAAGAGTGGCTTGAATTCTTATATATATGAGACAATTCTCTATAAATTTTAGAAATGAGGCCTTTATCAGAACCATTAAATGTAAAGATGATTTCCCAATTTGACGCTTCCCTCCTAATCTTGTCTGCATTTGTTTTGTTTGTACAGAAACTTTTTAACTTAAAATAATCAAAATTGTCCATCTGGTGTTCAATTAGGAGTTCCAGGTCTTCTTTGGACATAAATTTATTCCCTCTCCACAGGTCTGAGAGATAAATTATATTACGTTCCTCTAACTTGCTTACAAAGTCTCTCTTTATATCTAGATCATGAACCCATTTAGATCTTATCTTGGTATGTGGTGTTAGGTATGGGTCAAGCCCTAATTTCTTCCACACTAGTTTCCAATTTTCCCCTGCTGGTCATTTCTTACAGAATAATAATATTCCATAACATTCATATACCATAATTTATTCAGCCATTCTCCAGTTGATGGGCATCCTTTCAATTTCCAGTTTCTTGCCACTACAAAAAGGGCTGCCACAAACATTTTTGCACATGTGGGTCCCTTTCCCTCCTTTAAAATAGGCCCAGTAGAAATACTGCTGGGTCAAAGGGTATGTACAGTTTGATAACTTTATCAAAATAGTTTATAATTCATTTAAATACAAACCTATTTCATTTTCATATATATATGTGCACGCACACACATATATCAAGACCATATCTTATTTACATTTAGTTATATTAGGTGACTGAAAGGACAGTTTTAATAACATCAGATTTTTAAAAATCATAGTTTCCAAAAAATCAAAATATAACAGTGTACCCAGTAATAAAGACTAGAGCCAATGGGTAGGAGTAGACTGTAGAACCAGAGCTATGTAGTGTGGTACTATGTTGTCAGTTTTACTACCTCTCTACTTTCTCACTGTCCAAGGCTCTTCTAGAAGAAGCTACTCATCTAAAGACAGCAGAATGCAGTGGAAAACACTATTAGCTTAGTAATCAAAGAACCTTGAGTCTAAGCTCTGCCACTTATTGTGTGACCTTGTAGAAGTTACTTAACCTTGATTTTTTCACTTATAGACAGAGAAAGTTGTACTCCACAGCTTCTAAGATTCTCTTTCATCTCTAAGTCAATGATCTATGAATGAATAAATACGTAAAAGCTCACTTTTACTTTGAATCATAATTGTTTCCAAATTTACTAAGAAGTTGCTCTTTTTACCTTAAAAAAGCAAAATGGGGGAGGATTCTGGGAAGATGATGGGAGAAGATCAGTAAATTTCAAGCTCTTCAGATTTCCCTGACAAATAGAATAAATTTGCACTTTAGCATGAACATAGACTGGTGAAAAAAATCTAGAAGACTTAGAGCAGAACGGTGGTCCTTGTGGTACAACTTGAAAAGATCTACAGAAAGCCCATCAGGCTGGAGATTAACCCATGTGAAGTGCAAACACTTCCCACTACCTCTGTTGCACAAATACCCAGTGGGGACTCCTGGGGTGAACTGGGTTGGCTGGAGCCTCAAGAGGAACCATAGAGACTTTCATCTCCTGGACAGCATGAGGAGCTGGAGGTCTAAATCTTGGAAGACTGAGTGAATCTCAGCTGATCAGGAATACTAAATGCAGCTGTGCTACAGAGGTGCAGCCCTGAGCAGGAAGGAAACCAGCACATCCTATGAGTGTGAAAACAGTAGAACTGTCTACACGCACTTGCAGGAAGGGGGAGTTCTTGGTTTGGGGTTCCAGGTCAGAGGGGAGAGCTGAAGTGAAGCTAGAGGCACCATCTTCCCCAACCCCTCACTTAGAAGTGCTTACACTAATACTGCTTATTTAAAAAAAAAAAAAATGAGCTGGCAAAGAAGAAAGATCCCAAGCATAGAAACTTATTATGGGAATAGGGAAGACTGGGTTTCATCTTCAGAGGACACTGAAGTAAAAAAAAAAAAAAAAAAAAAAGCTGCTTCTATTCCAAAGAGTAATGTGAAATGATTCCCTGCATTTTTTTGATAATTTATAGAAGAACTCAAAAAAAATTTTTTAACCAAATGAGAGACATTGAGGAAAAACTTAAAAAAAAAAAATCCAAGAAAAAGTTTGTGAAGAAAGATTGTGGGGAAAAAAGTTATCAACTAGAAAAGGAAGGACAAAAATGGCAGATCTGAAGAACAGATAAAGAAGAGGAAATATAAGAATAACTGGACTGCCTGAAAATTGTGATTAAAAAAAAAAAAACAAAAAGAAGCTAGAAAATTGTCCTGGAATGATAGAACATGAGGGAGAAAGTGGAAATAGAAAAAAATTTACCGATCACCATATTAATGAAATCCTATGTGGAAAACACATAGAAATATTATTGCCAAATTTGGAAATTCCCAGATGAAAGAGAAAATTTTGCAAGAAACAAGAAGAAAGCAATTCAGTTACACTATAGCTACAATTAGAATCGTACAGGACTTAGCAGCCACAGTACAAGATCGCAGGTCCTGGAATCACATATACCAGCAATCAAAAGAATTAGATATATGGCCAAAAATATCATATCTAGCAAAATTACCCATAATATTGAATGAAAAAAATGGATATTCAACAAACTTTTCAGGACTTTCTATCAACCAAAACTGAATTCAATAGAAAATTTAACACATCAGAGCCAATATCAAAGATCAGTTTCAAGGAATTTAATATGAACAGATTATTTATGTTTTGTTTTTTGCATGGGAAATAAATATCATATGTTTAAGATTGACATCAACTACAGGGTAGCTCAAAAAGATTGGGGCAGAGTTAGGGTAAAAATAGTAATTATATTATACAAATGCCGTGCAGAGAAAGAATACAGTGGCATTAAAGAGAGAAGGACAACTCAAAGTTTTTAAAACATACTCCCATTGGGAGTGGGTTAAATAGGCTACATTACATATAAATCATAAAGGGTCTAGTACCTTCCACAATATATAGGAAATAAGGGGGGCAGGATGGGCAGATGAGGAAGCAAAGGGTACAGGAAGAAGAAGGTAAGGGAGGGATCCATGGGGGAGGGAGGGAGGTTAAATAATAAGACAAGTTGAGCAGAATCAAAGCAAAGAGTCAGCAGGGATAGGAAAGATATGTTGAGGGCAGGACAAGGTATGTGTGTGTGTATGTATAAACCTATATATGTTATGCATAAATATATCCTTTCTTAACTATAGCTTGCTTGAGTGAGGGCAGGGGATGAAAGGGGCAAAAAAGGAATAAAGTGAAAAAGGTGTGCAGCAGAGAACAAAAAAAAACAATTTATAAGAAAGTTAAAGAAATAAAGGACACTCATGAATATAGTTTCTTGTACTAATATGTATACTTTATTGATCTGGTATTTGTGGTTATATATTTTGAATCTTCCCTGATTTACTGGGCACATGACAATGTTCTCTTTTCTTTTATATTCCTTTTCTGTTTTTCTATTTTTTCTTATTCTGTTTTTTAAGTAAAATAATTTTTTTTAAAAAGCAGACAAAAGAATTCAATTCATTAATTTAAATAAGTTGAGAAGCAGTCTTTAATGAACCAAGTAAGGATATACTTTCTAAGAAGTTGACAAATAGTTCATAAGATCTGTGTCAAAAAGTAGTTGTTAGATGAGGATTAAACCAGGTCTTTTCAAACCAAATAAGAGGATCAGTATGTTAGATTCTCCTGTTATTTAGGTAGCATACCTCTGTTATTCAGAAAATTAGTGAGATTAATTTGGGTTTTTTTAGATACTTAGTACACACTCATTGCTGAAGGCAGTAGAATTAAGTGTTATTTAGCAGTTGTATTATTGGACATACCATTGTGCCTGAGTATATGTAGAGTCCCAGATCATAAGAAAAATCCTCAAACTCACAACTCTGAGGAATTTCCTGAATATCTTGTCAGCTGGTGTGCTGTCATAATTTCAGTGTTGTATGAGCATTGCCTCTCTTTCTAATCCTGTCTGGAAGCACAGAAACAGTGTTTCAGTGCCATAGGACAATCTATGAACCAGCAGTACCAACAATGAGCAACAAATGCAGGAACACAAATATTCCCATGTATTAGAATACATGTAGAGTCCTAGGTTTGCCAAGTTGTGTTTTGTCTAATAAAAATAATGCAAAAATGTCTCAAGCTGTTGTTCCAACGCATTCTCTTCCAGTAAAGAAGGAACATCTAATGGCAGTAATTTAATGGTGACAAAAATGGCAGACACAAATCAAGCCAGAAAATCCTTCTTAGGCTTCTTCCCCCTCACACATAACAAACAGGGTAGGGAGGTAGGGGAGCAATTTCCCAAATTCTCCCATGCCAATGTAGAAGGACAACTGTTTGGAAACATGTTTCAAACTCTTATAGCTCCAGAGCTTTCCTTGGCCCATTTTCCCAGCCATCATTCCTTGTATTTCTTCTTTCTAAAGGTGCTTTTTGTTGCTTCTTTTTACCAAGTCATGTTGCCATGGGCTGTAGTTATGGCTGCTACTTCTTCCCTGAGGGAGTGTTATGGTTGTTTTATAATATTGCTCTAGGAATCAGAAGCATACTTTCAGCTCTTTTGTTAGGCAAGCCCACACAATTGTGGCTGAGAGATTTCTCACTCATAACTTAAGATTCTATTTACTCACCTTGCTGCCTTTCCTCCCTACTCTACTCCCATATAGCTGGGTCAGGGTGAGTAAGTTCCTTTCCCTTCTTCCTTGTTCCGGAATACAGCCTGTAAATACAGCTCCCTCCTCTCCTCCTCCACAGTTTATATTTCCTGCTAAATCCTTACCCTGGAAATAATTGTATTGACTTTTCATTTGCCCTTTGAAGTCCCATCATGCTCTGGGCAGATAGTACTGATGCTATGCAGATAGACTTGAACTTTAATTTACTTCCAAGGGGTTTAGTAACTCCAGAGTGGGAAAGGTAAAGGTGCCCTATATTCCAACACAAAGTCCCTATTTTCCTTAAACTCTCACCTCAGTGAGTAAAAATCATACTGAATGATAATGTAGATATGGTATGTAAGTATACAGTATATAGGTGGATACCAAAATATTCATTAATTTTTATAGAGCATCATATTAGGTAATTATCCTAGATACATAAACTACCTACATATAATTAGTACACAGCATCCAATATTAGAGTGATATGTAGTATACTGGATACATCAGTCACATATATTTCAGCAAAGTTGCATCCATTAAACCAAATGTGTAATGTGTAAATACATACCACTTTATATCACTTAGCAGAATTGCATCTTTTCTTCAGATCTGTAGCTACTACAGACATTTCCTTTAGCACTCATGATTATCAGTATCCATCCCTGCTGCCTAAAGCATGTTTTATCTTATATTTCTTGTGAAATCTACTTTTATTCCTTACCTTAATAGACCTTTAACTGTGGTTATTTTGCTATACAGCACTGATCCTCCTTATTTGGAGGAACTGCAGGGAAAAAAACAACATTATTTTCCATAAATTTTTTCCATCTCTGACTAGTTGTGGTTTGAAATAAAGTAGTCACTGTAGTTAATTGTATCAAACTATTTTTAGCAAACATTTGAAATAAAATTTTCTGCAGAGCCTAAAATAATTCTAGATTTTTGATAAGTAGCTTCTGTATTAGGGTTGTCCCAGTCCTTATCAACAATTATTAGACCTAAAGTTTTCTTTTTTACCCCTCACATTGACTTCCTTCTGTTAAAATGTTGTATTGAAGTGTTTTGTTTTTATATTACAAACCTTTTCATATTATTCCTACTTGCTGAGAGGTCTCTTAAAACAAACTATGGCTAAGTAAAGCTAATGATGCAGTGGTCTCATCTGAAAATGTGCAACATTCTACATTTCCACTCCCTACTTTTATTTTAAAAAAAAAAAAAGTAACAAATATATTTTCTCTCTGTCTCTTCCTTTTTTTGGAAACAAAAGGGAAAAAAAAACTATTCTAGCAAATACATATGTAGTCAAACAAAACAAATTCTATAAAATATCTGTGTGTGTATGTGGATATGTATACTGCATTGTGCACCCTAAATCCATCATCTCTTTGTAATGGCTAGCTTTTTTTCCTTCATTGGTTCTCTAAAAGCATGAATAATCATTGTATTGATCTTAGTTCTTAGAGTTTTCGATTGTTCGTTTTTACAGTATTTTTGTTGTATAAAGTATTCTTCTGGTTTTAATCATTTTCATTCTTTATCAGTTTATAAAGTCCTCAAAATTGTTCATCTTTGATAATATTGATGTTAGACTAAATTTCTTATGGTTCTGCTTACATCACTCTATGGAAGTTCATTTAAGTATTTAAGACATTTTCTATGTTTTTTTGAAATATTTTTCCTTATCTGTTACACTACCAATAGTACTCCATTACATTCACATACCTCATCTTATTCAACTATCCTTAGTTGATGGACATTCCCTTACTTTCTAACTTTTTGTCACTTTGAGAAAAGCTGGTATAAAAACCATAAGGGACTTTTTTTTTTTTAAAGAAAACTTCCCTTTTGTGTATAAGCCTACCAGTGATATAGGTGGGTATTATTTGGTAACTTTTTGCTATCATTCCAAATTACTTCCCAGAAGTATTATATTCACTGGCAGGTATATCAACATGTGCCACTAAGTTTGTTTTTTCTCCTATTTTCAAAAACATTTATATTTTCCTTTTTTTTTTTTTTTGTCATTTCTGCCACCGATGAATGTGAGGTTAGAATCTCAGAATTGTTTTAATTTACATTTTTCTAATTGGTCGTGATTTGGAGGAATTTTTATATAATTGGTGAATCTTCTGGGTTTCTTCCTTTGAGAACTGAATGCTCCTATCATTTAATAATTTATCAGTGGCTCTTGTTCTTGGTCCCAAAGTTACAGAACTCTAAAGAATCTATAAAAATTAATTTAAAAATAACTTGAACCAATTTATAAGACATAAAATCAATTTACACAAAACATCAATAGGAAAGAAAAATCCCATTTAAATTTATTACAGAATACTTAAAATAATTGGAACTATCTTCTAAGATACATATAAGAAGTATAAAAATGCAACTATAAGACACTTTTAGAAATAAAAATAAGCCTAAATAATTGGGAAAATATTAATTGCCACTTTGGGGATGAGACCTTTATCACAGAAAATTCGTGCAAAGATTTTCTCCCAGTTAATTGCTTGCTTTATTAGATTTGTTTGTGCTACCTTTTAAATTTATATAATAAAAATTAGACATTTTGCCTTCTGTCAGTCTCTATTCTATGTTTAGTCAAAAACTTTTCTATCCATATATGGTAAGAATTTTCTTTTTTATCTAATTTGTTTATGATATGACTTTTTTATATCTATATCATCTACCCATTTAAATATTGTCTTAGTATAAGATTTTGTTCTACATTTAGTTTCTTTCATTTTGATATCCAATTTTTTCCATCAGCTTTTGTCAAATAGTGAGTTCTTATCCCATTAAGGTCCTTGTGTTTATCAAATACTGGGATGTTGGATACATTTGTTTCTGTTTGTTTTGTATCTATTAAGTTCCAGCAGTCAGTCTCTACTTTTTAACTAGTATTAAATTGTTTTTCATACTTACTGTTGTATAATATAATTTAAGATCTACCATGCTAGGCTCTTTTTTGTTTACATTTCTTTTCATTATTTCTCTTAAGATTCTTGACAATTTTCATCTTCCATATGGATTTTGTTATTATTTTTTCTGGTAATCCTTTAGTAGTTTGATTAGTATAGCGTTGAATTAGTAGACTAATTTATATTGTTATTTTTATTAAATTGGTTCTACATTCCTATTGACAATTAATATTTTTCCAGTTATTTAGGATTATTTACACAAAAAAGTGTTTTATACTTGTATTTGTATAGCTATTATATGTATCTAAGAAGATAGTTCCAATTATTTTAAGCATTCTGTAGTAAATCTAAATGAAATTTTTCTTTCCTATTGATGTTTTATGTGAATTCATTTCAAGTCTTTATAAATTGGTTTATTTTTACATTAATTTTTATAGACTAGAGTTCTGTAAGTACTGCTACATGTCTGAAAAAATGGTGATTTTATTTCTTCATTATGGCTATATCTACAGTTTCTTTAAAAAAAAAAAAACTTTTGGGGGGGGGCATGTTGCCAGTCAGTGTTTTTAGTACAACGTCAAGCAGAAGTGATAGCAGTGGATATTTTTGTTTCATCCCTGAATTTATTGGAAAAGATTCTACTTTGTCTCCATTATAAATAATGATAGCTATTAGTTTTAGTTATAAACTATTTGTCATTTTAAGGAAGCAGTCATTTATTCCTATTTTAAGTTTGTTAAACAAAACGTTTAACCAAAAAAAATGTTATATTTTGCCAAGTCCTTTACATCTTTTGCTAATCATAATTTTGTTTTTTATTGTTAGTTTAGTTAGTTAAACTTAGCCCTGAAATCCAGGATTTAGCCTAGTCATAATTTACATAGTTTTTGTGTTATGCTTTTTTAGCCTTCCTGCAAATATTGCATTTAAAATTGTAAAAGAAAAAAAAAGCTCTCCTATAAGAACAATTAGAATTATTTGAGGAAATAATGTTTTTAAAAAATATATTATAAAATAAATGAGAGGTATAGAATATTGGGGAAAGGATCAACAGCTTTATTGAAGAGATACAAAATTTTACCCTCATAACAACTTCCTGAAAAATGAATAGATCAAATGGAAATTAATTATTCTAGGATTTAAGAACATTGTTTAAAACAAAGTTAAAAGAATGAGAAAATACTGGGAAATAGATCAAGGAGAGGTAACTTGAAAATCCTAAATTTAACTGAAATCCATGACAAAAAAAAAATAAAAAGAACTGGATATCATAATATAAAAAATCATTAAAGAAAATTGATTATACATATTAGAACAAAAAGGCAATGTGGAAATAGAATCACTGATCACTTCTTGAAAGAAATCTCAAAATGAAAACTTCTTGGTACGTCCTTACCAAAATCTAAAACGTCAGACAAAAGAAAAAAAATTATTACAAGCATTCAGAATGAAGAATTCAAAATACAATTAGGACCAAATAAGATTTAATCATCATGACAGCAAAGGAAAGGACTATGTGGAATAAAGTCATTCAAAAGACAAAAAACAAAAATCCACAATCAAGAATAACATACCTGGAAAAAGGGAGTTGGATTCTAAGAGGAAAAATCAAATGGTTCTTACATAATATAAATTTTGAAATATTCCTGATTTAAAAAAAAAAACAGAACTGAAAAAGAACTTTGAAATACAAATAATAGTAGTCAAGAGAAAAATAAAAAGTAAACAATCAGAAGGGAATTTATAAAAATGAAATATTTATATTCCAATGAGATCAATCTTAAGAGCTCTTTCCGAATCCTAATGTCACAAAAAGTCACAGAAGTAGTAATTAAGAGAGAAGACCATAAAGACAACCTTTAGTATTGTTTTGTTTTGAAGATGTGATAAGAAACAAAAGGGGAAGAAGATATTTTAGGCTAAGTGGGAGAAGAAGTAGAGGAACTTGTTAAGATACATATTCTTTTTTTTTTTTTTAATTTTATTTTATTTGCATAACATATGTGTGGGTAATTCTTCAACAATAACACATAGCTTTCCGTTAGAAATTTTTCCCCCCAACTTCCCCACCCCTCCCCTAGATGGCAGGATATCCACTACATGTTAATTATGTTAAAATATTGGCAAATCGAATATATGTATACATATTTCCAAACTTATCATTGTTGTGCAAGAAAAATCTTATCTACACAAATGATATATCAGATAAAGGAAACACAATGTAAGCAAACATCAATCAAGGAGTATGAGAATGTTATGTTGTGGTCCACATTTCGCATCCCTCTCTCTGGGTGTATATGGCTTTCTTCAGTGAACAATTGGAGGTGGTTTGAAGCATTTCATTGTTGAAGAGAGCCATGTCCATCAGAATTAATCGTCATATAGTACTGTTGTTGCCGTGTATAATGATCTCCTGGTTCTGCTCATTTCACTCAGCATCAGTTCATGTAAGTCTCTCCAGGTCTCTCTGAAATCATCTTGCTGGTCATTTCTTACAGAACAATAATATTCCATAATATTCATATACCATAATTTATTCAGCCATTCTCCAATTGAAGGGCATCTATTCAATTTCCAGTTTCTAGCCACTACAAAAAGGGCTGCCACAAACATTCTTGCACATTCTTTCTTTATGATTTCTTTGGGATATAAGCCCAATAGAAATGCTGCTGGGTCAAAGGGTATGCACAGTTTGATAACTTTTTGAGCATAGCTCCAAATTGTTCTCCAGAATGGCTGTATCCGTTCACAGCTCCACCAACAATGCATCAGTGTCCCAGCCCTCCCACAACCCCTCCCAACATTCATCATTAACTTTTCCTGTCATTTTAGCCAATCTGACAGGTGTGAAGTGGTACCTCAGGGTTGTCTTGATTTGCATTTCTCTGATCAACAGTGATTTGGAGCACCTTTTCATATGACTATAAATAGTTTTAATTTCATCCTCTGAAAATTGTCTGTTCATATCCTTTGACCATTTATTGATTGGAGAATGGCTTGAATTTTTATAAATATGAGACAATTCTCTATATATTTTTGAGATGAGACCTTTATCAGAACCCTTGAATGTAAAGATGATTTCCCAGTTTATTACTTCCCTCCCAATCTTGTCTGCATTGATTTTGTTTGTACAAAAACTTTTTAACTTGATATAGTCAAAGTTATCTATCTGGTTTTCAATTAAGAGTTCCAGTTCTTCTTTGGACATAAATTTATTCCATCTCCAAAGGTCTGAGAGGTAAACTATATTACATTCCTCTAATTTACTTATAGTATCACTCTTTATATCCAGATCATGAACCCATTTAGATCTTATCTTGGTATGTGGTGTTAGATGTGGGTCAAGCCCTAATTTCTTCCACACTAGTTTCCAGTTTTCCCAGCAGTTTTTGTCAAATAGTGAATACTTATAAGATACATATTCTGATATCATAAGTACAAATTCATACAAACAGAAGTAATGTGGGGGAAGCAGGAGTCACTTGAATTTCACTTTATTTTAAACTAGACAAAAGGACAGAGTGCATAAACATACACCTACATAAAAAGTTTAGTGTAGAAATATTATATATATACATATGTATATATATGGAAAGGAAATAGGAAGAACATATTCAGGGAAAGATTTGTCATTAACAGAACAAATCTTAGGTATGGAAAGGGGTTATAAAGAGAGGGTTAAAAGGAAAAAAGAAAGGATAATAAGATTATAAACAAGAAAAGAAGTGTACAGAGAAAACAATAAAATGGGAAAGAAACAATAATTAGTATAGTTGAATGTGAATGAGATGGACTCACTTATATGGGAAGAAGTTAGCAGAATGGATTAGAAAACAAAATTCAACAAAAAGTTTGTCAGAAATGTACTTGAAACATAAAACATGGAGTTAAAATAAGGAATTGGAGCAAAACCTATTATGACTCAGCTGAACAAAAAAAGCAAAGTGATTTCATGCAAGGCAACAGTACAAACAGACTTAATTAAAAGGGGGGGGGGGAAGGAAAACTACATTCTGATTACATGAAACAAATAAGAAATTGTTTTCAGTATTTAACATATCTTCACCCAGTGGTAAAACTTTGAAATAATTAGAGGAACAGTTAAATGAATTAATAAAAATAATAGGTTTTGTGCCTTCTATTAACTAAAAGAATGAATAAATTAAAAGAAACAGACCATAAAAATATAATAATGGGAGACCTCAGTTTATTCCTCTCAATCTTAGATAAATCTAATTGAAAGTCTAATCTAATCTAAAAACCAAATCTAATAAAAGATAAACAAGAAAGAAGCCAAGGACCTGAATAGAATTTTAGAAAAAAATAGATATAATAGAACTCTTATGATAGTTGAAAAGAAATATAAAGGAATATACATATTTATCAGCTCTGTATGACATATTTACAAAAATGAATCATTCCTTAGAATATAAAAACCTCATAAATATAGAAAAAAAATACACATCTTTTAAGAGGTTTTCACTAAGCTTCATACAGACCAGAAAGAATAAAGTAGTAGATCTTCATTCTTTCTATATTTTAATTCATACAAATGGAGGATCAAGGCTTAAAAACATCCAGGAGTAGGAGAATGTCAGAGCAGAGCCAGTGAGGAAATGATTCAAATAATATAGTTTAAGCAACTCAGGATGAGCTAGTCTTGGGATTATACAATATGATGTGGGTGAAGATGACAATTAATTGCCCTTTTGAAAGCTGCCTCTAGGCTGGGGACACCCAATTCTACCAAGCTTTTTCTCCATTACCCCTCCTGCTTAGTCTAGGATGCCTGGTACCTAGTTCCCTAACATTTTTATAGTAGAAGGGAGCTATTTTTTTATCCAGACAAACCTAATTGGCTTCTATCTGTGATGTCATAGCGAGAAAAACAGTAAGTATTGGTACAGAAACCTTACTGAATCAAGAAAGTATTGTGGACATTGAGTTTAGAAAGCTACAGAAAAGGCAAAGAAAGGGGCATCCAAGGGTTTAGAGTAGAGACAGCTTTCCACAGATGAGCTTTACAGGTCACAGAGAGACTTATGTGCTCTCTCTCAGTGGTCAGCATAGTTCCTGGCTTGCAGAAAAGTTTAAGTGCTTCTCAAATATACAGAATGTATGGTTTTTTGTTTTTGTTTTATGTTAGTTGTTTTTTGAAGAATTAGGAAGTGGCCACACTGCATTAAGGGTCATTTTGTTCTTTTATTAATTTCTTAGGTTGCTTTGATCCCTTCCTCCAATTTGTTTCTTATTATTGTTCTAACCAACTGTTGATAAAGACAACAGACATACCTGATTGTGAAATGACTCACATTATTATTATTATTGTTATTATTATTATTATTATTATTATTTGCTTTTTGTTGAGGCAGTTGGGGTTAAGTGACTTGCCCAGGATCACACAGCTAGGAAGTGTTGAGTGTCTGAGGCCAGATTTGAACTCAGGTCCTCCTGACTTCAGGGCTGGTGCTCTATCCACTGCACTACCTAGCTGCCCCAACTCACATTATTTCTTACCTAATTTTATAATTTAATTTCATTGTGATACTGTTTTGTGCTCATGACATCTATCTCCTTCCACTCTTGTTGAAAGAAGTATTAATGCAATATATAAAAAAAGTTTTAAATTGCCTAGTGACCAAAGTTCTGCTGATGGGCTTTTTAAAAATTTAGTTATCTAGTTGCTTTCATAGACCACAGAAAAAAAAGGTGCTTCTAAGTTATTCTTCAAAGTTTTTCTAACTTGATAATACCTATTGAGTATTATGTCGCACTAGTATCAATTCAGAATAA
Source organism: Myrmecobius fasciatus (assembly GCA_023553655.1). Taxonomy (NCBI): domain Eukaryota; kingdom Metazoa; phylum Chordata; class Mammalia; order Dasyuromorphia; family Myrmecobiidae; genus Myrmecobius; species Myrmecobius fasciatus. Next base: position 254,949 of record JAJPUD010002767.1, read on the forward strand.
CCTCTACTAAAGATTGAGGGACTGTATTAGAACTTTTATTGAGGATTTCAGTCTTAGGCTGCATTAATAGAAGGATAGTCTTCAGAATAAATGTTGTTAATATTCTACCATACTTTACTTGGGTCTGGCCACATTTAGAATATTGTTTAGAATAATAGAGTTAGAGTTGGAAGGGAAACAAGAGGTCATTTATATTAACTGGTGCCAAACAAAAACACCCTTTATAAAACTCCTCCCTCCTCCAAAACAGTTGTATAGCGTTCGCTTAAAGACCTCCAGGAATAGAGAACTTATGATGTCTCTTCTATATTTTAGAAATGATATGGACAAAGTGGAATGCATACACATGAGGCCATTCAAGATATTTTGAAAACTACAAACTTTGCCTTATGAAGTTTAATTAAAAGAACTGAGTATGTTTAACTTGAAGAAAAGAAAAATAGAAGGGAAAAAGAGAAGCAAACTGACATGGTATTTAAGGGTGATCATGTGCTAAAGAGGCTATACTTCTTAATCCCAAAAGGCAGAAAGAGTAATATTTGAAAGAAGTTACAAAGGCAGATTTTTGGCTAAAAAAAGGAATATTTACTGTAATGTTATACCAAAGTAAAATAGGCTTCATTGGAAAGCAATATATTTCCTGTCTTTGATCAAGAATTTACTGGATGACTATTTGTCAGGGATGCTTGATTTGGTATGTATTGGTTTTTGAGAATCCCTTCCAACTCTGAGATTTTAGGAATTCAACATCTTTACTTAGTAGTATAGCCAAGAAAGAAGAAATAGTTGTCATTGCTGGTGCAGAAAGAAATGTAGAAAACAATTGTTTTGTCTGTTTACAAATTACTTATTCTTTGATTACAAGAGAGAAATTATGGAGTCATCCCAGAAGTGGAAATTTATCATTGGGTATTTTTTTCTCTTAAAATGTTGCCATAACTACATTGTTCTTGGTGATAGAAGGTTCACATAGAACTTACACATTTCTGCTCACAAATTGACAATTATATATATATGTGTGTGTGTGTGTATTTGTCTCTATATAACTTGGCATATGTAAATACATGTATGTAATATATGCATATATGCACATATGCATTTATATTTTATTTCTTGAAGATCCAAGAAAGAATTAGAATTAATCAGGTATCTTGGTGTATTCTGTGTTTGTTAAAACAGAACACTGCTGTACTTATCTCACTTTTGTAATGGTTATGAATGTTCAATATTCTCAATTTAAAATGATTCTCTGTCTTTGTCTCTCTGTCAGTCTTTCTATCTCTCTCTCTTTCTCTCTTCACCTCTATCTCTACTTTCCCCCTCTTTCCCTTCCCTCCTTTTTGTTCCTTTCCCTCTTTTCTCTGTCTCCCTCCATTGCATTCTTCCTTCCCCCATCCCCCTTTCCTTATACAATAGTCAGAGTTGAAGTTGCAGAATTTCAACCAACTTACCATCAGTCCAAAGGTTATGGCTCTTCCTGTTTGGCTATTGGGCTTTTTGATCTATTGCCTGTAGCCATCCTCAGAAATGCAAGTAAAATGAATGCTGTTGTCAGCATTACTGTCATCAGCTATTGCATGTTGCTTCCACAGCAACTGCTTTCCTGGCTTCCTTTAATGTGGTAAAAAGATAAGGGGGCAGTTAGAGCAATTCTTTGGTGAAGGGCTATTATTATACTTCCTTTTAAATAATTCCTAGGTATATTCCTTAAATCATCAAATTTCCATAGAAGAATTGGAAAATCATGTTCTATTTATTAAAGCTCCAAAACTGGTAGAATATACTGTATAAGTTTAAGCTATAATTACCTTAGCTAGAGTGTTAGAGAATGCTTTGCAATTGAAAAGACCAGAATGTACCATATTTTTTAATACTTGCAGACTTGAGTGTGAAAATTTTTAAAGCTGTAGTTTAATTTTTTTTTCATTTATGGTGATATTTCTTGGCATTCATAGTATTCTGGGTTTTTGTTTTTGTTATTTTCCTTTTAAATAATAGCTTTGGTTAAGTAACTTCACATCATTGTAATTTATATGTATCATCTGAGTAATAGGTTTGGACTTCTGGAATTTCAGAAAGTTTTCTGCTAGTGTTTATAATGATAAAATGAAAATACCATTTTACATTGAGAATATTAGACATTCATATTCATTCCAAAAGTGACTTCAGTACAGCAGTGTGCTGGTTTAACAACCACTTCATTGAGGGAAGATAAAGTACACTCATATGTATAAAATCCTTGGGTTTAATTTACATTATTAACATTGTCTCCATTACTTTCTTAAACCTAGATAACAAGAAAACAGTAAATCAACCCTAATTGGTAATATTTGCCTAATTCCAACATGTAAATTCTCCCACTGAAAATTTACTAATTGGTTGTGAGATAGTTTGTATTGATTCCAGCATATCCCTAGATAAATATTACTTTATTTTAACTTTTAGTTTTTAAGCTTTTCTTTAAGTCTGCTAAAGAAAAGTGAGATACATATTAGATTGAATTTGGATAGAGTAATTCTAAAAACAGTTTCATATTTTCTGTGCTGAATTCTCAGATCCAACAACTTGTAGATTTTTATTGACTGATACCATTCTTCCTAACTAAACATACTTTCTTTAGGTAAAATTATTTTTATCACAATGCATAGTTTATATATAGGTTACTCTTTAGAAATTAGAGAAGATCATAGAAAGTTTAGAAATATAACACTGAATTGGCATCTATGAAACTGTTAATACATTTTGGAAATATTCTTAATTTAAATATATTAGATCAGACAGCCTTTTCTCATTATTTTGTCAAGACAGGAAGTAACTGACAACAATTCTGAGTATTATTAACAAATCTGACCTTCACCAAATACCTTTCAAAGTTTGAATGGACAATTGAACTATGTGTTTCTAATTGTCTGCAGACCTCCTGTAAATCAGAAGGAAAAACTCGCTTCCCTTGAGTAAATTATTGGAGTTTTTTAAATTAATCAATTTCTGAGAATACTGAAAATAAATTCTTCTTCATTTGTAAATTACATATTTTTACTTCACAATTTTTGGTTTTTAAGTTAATTTATAAATTTAGAATCTATACTTGCTGATAAATATAGTATAATTAAAAGTATTCTGCTTACCATTTTCTGCTAAAATATTTTCTAAGTATAAAGCAAATGTCAGTTGTGCTCTGAAGTAGGGTAAAATTTAATATCTCTAGAGAGCTTATTCCTAGTAATGTGCTCTCTCAATAGTTCACTTATTTTATTCTCATATTTTTAAATGATTAGAAGCATATTGCATTGTTGACTACTGAATTTTTTTGTAACAAGCCTCTTCTATTAATTATAAAAACCTATCTATAAATATGACCTGATTTTAAAATGTTGTATCTGATTTCTTTCACCTGAGAGAGTAATATTTTAAAAGGTCAAATACATCATGGGAACTTCTTTAAAAACAAGAAGTCAGTCAATTAGCATTTATGAATTACTGTGTAGCACGGATTTTATTAAGGGCTGTGATACAAAGAAATTCAAGCCTTATAAATAATAACTCAACTCAATCCATCCCACCCCAGTATTGTCTAGTAAGTAATTAATATGTTGTACTGATTTCAGTACCTTTGGGATAAGGTTATATCCATGTATATGTACATATACACATACATAGACACATATATAGACACATATATACAAATGTTACTCATTACAAAGGTATGAGGATTACCTACAAAACCACTTCTTTCTTTCTCTTTCAATAGACATACCTATTTAAAAGACTAACAGCTGTTGGGAAAGGCTTCCTTATACCTTGCTTCTTAAAAAATCTTGGGTTCAAAAAAAGACAGTTATATTAAAATTATCTTTACATTAGCTATTTTACATAATAATTTGCCATATGATTTGTAAAGATGATGATTTAATTTCTACTTTTCAAATGAAAAAGCACATTCAAAAATCAATTTTTCCTGTGCTAAAGTAAAAGACTTAAATGACTGTGCTATTTCAGTAATTTCTAATTAAATTATATGTAATCTAAGATTATATTAAATTATCCTGTGCCCATAGGTTTATTCAGCTCTAGATTCACACAGATTCACACACTCCTTGCCAACTTAGTTAGGAATTTGTTTATCTACTCATTTTGCATCAAGCTGACTGACCAGGAGCGTTTTAAAACATACATTTTAAAAGTAAAACATTTAATTGAGACTAAAATAGTTAAGGAAAAGAAAAAAAAAACATTTTCAGAAAACATACTTCAGAATTTGTCTCATTCCTTAGTAATATGTGGAGAAAGTCCTTTCTTCTGAAATTCATTCTTGAAGGAGAGACTATGGCCTTTGCATGTTTAGCACTGAAGGTTGAAAAGACACAATTTTTCAATGTCTGAATCTGTGGAGGTCTATCCCTATTGTAATAGTAAATCTCTTTATCTCCCTTATATTGTGGCTTTTCCTCCATCTTTCTTACCCCATTTCCACTGACTGCAATCTGGGACGACTCCTCCCTAAATCCTTTTCTTTCATCCTTCCTTAATTTCAAGTCTGTACCAAAGACTGCTGTACAGTCTTCCATCCTTGGGGATGGAGAGATGTTAATAGTTCTTTGGTAACAAGGCTAGTAGTGTTTCCTCTGTCTTCTCCATTGGCTTATCTCCCTCATACCTCCAGGTTCAAAAGATCCTGTCCTATTCTTTACTTAGAGCTCAGCCCCTATCTCTGATAAAATCCTAGAAGCCACAAGACTTGAATTTTAGATTAATCTCTAGCATGTAAGTAAATCATTTCTTCCTTGAAAAGTTAGGAAGTTGGACTAGAGATGATCTTTAAGATCCTTGCAAGCTATTCATTATATATTGGAATGGCTACTGTGAGTACAGTGGTAAGTTTTCCTAAAAAATGTAGATTAATTATCAATTTTTAGTACATAAATTGATTTTTATAACCATGTACCATGTGTTACTTTTCATTTTCATGTTTTCTAAACTTAGAATAGTGGAATACAGAGAAAAAGAAAAACACAATAGACTATATATGTGTGATTATGTATGTGTGCATGCACAATCATTAAATAGTATTTAAATATATCTATGCTTATTAATTACAGTACATCAGATATTTCTGGAAAGAATTAAACAGATAAAATTGTTTGAAATAGGCCTTCACTTTTGATGTACAGTGGGTTTTAGATATTGATGCCTTATAATGCCTTTGAGGTGAGAGGTTTTGGGGGAGATGGGGGTGGAATGGTTAAGTATTTGCATGAGTGAAATGAATTCCAGAACTTTTAAGTTGTGGCTTTCTGCAACTTTACCCAAAATACACAGCAGCACCTTTGCCTTGGAAACAAATCATGTTGGTGAAGATGTATGAGCAGAGTATCCTAGTTCACATAGAACTGTACTACATACTGATTGGTGACCATACAGTGGGATCCCAGACTTAAAATAATGGCCAAATATAAATTATTCATAGAGAATGAATAGGGATTGAATTATTCATCATAGTCCTCCTTACTAAAAGGAAGGCTCATGATGGACAGAATTTGAATAGAGAGAGGAAAGGAGAGGAAGGGTAGAAGCTCTCTTTCTCTGTTGCCTGGAAACATAATCAGATCTTCTATATCCTTAAAAAACTTTCAAAAGATTACATGCTTTTTGTAAGCTCTCATCCTATGACTCTCCTCTGTCAGCCATACTCTTTGAAAAAAGCTGTCTACATTTGATGATTTTACTTCTCTTCTAAACCTTCTAGTCTGTCTTCCTACTTAATCACTCAACTGCAAATGCGTTCTCCAAAGTTACAAATGAACTGGCACCAAGAATCAATCTCTAGTTGCAGGAAATGCCTCTTTTGAGAGTTTTACTGTCAGTCCTTTTCTTTTCTGCCTGTCCACTTCATTTATTTTATACTCCCTAACTTTGGGTATACACCAAAACTTGGAATCTGGCCACATCTTTGCTTTTTTGTCTTTTTTTTTTACTTATTAATCTCTTCCACCAACTCCACAGAGCAGCCAAAGTTCTTGCTATTCTACATAAGTGACACTCCATCTCTTCATTTCCATCCTTTCGTCTTCACTTCCCCATACCTTGAATGCATTCCTTCATTGATATCTCTTGGAACCCTGGTTTCCTTTAGACTCAGCTCAAGCTTTATTCTGACCGAAGACTTTTCCTGTTCAAGATTACCTTGTATGTTTTTATTTTTATATATATTTTATATATTTCTATATGTTTGTTGTTTCCCTTATTAGAATGTAATTTCCTTGAAAGCAGGTAGTTTATATCCCCAGTTCTTTGCATAATGCCTGATGCAAAGTAGGTGTTTAGAAATGCTTGTTGATTGTTTTATTAATTGAAGGATATATATAATTTACCTTTTTGTTTATATCAAATTCCTTCAAGGAATTCTAGCTTGGAAAAATAATACATGAATTTCCTGTTGCTTTTGCCACAGGATGTCAGCTGCAATGAAATCACAGCTCTGCCACAGCAGATAGGACAGCTGAAATCTCTAAGAGAACTGAACATCAGAAGAAATTACCTTAAAGTTTTGCCACCAGGTAAGAAAGTAAGTTAAGCTCAACAGAAAAAAGAACAAAACAGAATATTCTTAGTTTTTCATGTTTAATTTTTCAAATGAAATACTTTAGGATTTTTTTTTTAATTTAAATAAGATGAACATATCACTTAAATATCTAATATCAAGAAAATTTGGTTCAGGTTGTGGGTTCAAGATACAAGTATAATTTAAAAAGCAGCAACAACAAAACTGAATTATAAGACTTGGAAAAAAGTTGACATTATGTATAAAGGTTAGGTATTTTGTCATCTTGGAGTTATATATATATATATATATAAGAACCCAGTAGTTTCAGGGGTATGCTTCGTAGGAAAGGTATAGTCAATTATGGGGGAAGTGAGATTAAAGATTTCTGGATTTGTACTAGAAGCAGCTGTTTTTTTTTTTTTTTTTTTTTTTTAACCATTGGTTCTAATGACAGCTGCCTCCAACCGTATTGCTTCTGCAGCTTTAAGTCCCTGCTGGGACACACTGATTATGGGAAGCATTTGAGTATGATAGAAAGAATGTTGGATTTGAAGTCCCTGAGCCTCAATTTTCTTATCTGAGGAAATAATACTTTTGGACAAGACCTTTCCAGATCTTGGTCTTTGACCTATATAATCCAATGAAGTCTGAGGGCCTGGATTTAAATCTAGAGAGAAATTCTCTGGGTGTGATCAAACTATGGAGTATATGACTTGAAAGTAGGGAATGAATTCAAAGTATTAACTTTTTTTTCATGTTTAAGTCAACTCAAAAAAAAAAATCTAGCTAATTCTCTTTTTTTCATTCTTCTAAGTTTCTTTAATGATTTTTTCTTTTCCTAAAAGATATATTGAGTAGCTATATTTTTTTACTATATTTTCTCCAGAAAGATTTTTTTTTGTACACTTAAAGCTGAAATGTTTCAATTTACAGTGAAATTTCCTGAATATCAAGTTTCTGAAGAGATCAGTTAACAAAGAGCATTAATGATTCTCTTGGACAATAAATTTATATTTACTATATTTGCTTAGACATTTTTAGTACTACCCATCCTTTCATGTTTTGAGAAGGAAAATACCATATCAATTTACTATACCCTTTTTGGGGTTTTGTGTGGTTATTTTATTTTTGTTTTAAACACATCTGTTCTGAGAATATACTTTGCCCTTCCTAGGACTTGCCACAGACTCCCTTATTCATTATTTTTCTCTATTTGTTTCTTTTGTTTCCTGAGTAGAGAGGATAGAGAACTGTCACCTTTTTTTCTCCCTTTCTATGTCCTTTCCATCTTGTAGGGAGATTTAAGTAGTACTAGAACTATAGCAATGTCTTATCCTTATTTCTTTTAAACATCAGGTGCTTAGTTTGCTTCATATGTGAAATTTGAAAGGAGATCCTAAAAGGATTCTTTATTCACTGGAAATTCAGCTCTCTTCTCTCCCTAACTGCTTCCTGGATCTCTCAGAAATACACACAGCTTTTCTTAAAGCATTCTTTATTCTGAACGAGAAATTGCGTGTTTTGATTCCTTTGTGAATTTAGGGGTCAACAGGCTAAGCTTAAGTTCTGATAGGGCAAATTTATAGATCCAAGTTTATAGTATATACATGAAAGTAGAGTCACAAAATTTATAGATACCTCATGATTATGTCCCTAGTTCAAGAAAAATATCTTAGAACTAGGGATTGAAATTCTAGTTCTCTACTAGGCAAGGTCACTCTCCCCTGACTTCTCCTTCCATAACAAAGGGATACATGGAAATGTACAGGACAAATGTTTATGAGAAATAAATTGCATCAGTCACATTAAGTCTTTAACAGAATAAAAGAACATGGTTAGAAATGGATGCTTGATATACTCAGCAGAATTAAGTAGGGGGTAAAGAAATAAGGACAGTTGCCTGTTCCTCTTTCTATATTTTTTCTTCATCTGAGAGTACCCCGAATTAAAAAAAAAAAGATAAAATGAATCTTTTTAAATACCACTCTAGCTTTCTTCTTTTTTTTTATTTTATTTTTTTTTATTAAAGCTTTTTATTTGTATAACATATATATGGGTAGTTCCCCAACATTGATCTTTACAAAGCTTTCCATTACAAATTTTACCCCCAGTCCCCTCCCTTCCCCTAAATGGCAGGAAGTCCTAGCTTTCTTCTTTCTAGTCTCCCGGGAAGATTAGGTTGAGGAGGAAAACTTCTGAGTGTTCTGTTGCTCTGTGTGTCCAAGGAAAGTCCCACCAACTCCATCCTCTCTGTACATTCCTTTTGATAAGATATCCCTGTGCCCCTAGAGATGAGCAAAAAATACTTCAAATCCCAGAAAGCTGTGGAGATCTAAGCCATTCTTATTTCCTCTAGAAGAGGTATTACACTTTTTAATTTTATTGAAGATTTCTGTATAACTTTGAATTATTGAGTTCTTAAGTAAAAGAAGAGGGTATTAAACATTAATGAAGGTTGCTTAGAGTAACAGTGGACCATGATTCAAAGAAACTATCGATAAGCCCCCAACTCTACTCTCTCATACGTGGCATTTTTCTTACCCCTATTTGGTAATGCAATTAGCAGGATTTTTAAAAGGAAGAGATATTTTAGGAGGGTGTTTAATGCTGTTGGCCATACTCTGTTTCCTCACTGTCTTTCCTAATTTAATTTTGTTACATTGAGTTCTTCTGATTCTCCTCCTGCCATCTAATCATGTCCCTTTTTCTTTACTAGTTCCTTTTCCTCATTTCATACTTCACTGTGTTTGTGATTCACAAGTCAGAGTCCTTTGTGTCCTGCTTTCTATTTATGCATGTTCCTTCAGAAAAATTATCTATTATATGTCTTCATCCTTTATGATGATGATTATCAAATCTCTGTCTCCAGGCTAGCATAATCATCCATTTCTAACTTCTTACAACTAATATTTCCATTTAATTGTTATTTCTTCATCTCAAACTCAGTAGATATCCCCAAGCAAACTTCATTCTGCCCCGCTAAAACCAGTGTCTCACCTTGAGTTTCCTTTCTGTGTGAAGATTCTATCATTATTGTAGTCTTCAGTACCCAGATTACTAGAAATTCATCTCTCGCCTTCATCTACCTTCTTCCTTGTGTCCTCTCTAATCACACTTTTTAGCATTATAGTATATTATAGACTTAGATTTGGAAGTGACCTTAAGACCCATTCAGTCCCATTTCTTCGTGTTACAAATGTGGAAAGTGAGAACCAGGGAAGTCAAGTTATATGGCCAGTGAATATACAAGTAGCAGATGACATAGGTGAGAGTCGAACTCAAACCTTTGTCTCCAAATCTAGTGCTCTTTCCACTCTACCTCCCTGCTGTCCTTCTAAAAGCTTGCTGTTGTTTGATCCTGTTTGATTCTTTGGGTTCCATTTGGAATTTTTCTTGGCAAAAATCCTAGAATGCTTTGCCATTTCCTTCTCCAGCTCATTTTACAGATGAGGAATCTGAGGCAGTAAGGGTTAAGTGACTTGCTCAGGGTCACACAACTAGTAAGTGTCACAGGCTAGATTAGAACTCAGAAAGAGGAGTCTTCCTGACTCCAGATTCGTGACTGAACAAATTATTGCAAATGCAGTGGAATATTATTGATCCTAATCTGCTTTCTTTGATGGCAGGAATTAAAGTCCCTCTTCAACAACACTTAAGGGAGGAAACACTAGAGATGTCTGTGAACCACATCAAGACAACTATATTACAGATGAAATATCTATAAGATTTGTGAATAGAGGAAGAGTCCATACCCAAACAAGGGATAGAGAGGATCACAGAAGATAAAGTGGACAATTTGAGTTACCTAAAATATAAAATATTTTGCATACACATACACAAAAACAATATAGTTAAAATTTGAAAGGAAAACATTGCTGAGAAAAAGAAATCTTTGCAAAAAGTTTCTCTGAGAAAAGTTTCATTTCCTAGTGATTCAAATTTATAAGATAATGGAGGTGCAGAAGACTACATTTTTAGACATGAAAATATAGAGATGTTTTCTTTGATTTGGCATACATGTTGTAAGAGCTTTGTTTTCTTTTTTCTTTTATTTTTCTATTAGTAGGTGATGGTAGTGGCGAATTGATGGGGGAATCTAAGTAGGGACAGGGCAGCAAAATAAAAGGAAGAAAAAGAAAAGAGGTCATGGAAGCATTTTTAAATGGATAATAAGGTATAGGAGCAATCAAGGGCAGCAATGAAAATTATATGACAAATTTGTTTTCTATTTAAAAAGAAAAATAAACTACACATTACAGAGATCTACAGTTCTTGTATAATCTTTTTTCTTTTCTATTGTGTATATAGAAAGACCCATTTTATTGCTATTTAAATAAAGCCAAGTTTTAAAAAAATTTAAGAATAAAATAAAAACCTCCCACTTGTCCTACCTAATTCTAGTTTTTCCTTCCTTATATTCATACTACATTCATACCTTTCTTGAAGCCATACTGCATTTATGCTGATACTCTAATCTTTCTTAAAAATCACTTTTCATCTTGTAGTATTACTTATTTGTTTAGAAACCTTAAGTAACTCCATTGTTCTTATCATGTCAAGTCCAGATTTCTCTGCCTGACATTAAGGGTCTTCATAAGGTATGCCCATGCTTTATAGCCAGGATTTTATCCCAGTACTAATTTAACACACATCTTTTGCTGTGGTAAGAATAGTTTTTTCAATAACCTTAACTCCTATATACTCAACTCAATTGCCTCTCTTTTCTAATGAGAAGGCTTGAAGGCAGAGAAAAAGCTTCTTTCCAGTGGCTCAAACTTTCCTTTCAGTTCTTCAAATCATACTAGTTGTTTTGCTTGGTTTTAAACTCCATGAAACATCATGGGGACTTCCTTTTGCTATTTTCCACCATTAGATTGTAAGCTCCTTGAGGGTAGGGACTCTTTCTTATATCCTGAGTAACTGACACAAAGTAAGTGCTTAATAAATATTTACTGATTTACTGATAGTGATTATTATGAAGTCTCCTGTGTTTATCTTTTTAGCCTAATTGATCTCCATCTTCCTTGCATTCATATATATTTAAAAATCACAAATCTGCACTTAATTCCATCTTATGTTGTTTGCTACTATTTTACTATTTGGAGTCTTGTCACTCTCAAATAGCTGAGAAGATTAATTATGCAAATATAAATTGGTTTTTAGGCTTTTGATAACAAATTCCTTAATTTTGTTATTTTGTTACTAATTTAATATAAAAAGATATTCTCTGAAATATCTTCCTACTTTCATTAATTCTCAGAGCAAAAGCTATACATGTCAGATATACATCTCATTTTCACTTCCTCTTCATGCATTAGTAATGATTTGATTTAGTTACATGAATGGAAGTTGACACACTTCCCAAATTTCACCTGTTATAACTCTTAGATGTTTGACATTGTTCAGCCATCTTTTTTCTTATAGGAAATACACTTGATTTTATTCTTAGCAGCTGTCATGTTGGTAGTGCAGTTGGCTTGAATACTTGAAATTACTGAGTGTTTACTATGCCATTGAGTGAGAATTATAAGCTAAATATAAGGTTATATTTGTTTTTGTAGCTACAGAAGGATTTCTCAGAAGTATAAAGGGAAAACCTCACAAGCAAAATTGCATGGATTTAAAAGGGAGAGGAGGAGTTTTAAAATTCTGAATTATACATTATGAAAAAATGTATTTTATTACTTTTTAATATATATTATCACATACTAATTGTCAACTATATTGCCAGTAATGGCTCTGCCAGGCCCAATTTAATTAATAGAGAAGATTTGTCTTTAATTAGCACATTGTTTATATGCTTAAACACTGAAATAAAAATAGTCCTCTTGATTTCTTGCTTATATGATATTGTTGCAGAACAAACCCTTAAAAAAATTTAATACTAGCTTTTTATTTTCAAAATACATGCAAAGATAGTTTTTAGCATTCACCCTTGCAAAACCTTGTGTTCCAAATTTTTCTCCCTCTCTTCCCCTTCTCTAGACAGCAAGTAATCCAATATAGTTCAAACATGAACAAACCCTTTTTTATTTTGGTAGTGCAGAGGGAAGTTATAGTTCATTGCATGTTCATGTATTGCATTTCTAAATTAGTTGACTCTTAAGATAATGAAGGTTCTACTTTATTCATATTGTGTTCACACATGCCACAGGTTTTGTGTACAATCTACTTTGAAAAGAAACGTTAAAGTTTTGATTATGTTGTGAAATCATTTTTCCTTCTCCAAAGACAAGTATTTTTGATGTTTTAATCATATAATTCTTTTGTTGTTGTTTCTTTTTTTTGTTTGTTTTCAGAACTTGTAGATCTTCCCTTGGTAAAATTTGATTTTTCCTGCAATAAAGTGCTCGTGATTCCAATTTGTTTTAGAGAGATGAAGCAGCTGCAAGTGTTACTGCTTGAGAATAATCCCCTCCAGTCCCCTCCAGCACAGGTGAGATGGCTTGTCTGTGGGGATGGACAGTAAAGGGGTTGGAGTGAGTGGGGAAAAGGATTTGTGACCATAATTATTTGCCAAGCTAGTTTTTCAGTGTGTGGCCACAAAGTCATTCTTAAACTTTTTTCTTGGTATTTAACTTATAAATGCCTATTTCTTGTTTTCCATGAGCTACATAATAAGCTTTTAAGCAGCTCTTTGGAAATAAGTAATTGGCTGATTCAACATAATGGAACATGGAAGTGGAAGAGAAGGTGAATATCATCTTGTCCAAATCCTACGCAAGGAAGTGGAGGGAGAAAAAGTCACTGAGGGTAGGGAAATAGTAACAGAACCTTGTTTCATACCTAGTTCCTTGGACTTAAGTTAGGTAAATTAAACAATATAAAAGATGTCCATTTACCTTCAGATAAAGTAACTAAGGAAACAAATGTAATCTGATCTTTTTAAGGGGACTCTGTGCCTTATTAAGATATTTTTCCCAAGTCTTCAGTATTTTTTGCTTTGTCTTAACAGGTTTTCAAATATTGTTGAGCCTCTTTTTATATCAAGATATATCAAGCTGGGACTTCCCTGTACATTTACATATAGTTTTCATAGTGCTACTTTTTTGGAGGTTGCAAATCAGCATGAGAAAATTCAGAAGTTAATGTCTTTTCTCTAGAAATATTTTGTGGGATAGTGTCATGCAATTTGAATAGGTTTTACAGGGGTCACAATTGGAGTCCATATCATTGGTGGTATTTAGAATAAAATGTATATATAAATACCTAGTTCCCAAAACTGAAATATCTGAATGTTTCTTCCGAGGTTTCCAAATAAAAGTTTGTTAATTAATTTCTTAATAGATTTGTACAAAGGGCAAAGTGCACATATTCAAGTATCTGAGCATACAAGCCTGTCAGATTAAATCAGCAGACTCACTTTATCTTCATACTATGGAGAGGCCAAATCTACAACAGCATGTGGAAGAAAGGTGAGTCCAACTGATTGGGTTTTGATCCTTTGTTCATTTGAAGGGTGCATTTATATTCTCTATAGAGAGCTACAAAGATGTTGTTCCCAACTTTGTGAGTTCCATGAAAGTTATTCTCTTCACTCAGCAAGTTTACATTTCTAATTTTGAAGATTCAGTAGTTTGGTAAGTATGACATAGAGGGGTGATGAAATAGTGAAAACATTCTGGAGCTCACTAGAGGTCTGTGCTAAGGTCTACAATATAAATATGTTCATAGGGTGTTTTTAAGATAGATTTCACTGTATTAAACTATACTGAGATTAATACTATAGTAGAAATCCCTAAAACTCTCACTATAAAGAATTGTCAAGCCATTTGATTTTTTTTTTCACATTAACCCCAATAAAATTTTTTGTCCTGATTCCATTTAGTTCTGTGTAATGTGTCAAGCTCCATCCACAGAAGGACAGTATCTTATTATTTGTATCTCTCTTGGGGCCAAACACATGCTTTATAAATAATATAGTTATCATGTTTTAAATGTTGTGGTCCATATTTCATATCCCTCTCTCTGGGTGTATATGGTTTTCTTCAGTGAACAATTGGAACTGGTTTGAGACAATTCTTTGTTGCAGAGAGCAGTGTCCATCAGAATTGATCATCGTGTAATATTGTTGTTGATGTGTATAATGATCTCCTGCTTCTGCTGTTTCACTCAGCATCAGTTCATGCAAGTCTCTCCTGAGTAACTTTTTACAAGATAACATATTTAAAACAAAATCATAGTTACACTCAAAGTTGATTTATTTTTGACATGTATTTTGTGGTGTGTTTTATTTCAATTCAATACTGATGACATCTATCCCAGCAAGAAAGATTCTGATTCAGGAGTCGGAAGTGATAATGGAGATAAGCGTTTATCTGCCACTGAGGTAATTCCATTAACCTCTAATTTGGGGGTATTATAATTTCATCCCCAGTACATTTTGCTCATATATTTTCCTTTATGTGTATCAGTGTGTTATTTCCTTGATCATAGTGTAGACTTTTTAAGGACAGAGACTATGACTTCTGTTTTTCTACATTCCCTTCATAGTGCCCAGTATGTTGCCCTATACATAGTGATAAAACAAAGAGCTAGCATTTATTACTTACTTATTTTGTACTAGGCATTGTCCTACTAAATAGCTGTTGGCATTTGACAAAAAAGATATATCAAAACTTAAAGGGTTAAGAAGTGTATGAGAAGTTAAAGTGTGTGTGTGTATTTCATGAAATGAAACATTGCAATTTACTCAGAAGAAATGAATTTTAAATAATTGTAAATTGAGGACAAAACTTGATTGTGATTTTGGGATTGGATTCCTTTAAAATATAATGATAAAATATCATTTTGAACATAAATGAAGTGATACTAATATTGGTGCTTCCATTAGCACATTTATTATCTCATTTATGGTATGTTAGCTTCTGGAAAAGTTGAAAAATATATGACTTTTTTAAAAAAATCGTTCATTCTCTCTAGGCTTTTTCTTTTCAGCAACAGTGTGTGCAAAGGAAAATGCCTGCCTTCATTATGACAGACTTGAAGTTTAGCAGTTCAAATGAATGAGCATTTAATAATAATTAACAATTACATAGCATTTTAGGTTTTGCTTTTTAAAATATCTTCTCTAAGCATATATATATATATATACACACACACACACACATGCACATACAAATACATACATACATATATCTGTATTGTTTCTTTTCTGTTCTTTCTTATTCTTTAACTCTACCAAACTGTAAGTTTGTCTTCTATATTTTTGTCTCATATCTCTATTTGACATGAATTTTTATTCTCAAATTTTTGCTGATGCATGTTTTTCCCAATAAGATACTGGCTTTAAAACTTGGATTGATGGTTTGTAAGTCATTCTTTTTTAAGGTGACTGTAGAGCTATTATTTTAACGCAACTCTCTAATTCTTGTTTTTTTTAAGGTTGTCATTCATTTAGAAAGGCATTTTTTGAGTGGTACCTAGTGTACTGTCATAGAACATTGAGTACTTCATAAGCATTATTTGCTGATATTATCAACTGCATCCTTTACTACATACATGGACTTTGAAAGGATATCTGGGATAGTAGTCCAGTTTTTTAAAAGGGCCTGTAACAATGGAAGTCCTCCTCATTGGTTGCACAATTTTTTAAACTTTCTAAGTTTTGGAAAACATTTTAAAGTAGCTTCTTCCTTTTTACCCAAAGCTAACAGAAAGAACTAATGTTATTTGATCTAATTTGAATTCTTTATATATGCAGTCCCTATTAGCACACTACATTTCCTATTTAACCTTTTCTTGTTCTTTTACAGTTAGGTTGTAAGCTCTTCTAATTAGCTGCGTGCTATTACACATTTAGGTCTTCCCCCTCCCTTCCCATAAACCTTAATTGATTGATTTCTTTGCTTTATGTATTTTTTCATTTTGATTCCTACTTAGCAAGGTGAGTAGTATTCCTGTAGAGTTTTTCTTCTTTTAAAAACTTTATAGTTTTTATATCCACTCAAAATTATAATAGCCTTTTTACATTTTAATATCATTATATTATTAGAATTATATTATCATTATTATATCATTCTCTCCTGTGTCCTTAAAATTCCTCAATTGTACTTTTGTTTCAGAGGTAATTCTATACTAATTGTAACACATGCCAACAAAAAAAGAACTATAAACCTTAGTTTGTAGTAATATTTTCTAAAGTTATATTTGTATTTAAATTCACCCATAAAATGTTCTTCAAAATACTAAATTAAATTTTGGGATTTTCTTATTATAAATAAATATATAATTTTAAAAAGAGACTATCTTATTCTAATGAATTCATTGTTGTTCTTAGATACGTATCTTGGCAATTTTACTAAAAATGTAAGGCCAAGTAGGGAAAATGGAGAGGTATTTTTTGTCTTCAAAATAAACCATATAGATTTCTTCCTGTTTCTACTGATCACCATACTCTGGATCTCAGTAATCTTGGCAGCACTACAGAACTTAGTTTTATAAAGATAAAGGGTTTGTAAATTCTTTCCATATTATTTATTACCCATAGGAGATAAATTATATTCTGTTCATCTTCCTTGCTATGTTGATTTGAAGAGTAAATTTTTTTTTTCTCTTACTTTGGCAGTTGCTTTCTACTCATTGGTTTAAAAACTTATGTTAAGAAAATAAAACCTAATTCTTTCCGGGTTGAATACTATACACTAAATGATCCATAAATATTTTATGAATGACTCAGTTTTTTTTAAACATAGATTTTTTTTCCCTATGTCCTGATAATAATTTACAAAAAATAAAATGTAAAAACCAAATTTTTTAGAAGAATTAAGCTATGCCACAATTTTTGTTTTTATTTGAAAACTTGGTTAATTGCCAATTACTATTATTGATCCCTTAGAATTTGTCAGTCTCTTCTAATTAAAACAAAAATGAGCCTACTCGATTTCTGCAATGATCCATATCACCACCATGATGTATTCCATAAATTGCTGTGTCCTAGTGGAAAATCTGGTAAAGATCCCCTTCAAACTCAGCAAGGTGGGTCCTTGGATAATGAAACAGCCCCTTGCTGCAACCATATTCTAATCTAAATGTCCAGTTTTGATAGAACCTCTCAAACCACTGGCTTAGCTTTTGAGAATTTTAAATTTATGACCTATTTTTATAACACTTGAAACATGAGCATAGAATGTCAGTAGAAGATGGGGAAGAAAAGAACATTATTTTAGGTTTTTTAAAGGAGGTACTGTATTTCATCTATGAAAGAATCATGTTTGATTGTTTTTTCTTTAAATAGCCTTCACATGATAGTATGCTAGTAGGAAACAATAGGAGAAGGCAATCAAAGATAGATTATTATAAGTATTCCAAAATTAGATAGGTCAGCTATATATTTAAATATAAGACAGCTATTAATCTGCTACTGCTTATAAAACTTTAATTTGTGATTTACTCAGTCAAAAAGGAAAAATATGCCAGCCTGAAGTGTTGGGAATGAGATTTGGTCTGAATAATTATGGTTATTTCACAACAGCTCCTAAATGGCAAAGCTAAGATTTAATCCAATGTTCTCTCACTCAGAATTTACCACTTTTTCTATCTTATCAAAGCATCTCATTTAAAGTGATTAATTTTCCATGTTTATATTTTGATGATTTTAATGTTTTTTTCTTTAATGAGAAAATTGTACTATTTCTTTTTAGCCTTCTGATGAAGATACTGTCAGCCTTAATGCACCAATGTCAAATATCATGGAAGAAGAACAGATTGTCAAGGAAGATTCATGTCATCGCCTTAGCCCGGTCAAAGGTATGAGAGAATGAAGGAAAAAGACAATGAGAAAACAGTTAGGAAGGGAAGATAAAGTGACTGAAAAAAAACCTGATTCTAGAGATAAGAAGACTTCAGTTCAAATCTTACCTCGGGACCAGAAAAGTTAGTCTCTTGGTACCCCAGGATTAAAGAGAAGACACTGATTTGCATTTGTAAAAAAGAGTTTCTTTACTAGGAGTTTCCCAATGAAATCAGAGCTTGAATTTTTACAAAGAAGGCAAGGTATATTTTTCTGTTTTATAGAGCCTACTTAAAGAGCTAGCTAGTTGATTGAGTGGAAAAGTTTATCTTTTTAAATTTTACTACCTTTTACATCTTTACTACCTTAAGTTTTACATCTTTTGGGGAAAATACAGCTTAAAAAATATTCCAATTTTTTCCCTTTAACCTTGAGTGGGGAATGTGACCCTGCTGGATCAGAAGGTACAGATATTTTGATAACCCTTTAGGCATAGTTCCAAATTGCTCACTGGAATGGTTGGATCAGTTCACAACTCCACCAACAATGCATTAGTGTTCCAGTTTTCCCACATCCCCTCCAGTATTTATCATGATCTTTTCCTGTCACCTTAGCTAATCTGATAGGTATGTAGTGGGGGCAGCTAGGTGGAGCAGTGGATAGAGTACCAGCCCTGAAGTCAGGAGGACCTGAATTTAAATCTGGTCTCAGACACTTAACACTTCCTAGTTGTATGACCCTGGGCAACTTCCTAGTTGTATGACCCTGGGCAAGTCACTTAACCCAATTGCCTCAGCAAAAAAAAAAAAAAAAAAATGTGTAGTGGTATGTCAGAATTGTCTTAATTTGCATTTCTCCAATCAATAGTGATTTAGAGCATTTTTTCATATTTAATTTCTTTATCTGAAAATTGTGTATTCATATCCTTTGATCAACATGGTTTGTATTCTTGTAAATTTAAGTCAATTCTCTATATATTTTAGAAATGAGGCCTTTTTCAGAACTCTTGGATGTAAACAGTTTTTCCCAGTTTTCTGCTTTCCTTCTATTTCTGACTGCATTTGCTTTGTATAAAAATTTTTAATTTAATACAATCAAAATTATCAATTTTGCATTTTATAATATTTTCTAGTACTTTTTTGGCCATATATCCCTTATTTCTCCATAGATCTGAGAGGTAGACTATCCCTCATACTTTTAAATTGCGACCTTATCTTGGTATAGAGTGTTAGGTGTTAGTCAATGACTAGTTTCTGCCATATTATTTTAATAGCTTGTATTCTTATAAATTTAATCAGTTCTCTATATGTTTTAGAAATGAGGCAAAAGAAGACTGGTCTTAAGGGTGAGATTCCCCCTAAGTGTCCACTTTTACTTAGACATGTGCTTGTTATTTGCCTGTTTGTGTAGCAAACAAATCCCCCACATGTTCCATAATCTGAAGAGGGAAGAAATGCTTGTAAATATGACCATTCTATTTTGGATCAGAGATCTGGAGGCCATTTAATCCAGTCCCCTTAGAGAAAAGAAAACTGAGACTCCAGAGGTAATTTCTCAGGGTCACAGATGTAAGAAGTGATGGACATTTGAAGCTAGGCCCTTTGTCTCCAAAATCAGGGCTCTTTAGATCTTGCTTGTCTTGGAGAGACATAGCTCTCTAATAAAAGATTCAGCCAGTAGCTTAATATATAGATAGTCCTTCCATGTACATTTCAGGAATCTTAAATTCATTGTGTTTAGCTTATAGTAGTGTGTGAATTATATCACCCAAATTTGTGACATATACTTCAATGATTATCTCTTTTTGTTGTCACTAGATTTAAACTTTGCAAGTGAGGGGAGTGGGGATAGAGAACTAAAGACTTCCTTTTGCTATGATTTCCAGGTCAGGGTGGAGCATCATAAAGATTTATGTAATTTAGCATGTTCTGCTTCTTCCCATATTCCTTAATAGACCCTATCAATTACAGGTGATGTGGTTTACCATACACAGTCTCTTCAAATGAATAATTCTTCTGTTGGACTAACTTGAACTATATATTTCCCTGGCATCTGATACTATTAATTGCACATAGTACAAGTTTAATCAATGTTTTTTAAATGAATGAAATGTGAGCTCTACTCCCAGCTTGGCTATTAATTACCTAGCTATCTGTCATTGGGCAGATAGCTTAAGCTGTCTCAGTCTTAGCTTCCTTATCTGCAAGGTGAGGAGATTAAATAATTTAAATAAATAATTGCCAGAGTTCCTTCTAGTTCTACATTTCTATGATTCTATTATCATCATTGGTTATGAATAAGGTATTTGGGCACATGTAGATATTGATGTTTAGTGCTCAGGAATCCATTGCTGACCTAGATAGGAATCAACTGAGTTATAGATGGAGGAAATATTTGGATCCTTGCTCTGATTGATGATTTTTAAATAAACGTAATAAAATTGGAGCTTTTCGGTTTTTATATGACTAAGAAATCACTAGGAATATATTAGTTTATGGCTTGAGTTATGATGAAGTAATTAATATTTAACTGAATGACAGCCTCAATTTCTTTAGCACTTTCATAAAATATCCATAATGGGATGTTCATTTAGACTATATCCTCTATGATTTATCATGCTATGGTGTCACCATAATAATTTAAGTTTGCAAGTCAGTACTCAAGAGACTGAATTTTTTTTTTTTTTACCTTAGTTCATGTGTTCTGTCTTCAGGTGACAATGGCATATCATTCATGTTGTCTGAACAATTGACATTCAACCACATTTACTTGAGATTCAGATTAGAAACTGAATTTTGCACATCCTAACAAAAATATTGCCACTAAAACAACTCAATAGAAAAGTTAGATGATCTTATGAAGCAGACTTTATGAAAATTAAGAAAGTATTCAACACCTTTTTCACTCATTTATAATTACAATTTTATCTAACCTTAATATTATCCCTTAAAGCTAATTTAGAGTGTTTTTTTCTCATTCTGACTTCTTAAAGTCAGATTCCTTTGGAATTAGTATGTGGCTCAAAATTCTGGCCCAATTTTGCATGTAAAAAATACATTTTGTCCAGGAAACCATTCTATTTTCATCCATCTTACAATTCATTAAAAGAACAGCCTTAATTTTCTGTTATTCTTTGGATAAATTTCAGTGTTCCATTTAACTCTTCTGCATCCTTCTCTTCCCACTCAGCCTTATAAGAGGTAGAGAGACAGATAAGTGTCCTCTAGTTGAGAATGTATAAACTCCTGACTTTTATTGTTTTTTTAGAGGTTTCTAAAATTAAAGGAATTACTTTCTTCATCTGGAATTAAACTTTAGACATTGCTCCATTAAAAAAAAAAAAAACTACTTTATAGTTGTCTTTCACTTTTTCTTTCCTGCTGTAAATTTTTTTGTCACTGTATCCTTTGAATTAGAGAATCCAAGCTTGTCAATAACTATGAATTTACTGAAATACTGTACCTGAAATAATTTTTTTTGGCCTTTTCTCTTTGTTTTCTTACCAGGGGAATTTCATCAGGAATTTCACCAGGAGCCTTCCCTTTTGACTGAAATTGATAACTCAGGAGAAGATAGAGAACAGTTTACTGATGAAACTGATGCCCTCTCTACTAAATTTATTAGCTATATCAAGGCAAGTTTAAAAGTAATTTTAATAATCTTATGAACTAAAAATAACCAAGTTAACATTAAAAAGGCATGGTTATTGTAACAGGATAAAACCACTGGTTTGCTGACAAATGTTTAACAACTCGCTTTCCAGGGGAAATAATGTACCACTCTTATATTTAATCTGTGTTATTCATATTTTCTCCATTACTTTTTAAAATCTAGTCAGTCAACAAAAATACTAAATCAGTCCCTGATTTGTAGGTTTTCTGAATTTCACATTGAAATATTCACATTGAAAATTTAAGTGATTTTATTAATCAGTTTGAGGTACCTCTGATACATCCTTAAGTAAAACCATAGAAATTAGCAAACTAAAAGATAATATTTTCATTTTATGTCCCTTTCTAGATCTGCCAACTAATTTTAGCCCTATGTTCATTGCTAATTTATTTCAGTATTTCTTTAAAATATATAGTTATATAGATTTTGGTGGAAATATTTTGTATAACTTCCTATGTGCCTTCTTAATGGGGGGTAGGGGTGGGGCTATGGAGGAAGGGATAGAATCTAGAACTCAAAATTTTAAAAATAAATGTGAAAAACTGTTTTGCATGCAACTGGGGAAAAGAAAAATAAAGGAAAAATATAGTTGCAAACAATGTATATAGTTCTTACTGCTGCTTTTGCTCTGCATCACCTTACATGTTTTTTCTGTATTTTCTTGTAGACAATTTTTATCTTTTATGGCTCCATGATATTTCATTTCAGTAATATAATGTAGTAATTTGTTCAACCATTCTCCAGTTATTGGATTTATAGTTTCTAATTTTTTGCTATTACAAATAAAGACACTTTATTTTTGCATGGCTAGGTTCTTTTTTCATTTTGGGGATTTCTTAGGGCCTAAGTTCTATCAACTAGGTCACAAAATGAAAAGTCATTAGTTTTATTACTTTATTACATATTTTCATATTGCTTTCCAAAATTTTTGCTCTAATCTATTTTCACTATCAATGAACACTGACTTATTTTCCCATTGACCTGTCAACATTGAACTTTATCCTTTTTTCAAAAAGAAAAACACTATTTTTGCCATTCTAGAGAGTCTTAAATTATTTTAAGGTTGTCTTGATTCTGGTTTTTCCAATTACTAGGGAATCAGGCATCTTTTCATATTATTAACAATTATTTCTTTTTCAGTAAATTGCCTAATAATGTTCTTTGACTATTATTCCACTAGGGGGAGTGTGGGTTATTAGTCTTATAGTTGTAAACCAGCTGTTTATTGCTCTCAGATCTTTCATGTCTTATAAATGTATGGGAAAGATTTTTTCCAATCTATTTCTTTTCTTTTAATTTTAAAGATAATATTTTTTGTTTGTTTTACAAAATCCTTTTTTCTCTATATAATCAAAACAAATCACTTGATCTTCCTGGTGACTTCTATTTATTTAATTGCAAGATATGCCCCTCTTCTCCATAGATCAGACAAGGGGGTTATTCCTTCGAGGAATATATTTCATTAAAAATCTGAATTGGAAGGGACATCAGAAGTCATCTAATCCAATTTATGCCTGAACAAAAAAAAAATACCATCTGCATAATACCTTTTTAAGTGGTCATCCAACTAATAATGCTTGAAGACCTCTGGGGAGGAGAGAGCCTTTTTTTTATATTTTAAGTTCCCTTGTATTATCTTTGGATATCTCTAATTGTTGGGAAGTTTTTCCTTATGTTATCTTAAATCTGCTTCTCCCTAACCTCTAGCCAGTATTTCTTCTATTCTTGCTTTACATATCAAGTATATTTTTTTCTATTCTATGCTAAATATTTTCATTTTCTTCAAGTAATCCTTGTTTTTCATGGTCTTGAAGTCCTTCATTGTCCTGGCTGCCATCACCTGGATCTCTCTCTTTTCTTCAACTGTGGTACCCAAAACTGAACACAATTCTCTAAATACAGTCTGACCAGGGCAAAAGACAGTGCAACTGTCCACTCTCTCATTCTGGACACTGTCTCTTCTGATGCTCTAGATTTCCTTCCTCCATTGACTGTTACCCAAATGTCCTACACACATTCCTAGCTCATGTTCCTAGATTTTACATGATTTCTTCATGATGGAATGAATGTTTTCAAGCATTATTCCTTTAATTTGCTAAAAGCTGCTTTCTTTTCAGAGAGTACAATTTAATTCCCTCTTCCCTGAGGACTTCACAGGATTTTTGTCAGACTCGTGATTATTTTTTGTTTGTTTGTTTTTATCTTGAAGCCTTTTCATTTTTGTAAGATTTACTTCATTTAATGCCTACACCAGGCTAATGGGGCTAATTTGACACGTAATTTTTGTCCCAAAAAATAGTGATTAGAAGAGGTAGAAAAATCAGCATGTGTATTTAAATTCTCTACTCCAGACTAATTGGTACTTGATCTACCAAGGATAGTGCCTTCAGTTTTCATTCCATAGGCATAGTATCACAATTATTATATTTGCAATATGTTTTGAGTTCTTGTGTCAGTTTTTTATAGTCTTTCTGTTTATTCTCTTGTCATCATCCATCTCTTTCTTGCTGCTTTTGCCCTTAATCCTTTATGGTATTTTATTTTTCTATGAGCTTGAAAATCATAATTTTTTTCTAAGAATGAATACTTTCTGAGTGCCAGCTAGGTTAAGGTGAAAAGAGTTAAATATCTGATCTTCAGTTAATGGATTCTACG